>CAKAOJ020000107.1:1200000-1609941 GCA_916701645.2 Sebastolobus alascanus | reverse complement strand
CATTTCATATATACTATGACTTTTTTTCGACATACTATATTATGACTTTTTTTTACAAAATCTTTCGACATACTATACTATGACTTTTTTCCGACATACTATACTACGACTTTTTTTCGACATATTATACTATGATTTTTTTTAACAACATTTTACGACACACTATACTATGACTTTTTTTCGAAATACAATACTATGACTTTTTATTCGACATTATACATTGAGTTTTTTTTACAACATTTTTCGACATACTATACTATGACTTTGCTTTTACAAAATTTTTCGACATACTATAATATGCCTTTTTTTCGACATACTATACTATGACTTTTCTTTCAACATACTATACTATGACTTTTTTTTACAACACTTTTCGACATACTATAGTATGAATTTTTTTCGACATACTATACTATGACTTTTTTTTACAAAATTGTTCGACATACTATACTATGACTTTTTTTCAACACACTATACTATGACTTTTTTTCCGATATACTATACTATGCCTTTTTTTTCAACATAATATAGTATGACTTTTTTACGACATACTATACTATGACTTTTTTTCGACATATTATACTATGACTTTTTTTCGACATACTATGACTTTTTTTCGACATACTATACTATGAATTTTTTAGACATACCATACTATGACTTTTTGTTCGGCATACTATACTATGAACATTTTTCGACATACTATACTATGACTTTTTTTCGACATACTATAATATGACTTTTTCGACATACTATACTATGACTTTTTTTCGACATACTATACTATGACTTTTTTTTCAACATACTATACTATGACTTTTTTTTACAAAATTTTTCGACATGCTATACTATGACTTTTTTTTCGACATACTATACTATGACTTTTTTTCGACATACTATACTATGACTTTTTTCCGACAGACTATACCAAGACTTTTTTTCGACATACTATACTATGACCTTTTCGACATACTATACTATGACTTTTTTTCAACATACTATACTATGACTTTTTTTCGACATACTATACTATGACTTTTTTTCGAAATACAATACTATGACTTTTTATTCGACATAATACATTGAGTTTTTTTTACAAAATTTTTCGACGTACTATACTGTGACTTTTCTTTTCCAAAATTTTTCGACATACTATACTATGACTTTTTTCCGACAGACTATACCAAGACTTTTTTTCGACATACTATACTATGACTTTTTCGACATACTATACTATCACTTTTTTTCGACATACTATACTAAGACTTTTTTTGACATACTATACTATGATTTTTTTTTACAAAATTTTCGACATACTATAGTATGACGTTTTTTCGACATACTATACTATGATTTATTTTCGACATACTATACTATGATTTTTTTTAACAACATTTTACGACATACTATACTATGAGTTTTTTTCGACACACAATACTATGACTTTTAATTCAAAATAATACACTGAGTTTTTTTTACAACATTTTTCGACATACTATACTATGACTTTTTTACAACATACTATACTATGACTTTTTTAGACATACTATACTATGACTTTTTTGCGACATACTATACTATGACTTTTTTTCGACATACTATGACTTTTTTTCGACATACTATACTATGAATTTTTTAGACATACTATACTTTGACTTTGTGTTCGGCATACTATACTATGAAAATTTTTCGACATACTATACTATGACTTTTTTTCGACATACTATACTATGACTTTTTGTTCGACAAACTATACTATGACTTTTTTTCGATATACTATACTATGACTTTTTTTTACAAAATTTTTTAACATGCTATAGTATGACTTTTTTCGACATAATATAATATGACTTTTTTTTACAAAATTGTTCGACATACTATACTATGACTTTTTTTCGACATACTATATTGTGACTTTTTTTCGGCATACTATACTATGACTTTTTTTCGACATACTATACTATGACTTTTTTTCGACATACTTTTTCGGCATACTATACAATGACTTTTTATCGACATACTATACTATGACTTTTATTTACAACATTTTTCGACATACTATATTATGACTTTTTTTCGACATACTATACTATGACTTTTTTTCGGCATACTATACTATGATTTTTTTTAACAACATTTTACGACACACTATACTATGACTTTTTTTCGATGTACAATACTATGACTTTTTATTCAACATAATACATTGAGTTTTTTTTACAACATTTTTCGACATACTATACTATGACTTTTTTTTAACACACTATACTATGACTTTTTTTCAAAACACTATACTATGAATTTTTTTCCGATATACTATACTATGCCTTTTTTTCGACATACTATACTATGACTTTTTTTTGACATACTATACTATGACTTTTTTTCGACATACTATGACTTTTTTTCGACATACTATACTATCACTTTTTTTCGACATACTATACTATCACTTTTTTAGACATACTATAGTTTGACTTTTTTTCGACATACTATACTATGACATTTTTTCGCCATACTATACTATGACTTTTTTTCGAAATACAATACTATGACTTTATTCGACATAATACATTGAGTTTTTTTTACAACATTTTTCGACATACTATACTATGCCTTTTCTTTTACAAAATTTTTCGACATACTATACTATGACTTTTTTTCGACATACATTTTCAGCATACTATACTATGACTTTTTTTCGACATACTATACTATGACTTTTATTTACAAAATGTTTCGACATACTATACTATGACTTTTTTCCGACATACTATACTATGACTTTTTTCGACATACTATACTATGATTGTTTTTTTAACAACATTTTAAGACACACTATACTATGACTTTTTTTCGAAATACAATACTATGACTTTTTATTCGACATTATACATTGAGTTTTTTTTACAACATTTTTCGACATACTATACTATGACTTTTCTTTTACAAAATTTTCGCCATACTATGCTATGACATTTTTCCGACATACTAAACTAAGACTTTTTTTCGACATACTATAATATGCCTTTTTTTTCGACATACTATTATATGACTTTTTTTCGACATACTATACTATGACTTTTTTTTATAACATTTTTCGACATACTATACTATGACTTTTTTTTACAACACTTTTCGACATACTATAGTATGAATTTTTTTCGACATACTATACTATGACTTTTTTTTACAAAATTGTTCGACATACTATACTATGACTTTTTTTCAACACACTATACTATGACTTTTTTTCCGATATACTATACTATGCCTTTTTTTTCAACATAATATATTATGACTTTTTTACGACATACTATACTATGACTTTTTTTCGACATATTATACTATGACTTTTTTTCGACATACTATGACTTTTTTTCGACATACTATACTATGAATTTTTTAGACATACCATACTATGACTTTTTGTTCGGCATACTATACTATGAACATTTTTCGACATACTATACTATGACTTTTTTTCGACATACTATAATATGACTTTTTCGACATACTATACTATGACTTTTTTTCGACATACTATACTATGACTTTTTTTTCAACATACTATACTATGACTTTTTTTTACAAAATTTTTCGACATGCTATACTATGACTTTTTTCCGACATACTATACTATGACTTTTTTCGACATACTATACTATGATTTTTTTTTAACAACATTTTAAGACACACTATACTATGACTTTTTTTCGAAATACAATACTATGACTTTTTATTCGACATTATACATTGAGTTTTTTTTACAACATTTTTCGACATACTATACTATGACTTTTTTTTTACAAAATTTTTCGCCATACTATGCTATGACATTTTTCCGACATACTAAACTAAGACTTTTTTTCGACATACTATAATATGCCTTTTTTTTCGACATACTATTATATGACTTTTTTTCGACATATTATACTATGACTTTTTTTTATAACATTTTTCGACATACTATAGTATGACTTTTTTTCGACATACTATACTATGACTTTTTTTTACAAAATTGTTCGACAGACTATACTATGACTTTTTTTCAACACACTATACTATGACTTTTTTTTCAACATACTATACTATGACTTTTTTTCGACATACAATACTATGACTTTTTATTTGAAATAATACACTGAGTTTTTTTTACAACATTTTTCGACATACTATATTATGACTTTTTTACGACATACTATACTATGACTTTTTTCGACATACTATACTATGACTTTTTTTCGACATACTATACTATGACTTTTTTTCGACATACTATGACTTTTTTTCGACATACTATACTATGAATTTTTTAGACATACTACACTATGACTTTTTGTTCGGCATACTATAATATGAACATTTTTCGACATACTATACTATGACTTTTTTTCGACATAATATAATATGACTTTTTTTAGACATACTATACTATGACTTTTTTTCGACATACTATACTGACTTTTTTTTCAACATACTATACTGACTTTTTTTTACAAAATTTTTCGACATGCTATAGTATGACTTTTTTTTCGACATACTATACTATGACTTTTTTTCGACATACTATACTATGACTTTTTTTCGACATAATATAATATGACTTTTTTTCGACATACTATATTATGACTTTTTTTCGACATACTATACTGACTTTTTTTTCAACATACTATACTATGACTTTTTTTAACAAAATTTTACGACACTATACTATGACTTTTTTTCGAAATACTATACTATGACTTTTTTTCGACATACTATGCTATGACTTTTTTTCGACATACTATGACTTTTTTTCGACATACTATACTATGACTTTTTTTTACAAAATTTTTCGACATGCTATAGTATGACTTTTTTTTCGAAATACTATACTATGACTTTTTTTTACAAAATTTTTCGACATGCAATAGTATGACTTTTTTTACGACATACTATACTATGACATTTTTTCGACATACTATACTATGACTCTTTTTCGAAATACAATACTATGACTTCTTATTCGACATAATACATTGAGTTTTTTTTACAACATTTTTCAACACACTATACTATGACTTTTTTTCCGATATACTATACTATGCCTTTTTTTTCAACATAATATATTATGACTTTTTTACGACATACTATACTATGACTTTTTTTCGACATATTATACTATGACTTTTTTTCGACATACTATGACTTTTTTTCGACATACTATACTATGACTTTTATTTACAAAAATTTTCGACATACTATACTATGACTTTTTTCCAACATACTATACTATGACTTTTTTTCGACATGCTATAATATGATTTTTTTTTAACAACATTTTACGACACACTATACTATGACGTTTTTTCGAAATACAATACTATGACTTTTTATTCGACATAATACATTGAGTTTTTTTTACAACATTTTTCGACATACTATACTATGACATTTTTCCGACATACTAAACTAAGACATTTTTTCGACATACTATAATATGACTTTTTTTCAACATACTATACTATGACTTTTTTTTCAACATACTATACTATGATTTTTTTTTACAACATTTTTCGACATACTATACTATGACTTTTCTTTTACAACATTTTTCGACATACTATACTATGACTTTTTTCCGACATACTAAACTAAGACTTTTTTTCGACATACTATAATATGACTTTTTTTCGACATACTTTTTTGGCATACTATACTATGACTTTTTTTCGACATACTATACGATGACTTTTATTTACAAAGTTTTTCGACATACTATACTATGACTTTTTTCCGACATACTATACTATGACTTTTTTTCGACATACTATACTATGATTTCTTTTTTAACATTTTACGACACACTATACTATGACTTTTTTTTCGAAATACAATACTATGACTTTTTATTCGACATAATACATTGACTTTTTTTTATAACATTTTTCGACATACTAAACTAAGACATTTTTTCGACATACTATACTATGACTTTTTTTCGACATACTATGACTTTTTTTCGACATACTATACTATGAATTTTTTAGACATACTATACTATGACTTTTTGTTCGGCATACTATACTATGAACATTTTTCGACATATTATACTATGACTTTTTTTCGACATACTTTAATATGACTTTTTTTTGACATACTATACTATGACTTTTGTTCGACGTACTATACTATGACTTTTTTTTCAACATACTATACTATGACTTTTTTTTACAACATTTTTCGACATGCTATAGTATGACTTTTCTTTCGACATACTATACAATGACTTTTTTTCAACATACTATACTCTGACTTTTTTTTACAACATTTTTCGACATACTATACTATGACATTTTTCTGACATACTAAACTAAGATATTTTTTCGACATACTATACTACGACTTTTTTTCGAAATACAATACTATGACTTTTTATTCGACATAATACATTGAGTTTTTTTTACAACATTTTTCGACATGCTATAGTATGACTTTTTTTTCGACATACTATACTATGACTTTTTTTCGACATACTTTTTCGGCATACTATACTATGACTTTTTTTCGACATACTATACGATGACTTTTATTTACAAAATTTTTCGACATACTATACTATGACTTTTTTCCGACATACTATACTATGACTTTTTTTCGACATACTATACTATGACTTTTTTTTCGATATACTATACTATGACTTTTTTTTACAACATTTTGACATGCTATAGTATGACTTTTTTTTCGACATACTATACTATGACTTTTTTTCGAAATACTATACTTTGAGTTATTTTTACAAAATGTTTCGACATACTATACTATGACTTTTTTTCAACACACTATACTATGACTTTTTTTTTAGACACACTATAGAATGACTTTTTTTTCGATATACTATACTATGCCTTTTTTTTCAACATAATTTTTTGACATACTACACTGACTTTTTTTCGACATACTATACGATGACTTTTATTTACAAAATTTTTCGACATACTATACTATGACTTTTTTCCGACATACTATACTATGACTTTTTTTCGACATACTATACTATGATTTTTTTTTAACAACATTTTACGACACACTATACTACGACTTTTTTTCGAAATACAATACTATGACTTTTTATTCGACATAATACATTGAGTTTTTTTTACAACATTTTTCGACATACTATTCTATGACATTTTTCCGACATACTAAACTAAGACATTTTTTTGACATACTATAATATGACTTTTTTTAGACATACTATACTATGACTTTTTTTCGACATACTATACTATGACTTTTTTTTCAACATACTATACTATGATTTTTTTGTACAAAATTTTTCGACATGCTATAGTATGACTTTTTTTTGACATACTATACTATGACTTTTTTTTAACAAAATTTTTCGACATACTATACTATGACTTTTTTTCAACACACTATACTATGACTTTTTTTTCAAAACACTATACTATGATTTTTTTTCCGATATACTATACTTTGCCTTTTTTTTCAACATACTATACTATGACTTTTTTTCGACATACTATACTATGACCTTTTTTCAACACACTATACTATGACTTTTTTTCGACATACTATACTATGACTTTTTTTCGACATACTATTACATTTTTTCGACATAGTATACTATGACTTTTTTAGACATACTATACTATGACTTTTTTTCGACATACTATACTCTGACTTTTTTTCGACATACTTTACTATGCCTTTTTTTTGACATACTATACTATGACTTTTTTTCGACATACTATTACATTTTTTCGACATAGTATACTATGACTTTTTTAGACATACTATACTATGACTTTTTTTCGACATACTATACTCTGACTTTTTTTCGACATAATTTACTATGACTTTTTTTTCAACATACTATACAATGACTTTTTTTCGACATACTATACTATGACTTTTTTTCGACATACTATACTATGACTTTTTTTTCGATATACTATACTATGATTTTTTTTCGACATACTATACTATGACTTTTTTTCGACATACTATACTATGACTTTTTTTTCGACATACTATACTATGATTTTTTTTTAACAACATTTTTCGACATACTATACTATGACTTTTTTTCGACATACTATACTATGACTTTTTTTTCGACATACTATACTATGATTTTTTATAACAACATTTTTCGACATAATATACTATGACTTTTTTTCGACATACTATACTATGACTTTTTTTCGACATACTATACTATGACTTTTTTTCGACATAATATACAATGACTTTTTTTTAACAAAATTGTTCGACATACTATACTATGACTTTTTTTCAACACACTATACTATGACTTTTTTTTCAAAACACTATACTATGACTTTTTTCCGATATACTATACTATGCCTTTTTTTTCAACATACTATACTATGACTTTTTTTCGACATACAATACTATGACTTTTTATTCGAAATAATACACTGAGTTTTTTTTACAACATTTTTCGACATACTATACTATGACTTTTTTACGACATACTATACTATGACTTTTTTAAACATTCTATACTATGACTTTTTTTCGACATACTATACTATGACTTTTTTTCGACATACTATGACTTTTTTTCGACATACTATAATATGACTTTTTTTTGACATACTATACTATGACTTTTTTTCAACATACTATACTATGAATTTTTTTTATAAAATTTTTCGACATACTATACTATGACTTTTTTTCGACATACTTTTTCGGCATACTATACTATGACTTTTTTTTGACATACTATACGATGACTTTTATTTAAAAAAAATTTCGACATACTATACTATGACTTTTTTCCGACATACTATACTGTGACTTTTTTTTCAAAACACTATACTATGACTTTTTTTCCGATATACTATACTTTGCCTTTTTTTTCAACATACTATACTATGACTTTTTTTCGACATACTATACTATGACTTTTTTTCAACACACTACTATGACTTTTTTTTGACATACTATACTATGACTTTTTTTCGACATACTATTATATTTTTTCGACATAGTATACTATGACTTTTTTCGACATACTATACTATGACTTTTTTTCGACATACTATACTATGATTTTTTTTTAACAACATTTTACGACACACTATACTATGACTTTTTTTCGAAATACAATACTATGACTTTTTATTCGACATAATACATTGAGTTTTTTTTACAACATTTTTCGACATACTATACTATGACATTTTTCCGACATACTAAACTAAGACATTTTTTCGACATACTATAATATGACTTTTTTTCGACATACTATACTATGACTTTTTTTCGACATACTATACTATGAGTTTTTTTTACAAAATTTTTCGACATGCTATAGTATGACTTTTTTTTCGTCATACTATACAATGAAATTTTTTCAACATACTATACTATGACTTTTTTTTACAAAATTTTTCGACATACTATACTATGACTTTTTTTCGATACACTTTTTCGGCATACTATGCTATGACCTTTTTTCGACATACTATACTATGACTTTTATTTACAAAAATTTTCGACATACTATACTATGACTTTTTTCCAACATACTATACTATGACTTTTTTTCGACATACTATAATATGATTTTTTTTTAACAACATTTTACGACACACTATACTATGACTTTTTTTCGAAATACAATACTATGACTTTTTATTCGACATAATACATTGAGTTTTTTTTACAACATTTTTCGACATACTATACTATGACATTTTTCCGACATACTAAACTAAGACATTTTTTCGACATACTATAATATGACTTTTTTTCAACATACTATACTATGACTTTTTTTCGACATACTATACTATGACTTTTTTTCGGCATACTATATGATGACTTTTATTTACAAAATTTTTCGACATACTATACTATGACTTTTTTCCGACATACTATACTATGACTTTTTTTCGACATACTATAATATGATTTTTTTTAACAACATTTTACGACACACTATACTATGACTTTTTTTCGAAATACAATACTATGACTTTTTATTCGACATAATACATTGAGTTTTTTTTACAACATTTTTCGACATACTATACTATGACATTTTTCTGACATACTAACTAAGACATTTTTTCGGCATACTATACTATGACTTTTTTTCGGCATACTATACTATGACTTTTTTTCGACATACTATACGATGACTTTTTTTTTCGAAATTTTTCGACATACTATACTATGACTTTTTTCCGACATACTATACTATGACTTTTTTTCGACATACTATAATATGATTTTTTTTAACAACATTTTACAACACACTATACTATGACTTTTTTTCGAAATACAATACTATGACTTTTTATTCGACATAATACATTGAGTTTTTTTTACAACATTTTTCGACATACTATACTATGACATTTTTCTGACATACTAAACTAAGACATTTTTTCGGCATACTATACTATGACTTTTTTTCGGCATACTATACTATGACTTTTTTTCGACATACTATACGATGACTTTTTTTTTGACATACTATACTATGACTTTTTTTTAACAAAATGTTTCGACATAGTATACTATGACTTTTTTTCAATACACTATACTATGACTTTTTTTTCAAAACACTATACTATGATTTTTTTTCCGATATACTATACTATGCCTTTTTTTTCAACATACTATACTATGACTTTTTTTCGACATACTATACTATGACCTTTTTTCAACACACTATACTATGACTTTTTTTTGATATACTATACTATGACTTTTTTTCGACATACTATTACATTTTTTCGACATAGTATACTATGACTTTTTTAGACATACTATACTATGACTTTTTTTCGACATACTATACTCTGACTTTTTTCCGACATACTTTACTATGCCTTTTTTTTGACATACTATACTATGACTTTTTTTCGACATACTATTACATTTTTTCGACATAGTATACTATGACTTTTTTAGACATACTATACTATGACTTTTTTTCGACATACTATACTCTGACTTTTTTTCGACATACTTTACTATGCCTTTTTTTTCAACATACTATACAATGACTTTTTTTCGACATACTATACTATGACTTTTTTTCAACACACTATACTATGACTTTTTTTTCGATATACTATACTATGCTTTTTTTTCGACATACTATACTATGACTTTTTTTCGACATACTATACTATGACTTTTTTTTCGACAGACTATACTATGATTTTTTTTTAACAACATTTTTCGACATACTATACTATGACTTTTTTTCGACATACTATACTATGACTTTTTTTTCGACATACTATACTATGATTTTTTATAACAACATTTTTCGACATAATATGCTATGACTTTTTTTCGACATACTATACTATGACTTTTTTTCGACATACTATACTATGACTTTTTTTCGACATAATATACAATGACTTTTTTTTAACAAAATTGTTCGACATACTATACTATGACTTTTTTTCAACACACTATACTATGACTTTTTTTTCAAAACACTATACTATGACTTTTTTCCGATATACTATACTATGCCTTTTTTTTCAACATACTATACTATGACTTTTTTTCGACATACAATACTATGACTTTTTATTCGAAATAATACACTGAGTTTTTTTTACAACATTTTTCGACATACTATACTATGACTTTTTTACGACATACTATACTATGACTTTTTTAAACATACTATACTATGACTTTTTTTCGACATACTATACTATGACTTTTTTTCGACATACTATGACTTTTTTTCGACATACTATAATATGACTTTTTTTTGACATACTATACTATGACTTTTTTTCAACATACTATACTATGAATTTTTTTTATAAAATTTTTCGACATACTATACTATGACTTTTTTTCGACATACTTTTTCGGCATACTATACTATGACTTTTTTTTGACATACTATACGATGACTTTTATTTAAAAAAAATTTCGACATACTATACTATGACTTTTTTCCGACATACTATACTGTGACTTTTTTTTCAAAACACTATACTATGACTTTTTTTCCGATATACTATACTTTGCCTTTTTTTTCAACATACTATACTATGACTTTTTTTCGACATACTATACTATGACTTTTTTTCAACACACTACTATGACTTTTTTTTGACATACTATACTATGACTTTTTTTCGACATACTATTATATTTTTTCGACATAGTATACTATGACTTTTTTCGACATACTATACTATGACTTTTTTTCGACATACTATACTATGATTTTTTTTTAACAACATTTTACGACACACTATACTATGACTTTTTTTCGAAATACAATACTATGACTTTTTATTCGACATAATACATTGAGTTTTTTTTACAACATTTTTCGACATACTATACTATGACATTTTTCCGACATACTAAACTAAGACATTTTTTCGACATACTATAATATGACTTTTTTTCGACATACTATACTATGACTTTTTTTCGACATACTATACTATGAGTTTTTTTTACAAAATTTTTCGACATGCTATAGTATGACTTTTTTTTCGTCATACTATACAATGAAATTTTTTCAACATACTATACTATGACTTTTTTTTACAAAATTTTTCGACATACTATACTATGACTTTTTTTCGATACACTTTTTCGGCATACTATGCTATGACCTTTTTTCGACATACTATACTATGACTTTTATTTACAAAAATTTTCGACATACTATACTATGACTTTTTTCCAACATACTATACTATGACTTTTTTTCGACATACTATAATATGATTTTTTTTTAACAACATTTTACGACACACTATACTATGACTTTTTTTCGAAATACAATACTATGACTTTTTATTCGACATAATACATTGAGTTTTTTTTACAACATTTTTCGACATACTATACTATGACATTTTTCCGACATACTAAACTAAGACATTTTTTCGACATACTATAATATGACTTTTTTTCAACATACTATACTATGACTTTTTTTCGACATACTATACTATGACTTTTTTTCGGCATACTATATGATGACTTTTATTTACAAAATTTTTCGACATACTATACTATGACTTTTTTCCGACATACTATACTATGACTTTTTTTCGACATACTATAATATGATTTTTTTTAACAACATTTTACGACACACTATACTATGACTTTTTTTCGAAATACAATACTATGACTTTTTATTCGACATAATACATTGAGTTTTTTTTACAACATTTTTCGACATACTATACTATGACATTTTTCTGACATACTAACTAAGACATTTTTTCGGCATACTATACTATGACTTTTTTTCGGCATACTATACTATGACTTTTTTTCGACATACTATACGATGACTTTTTTTTTCGAAATTTTTCGACATACTATACTATGACTTTTTTCCGACATACTATACTATGACTTTTTTTCGACATACTATAATATGATTTTTTTTAACAACATTTTACAACACACTATACTATGACTTTTTTTCGAAATACAATACTATGACTTTTTATTCGACATAATACATTGAGTTTTTTTTACAACATTTTTCGACATACTATACTATGACATTTTTCTGACATACTAAACTAAGACATTTTTTCGGCATACTATACTATGACTTTTTTTCGGCATACTATACTATGACTTTTTTTCGACATACTATACGATGACTTTTTTTTTCGAAATTTTTCGACATACTATACTATGACTTTTTTTCGACATACTATAATATGATTTTTTTTAACAACATTTTACAACACACTATACTATGACTTTTTTTCGAAATACAATACTATGACTTTTTATTCGACATAATACATTGAGTTTTTTTTACAACATTTTTCGACATACTATACTATGTCATTTTTCTGACATACTAAACTAAGATATTTTTTCGACATACTATACTATGACTTTTTTTCGACATACTATACTATGACTTTTTTTTCAACATACTATACTATGATTTTCTTTTACAACATTTTTCGACATCCTATAGTATGACTTTTTTTTCGACATACTATACTATGACTTTTTTTTACAAAATTTTTCGACATACTATACTATGACTTTTTTTCAACACACTACACTATGACTTTTTTTTCAAAACACTATACTATGACTTTTTTTCCGATATACTATACTATGCTTTTTTCCAACATACTATACTATGACTTTTTTTCGACATACTATAATATGATTTTTTTTTAACAACATTTTACGACACACTATACTATGACTTTTTTTCGAAATACAATACTATGACTTTTTATTCGACATAATACATTGAGTTTTTTTTACAACATTTTTCGACATACTATACTATGACATTTTTCCGACATACTAAACTAAGACATTTTTTCGACATACTATAATATGACTTTTTTTCAACATACTATACTATGACTTTTTTTCGACATACTATACTATGACTTTTTTTCGGCATACTATATGATGACTTTTATTTACAAAATTTTTCGACATACTATACTATGACTTTTTTCCGACATACTATACTATGACTTTTTTTCGACATACTATAATATGATTTTTTTTAACAACATTTTACGACACACTATACTATGACTTTTTTTCGAAATACAATACTATGACTTTTTATTCGACATAATACATTGAGTTTTTTTTACAACATTTTTCGACATACTATACTATGACATTTTTCTGACATACTAACTAAGACATTTTTTCGGCATACTATACTATGACTTTTTTTCGGCATACTATACTATGACTTTTTTTCGACATACTATACGATGACTTTTTTTTTCGAAATTTTTCGACATACTATACTATGACTTTTTTCCGACATACTATACTATGACTTTTTTTCGACATACTATAATATGATTTTTTTTAACAACATTTTACAACACACTATACTATGACTTTTTTTCGAAATACAATACTATGACTTTTTATTCGACATAATACATTGAGTTTTTTTTACAACATTTTTCGACATACTATACTATGACATTTTTCTGACATACTAAACTAAGACATTTTTTCGGCATACTATACTATGACTTTTTTTCGGCATACTATACTATGACTTTTTTTCGACATACTATACGATGACTTTTTTTTTCGAAATTTTTCGACATACTATACTATGACTTTTTTTCGACATACTATAATATGATTTTTTTTAACAACATTTTACAACACACTATACTATGACTTTTTTTCGAAATACAATACTATGACTTTTTATTCGACATAATACATTGAGTTTTTTTTACAACATTTTTCGACATACTATACTATGTCATTTTTCTGACATACTAAACTAAGATATTTTTTCGACATACTATACTATGACTTTTTTTCGACATACTATACTATGACTTTTTTTTCAACATACTATACTATGATTTTCTTTTACAACATTTTTCGACATCCTATAGTATGACTTTTTTTTCGACATACTATACTATGACTTTTTTTTACAAAATTTTTCGACATACTATACTATGACTTTTTTTCAACACACTACACTATGACTTTTTTTTCAAAACACTATACTATGACTTTTTTTCCGATATACTATACTATGCTTTTTTTTTCAACATACTATACTAGGACTTTTTTTCGACATACTATACTATGACTTTTTTTCAACATACTATACTATGACTTTTTTTTGACATACTATACTATGACTTTTTTTCGACATACTATTACATTTTTACGACATAGTATACTATGACTTTTTTCGACATACTATACTATGACTTTTTTTCGATATACTATAATATGACTTTTTTTCGACATACTATACTCTGACTTTTTTTCGACATACTATACTATGACTTTTTTTTCGACATACTATACTATGATTTTTTTTTAACAACATTTTTCGACATACTATACTAGGACGTTTTTTTGACATGCTATAGTATGACTTTTTTTCGACATACTATACGATGACTTTTATTTACAAAATTTTTCGACATACTATACTATGAGTTTTTCCCGACATACTATACTATGACTTTTTTTCGACATACTATACTATGACTTTTTTTTCGACATACTATACGATGACTTTTATTTACAAAATTTTTCGACATACTATACTATGACTTTTTCCCGACATACTATACTATGACTTTTTTTCGACATATTATACTATGACTTTTTTTTCAACATACTATATTATGACTTTTTTTTACAAAATTGTTCGACATACTATACAATCACTTTTTTTCAACACACTATACTATGACTTTTTTTTCAACACTATACTATGACTTTTTTTCCGATATACTATACTATGCCTTTTTTTTCAACATACTAAACTATGACTTTTTTTCGACATACAATACTATGACTTTTTATTCAAAATAATACTGAGTTTTTTTTACAACATTTTTCGACATACTATACTATGACTTTTTTACGACATACTATACTATGACTTTTTTAGACATACTATACTATGACTTTTTTTCGACATACTATACTATGACTTTTTTTCGACATACTATGACTTTTTTTCGACATACTATACTATGAATTTTTTAGACATACTATACTATGACTTTTTGTTCGGCATACTATACTATGAACATTTTTCGACATACTATACTATGACTTTTTTTCGACATACTATATGACTTTTTTTTGACATACTATACTAATACTTTTTTTCGACATACTATGCTATGACTTTTTTTTCAACATACTATACTATGACTTTTTTTTACAAAATTTTTCGACATGCTATAGTATGACTTTTTTTTCGACATACTATACAATGACTTTTTTTCAACATACTATACTATGACTTTTTTTTACAAAATTTTTCGACATACTATACTATGACTTTTTTTCGACATACTTTTTCGGCATACTATACTATTACTTTTTTTCGGCATACTATATGATGACTTTTATTTACAAAATTTTTCGACATACTATACTATGACTTTTTTCCGACATACTATACTATGACTTTTTTTCTACATACTATAATATGATTTTTTTTAACAACATTTTACGACACACTATACTATGACTTTTTTTCGAAATACAATACTATGACTTTTTCTTCGACATAATACATTGAGTTTTTTTTACAACATTTTTCGACATACTATACTATGACATTTTTCTGACATACTAAACTAAGACATTTTTTCGACATACTATACTATGACTTTTTTTCGGCATACTATACTATGACTTTTTTTCGACATACTATACGATGACTTTTATTTTCAAAATTTTTCGACATACTATACTATGACTTTTTTCCGACATACTATACTATGACTTTTTTTCGACATACTATAATATGATTTTTTTTAACAACATTTTACGACACACTATACTATGACTTTTTTTCGAAATACAATACTATGACTTTTTATTCGACATAATACATTGAGTTTTTTTTACAACATTTTTCGACATACTATACTATGACATTTTTCTGACATACTAAACTAAGATATTTTTTCGACATACTATACTATGACTTTTTTTCGACATACTATACTATGACTTTTTTTTCAACATACTATACTATGATTTTTTTTTACAACATTTTTCGACATACTATACTATGACTTTTCTTTTACAACATTTTTCGACATACTATACTATGACTTTTTTCCGACATACTAAACTAAGACTTTTTTTCGACATACTATAATATGACTTTTTTTCGACATACTTTTTTGGCATACTATACTATGACTTTTTTTCGACATACTATACGATGACTTTTATTTACAAAATTTTTCGACATACTATACTATGACTTTTTTCCGACATACTATACTATGACTTTTTTTCGACATACTATACTATGATTTCTTTTTTAACATTTTACGACACACTATACTATGACTTTTTTTTCGAAATAAAATACTATGACTTTTTATTCGACATAATACATTGACTTTTTTTTATAACATTTTTCGACATACTAAACTAAGACATTTTTTCGACATACTATACTATGACTTTTTTTCGACATACTATGACTTTTTTTCGACATACTATACTATGAATTTTTTAGACATACTATACTATGACTTTTTGTTCGGCATACTATACTATGAACATTTTTCGACATATTATACTATGACTTTTTTTCGACATACTTTAATATGACTTTTTTTTGACATACTATACTATGACTTTTGTTCGACATACTATACTATGACTTTTTTTTCAACATACTATACTATGACTTTTTTTTACAAAATTTTTCGACATGCTATAGTATGACTTTTCTTTCGACATACTATACAATGACTTTTTTTCAACATACTATACTCTGACTTTTTTTTACAACATTTTTCGACATACTATACTATGACATTTTTCTGACATACTAAACTAAGATATTTTTTCGACATACTATACTACGACTTTTTTTCGAAATACAATACTATGACTTTTTATTCGACATAATACATTGAGTTTTTTTTACAAAATTTTTCGACATACTATACTATGACTTTTTTCCGACATACTATACTATGACTTTTTTTCGACATACTATACTATGACTTTTTTTTCGATATACTATACTATGACTTTTTTTTACAACATTTTGACATGCTATAGTATGACTTTTTTTTCGACATACTATACTATGACTTTTTTTCGAAATACTATACTTTGAGTTATTTTTACAAAATGTTTCGACATACTATACTATGACTTTTTTTCAACACACTATACTATGACTTTTTTTTTCGACACACTATAGAATGACTTTTTTTTCGATATACTATACTATGCCTTTTTTTTCAACATAATTTTTTGACATACTACACTGACTTTTTTTCGACATACTATACGATGACTTTTATTTACAAAATTTTTCGACATACTATACTATGACTTTTTTCCGACATACTATACTATGACTTTTTTTCGACATACTATACTATGATTTTTTTTTAACAACATTTTACGACACACTATACTAAGACTTTTTTTTCGAAATACAATACTATGACTTTTTATTCGACATAATACATTGAGTTTTTTTTATAACATTTTTCGACATACTATTCTATGACATTTTTCCGACATACTAAACTAAGACATTTTTTCGACATACTATAATATGACTTTTTTTAGACATACTATACTATGACTTTTTTTCGACATACTATACTATGACTTTTTTTTCAACATACTATACTATGATTTTTTTGTACAAAATTTTTCGACATGCTATAGTATGACTTTTTTTTTGACATACTATACTATGACTTTTTTTTAACAAAATGTTTCGACATAGTATACTATGACTTTTTTTCAATACACTATACTATGACTTTTTTTTCAAAACAATATACTATGATTTTTTTTCCGATATACTATACTATGCCTTTTTTTTCAACATACTATACTATGACTTTTTTTCGACATACTATACTATGACCTTTTTTCAACACACTATACTATGACTTTTTTTTGATATACTATACTATGACTTTTTTTCGACATACTATTACATTTTTTCGACATAGTATACTATGACTTTTTTAGACATACTATACTATGACTTTTTTTCGACATACTATACTCTGACTTTTTTCCGACATACTTTAATATGCCTTTTTTTTGACATACTATACTATGACTTTTTTTCGACATACTATTACATTTTTTCGACATAGTATACTATGACTTTTTTAGACATACTATACTATGACTTTTTTTCGACATACTATACTCTGACTTTTTTTCGACATACTTTACTATGCCTTTTTTTTCAACATACTATACAATGACTTTTTTTCGACATACTATACTATGACTTTTTTTCAACACACTATACTATGACTTTTTTTTCGATATACTATACCATGCTTTTTTTTCGACATACTATACTATGACTTTTTTTCGACATACTATACTATGACTTTTTTTTCGACAGACTATACTATGATTTTTTTTTAACAACATTTTTCGACATACTATACTATGACTTTTTTTCGACATACTATACTATGACTTTTTTTTCGACATACTATACTATGACTTTTTTATAACAACATTTTTCGACATAATATGCTATGACTTTTTTTCGACATACTATTCTATGACTTTTTTTCGACATACTATACTATGACTTTTTTTCGACATACTATACTATGACTTTTTTTTCGATATACTATACTATGACTTTTTTTTACAACATTTTGACATGCTACAGTATGACTTTTTTTTCGACATAGTATACTATGACTTTTTTTCGACATACTATACTATGACTTTTTTTTCGACATACTATACTATGATTTTTTATAACAACATTTTTCGACATACTATACTATGACTTTTTTTCGACATACTATACTATGACTTTTTTTCCACATACTATACTATGACTTTTTTTTCGATATACTATACTATGACTTTTCTTTACAACATTTTGACATGCTATAGTATGACTTTTTTTTCGACATACTATACTATGACTTTTTTTCGAAATACTATACTTTGAGTTTTTTTTACAAAATTTTTCAACATACTATACTATGACTTTTTTTCGACACACTATACTATGACTTTTTTTTTCGACACACTACAGAATGACTTTTTTTTCGATATACTATACTATGCTTTTTTTTTCAACATACTTTTTTGACATACTACACTATGACTTTTTTTCGACATACTATACTATGACTTTTTTTTTACATACTTTTTCGACATACTATACTATGACTTTTTTTCGACATATACTATGACTTTTTTTTACAAAATTTTCAACATACTATACTAGGACATTTTTTCGACATACTATACTATGACTTTTTTACGACATACTATACTATAACTTTTTTTTCGATATACTATTCTATAATTTTTTTTACAAAATGTTTCGACATGCTATAGTATGACTTTTTTTTCGACATACTATACTATGACTTTTTTTCGACATACTATACTATGACTTTTTTTTTACATACTTTTTCGACATACTATACTATGACTTTTTTTCGAAATATTATACTATGACTTTTTTTTACAAAATTTTCAACATACTATACTAGGACATTTTTTCGACATACTATACTATGACTTTGTTTCGACATACTATACTATGATTTTTTTTTTTAACAACATTTTTCGACATACTATACTATGACTTTTTTTCGATATACTATACTATGACTTTTTTTTACAAAATGTTTTGACATGCTATAGTATGACTTTTTTTTCGACATACTATACTATGGCTTTTTTTCGACATACTATAGTTTGAGTTTTTTTTACAAAATTTTTCGACATGCTATAGTATGACTTTTTTTCGACACACTATAATATGACTTTTTTTTCAACACACTATACTATGATTTTTTTTTCGATATACTATACTATGCCTTTTTTTTCAACATACTTTTTTGACATACTATACTATGACTTTTTGTTCGGCAGACTATACTATGACTTTTTTTCGACATACTATACTATGACTTTTTTTTCACAAAATTTTTCGACATACTATACTTTGACTTTTTTCCGACATACTATACTAAGACTTTTTTTCGACATACTATACTATGACTTTTTTTCGACATACTATACTATGACTTTTTTCGACATACTATACTATGACTTTTTTTTCGACATACTATACTATGACTTTTTTTCGACATACTATACTATGACTTTTTTTTCGACATACTATTTCGACCTACTCTACTATGACTTTTCTTCAACATACTATATTAGTATTTTTTTTCGAAATACTATGCTATTACTTTTTTTTTTACAAAGTTTTTTGACATACTATACTAGGACTTTTTTTCGACATACTATACAATTACTTTTTTTTGACATACTATACTATGACTTTTTTTTCGACATACTATTTCGACATACTATACTATGACTTTTTTTGCGACATACTATTCTATGACTTTTGTTCGACATACTATGCTATGACTTTTTTCGATATACTATAGTATGACTTTTTTTGGACATACTATACCAAGACTTTTTTTGGACATACTATACAATGACTTTTTTTCAACATACTATACTATGACTTTTTTTTACAACATTTTTCGACATACAAAAGTATGACTTTTGTTCGACGTACTATACTATGATTTTTTTTTTTTCATACTATACTATGACTTATTTACAAAATTTTCTGACATACTATACTAAGAATTTTTTCCGACATACTATACTATGACTTTTTTTACAAACTTTTTGGACATACTATATTATTGTTTTTTTATTTTTTATTTTTTCGACATACTATAGTATGTCTCTTTGCGATATACTATAGTATGATGTTTTTTGACAGACTATACTATGAAGTTTTTCGACAGACTATATTATGATGTTTTTCGACATACTATACTATGACGTTTTCCCACATACTATACTATGACGTTTTTTATTTTTTTCAACATACTATACTGTGACTTTCTTTTTTAACTTTACGACACACTATACCATGACTTTTTTTTCGATATACTATGACATTTTTTACTTTCTTCGACATACTATACTATGACTTGTTTCGACATACTATACTATGAATTTTTTTCAACATCATATACTATGATTTTTGGAATTTTTCTTTCGATCTCCTATACTATGACTTTCGTTGACATATACTATGACTTTTATTTTTTCAACATACTATGTCATAGTATAGTCTATACTATGAATTTTTTTTTACATACTATTTTTTATTTTTTCAACATACTATACTATGACTTTTTTCGACATGCTATACTGTGAATTCTTTCAACATGTCATACTTTGACTTTTTCACAACTTTTTTCTACATACTATACTATGGCTTTTTTAGTGACTTTTTCCGACAGACTATACTGACTCTTTCCGACATACTGTACTATGACTTTTTACGACATACTATACTATGACTTTTTTCGATATGCTATAGTATGACTTTTTTCGACATACTATAGTATGGGGTTTTTTTTAAACTTTTTTCGACATACTATAGTATGACTTTTTTCGATATACTATACTATGACGTTTTTTGATATACTATACTATGACATTTTTCGACAAACTATACTATGACGTTTTTCGACACACTATAGTATGACGTTTTTCGACACACTATACTATGACGTTTTTCGACACACTATACTATGACTTTTTCGACACACTATACTATGACGTTTTTCGACACACTATACTATGACGTTTTTCGACACACTATACTATGACGTTTTTCGACACACTATACTATGACGTTTTTCGACATGTGTTTATAACATTTTTCGATACACTTTTTTTCTACATACTGTACTATGGCTTTTTGATGACTTTTTTTGACATACTATACTATGACTTTTTTCACATGCTATACTATGAATGTTTTATGACTTTTTTCGACATACTACACTATGACTTTTTTCAATATCGGCATAGTATAGTATGCAATAAAAATCAAAAAATGTTATAGTATAGTAAAAAAATATCATGAAAAAAGTCCTATAGTATGTTATAAAAATGTCTTCAAAAAACTCTTATTATAGTATGCCTTAATAATGTCATAAAAAGTCATAGTCTAGTATCTCTTAAAAATGTCATAGTATAATATGGCATAAAAATGTCATAAAAATTGTCTTAGTATATTACATCATTAAAGCCATAGTATAGTATGCCTCACCGAGACGCATAAAGACGGGACTGAGCCATGGTTCAAACTTCTTGTCCTCTAACCATTTGCCTGAAAACTTGCATTTTCTCATTTGCCAGGTATTAAAGACAACATTATCAAGCAGCAGTCAGTCAGTGGGTGATTGTCGGCTGTCCTTTTCAGATTAAGTCAAATCTAGGAAGATTCCATAAATAAACTACACAGATTCCCACTACGCGCCTACACAATGATTAAGTTCATGCAAACTTTAGCAATCAACCTCTTTTTGGACAAATATACCAAATTATCGAAAACAACAAGAAGTTAAGACTTGTTAATACATTTTAAGGGCCATAATTAATTAAGACCACGCAGACACTCTGATTTATCTATTACTTTTTGCCATCTATTTTAACTATCTATTCATTCCACACATAAGCTATTCCTTGTTGAATCACTGGTTCACTGGTCCAAATTCAACCTGAACATATCACTTTTACAGCACTATAGCCCTGCCCATCATCTGGACAACGACAATGCTGCTGATTCCTCTTAACAGTTTATTGGCTTCTGCCACAAACCTTCACAGTCTCAAGCTGTTTATAGAGTTTATGTGTCATCTGGACGACTTGCAAACAGCTGGAGTCACTCCAGGCTCTGTGGTGACCTCTGATGGCACTCTGCCAGAGCCGCAGCTGGCCTGTGTTTTATCCCAGATGTGAAAGGCACTAAGAATCAGTACATCAGGCCTGCCACTGCTCCCTGCATAGCACAGTGAAAGTGAGACTTCTTATTAAATACAACTACTTGCAGCATTTAGTGTACATTTTTTGATGTTGGCATTATATTTACCTAATGCCTTTGGGATTTAACAGGTTATCGTGGTGGTGCAATGTGTTCCTTTGGTTTCAATTTTTATCGTCTCCATTTCACAATAAAGTTGCCTCTGAGTATGCTGTCAATGTTTTATTGTGTAATCTATTTTCTACCTATATTACTTCAACCCCGTCAGCCAAATTCCAGCCTGCAGTTTCTCTCTACAAAGATCACGCGCTCTTGTTTTCTAGTGATCTGGGTTTTTCAGCTCACTTAGTTTTGCCACACACAGGGATAATTTAAGCTTCATTTTAACTGTAATATAAGACTCCATTCACTTCTTTCCACTGAACAACAGCATCAACTTTTTCAATATGTTTAAATGCTATTAGAATGCAGGTAATCTGGCTGGTATTTCACACTTTGTTTATGCAGCAGCACAACATAAGGAAGTGGTTTCCAGCCTGTGGGTTTCGGACCCCCCAAGGGGTCACAAGGTTCGTTTGATGGGTGCGGTTATTAAAAAGAAAAATTAATCAGACTTCTGCTACATAAACTTATGTATACTTTGTATGTATACTAAAATTATTCATGTTAAATAACCTGACAAGGGGGAAAAAAACTCGTCTTTGCTTACAGAGCTCACAACTTACAGGCACACAGTATGAAACTGCTGACAAGGTGTTGCAAGTTGATTTGCTTTGTTTTCAAAAGTCACAAGCCAAAAAGTTTGGAAATCACCGACATAAGCAATAAGTGGTGGGGGCGGGGGGGTGGGCAAACTCAAACTCCTCAACTTGTGAGCATGCATGATTCACTTCAACCATCTTCAAAGTTACAGCTGCATGCATCATCAGCAAGTTCAGCTGCCGATGAGAGCTCTTCTTAAGAAATGACAGCATATAAGCAAAGTTTTGACAACACAAGGAATCAGAGAGTATTACAGTCATGATAAGGGAGCCAGCAAATTGAAAAGAAAACAAATAAATTAGTACATCAAACTGCAATTTCAGAAGAGACGACCTGGTTTATTTTCATCTTAAAAAAATAGTTATTGTTTTTTGTAAAATATATTGTCAATTTAATTTACACCATCTATCATCTATTTAGTTGTTACTGGCAACCTACTCATTCATCCATTTATTGGTTTAATTGAAATGGCATACAGATTTATTCATCTGTAAATTCTTAATGATATAATCTCTTTTTATTGTCCAATTGAATCCCTATTCATAATTTGTTTTATTGTTCATTGTCTATTAATTAATTGCTTTATGACCATGTGCAAGATTTTACAGGTGCGTCATAACTTGAGAGCTTTACAGTAGATCCAGTGTGATATGTTGCTGACCACTGAACTCAGAGTGCCTTGCTCAAGGGCATTTACGGAGTCAACAGCAGTTGTAAAAGGTGTGGGAAAAGCTTTGTTATTTCTAGTTGATCCAACTGTCTGGACTGAACCATTTCATTCTAACCTTCTCCAGCATTCATTTCCTTACTTCATTTAGCTATGAAGCAAACATGTAATTTTGACTCCACAAACTACAATCACCTCTATAACCCCTCTACCGCCGATCTCCACCCCGCCTTCAGTGCAAGGCCACGCTCAGTGGAGGAGCAGATTGAGCGGGAGCCAGTGTTAATGTAATCTCCTCTGTTTAATTAGAGTGAGCGTGGTGGGCAGCTAAACCAAACCACATTACCCACCATCTGGTGGGGAGCAGCTCTACTCTTATAGCCACCCTCACTATCATTAGCCTCTACAAGACAAGACACAAACACATACATGACAGCTATTTATTCATCCTGCCACTTTCAATACAGACACAACTGCATACCATTTAGCCGCTATGATGAGGCCATGCTCTGTCATGCTTAGCTCTGTCATAAATATATTGTTGTGCAATTACAATATGTTGCACACTTAAACGACCATATTAAAGTAGTTGTCAAAGATATAAAAGCCACAAACTGTCCAACACAGGTTCTCTATAAATGGCTGTTTTTCTCAAACATTTCTGCTCCACTTTTACTTTTTCATCAACTGTGACCTCCAACAGTGACCTTCGACATATCGAAGAAAAAAAAGGTCTATTTGAGCAAGTAATCATCATACATTTGATGAACATGGTTTTGGTGAATATTTACACAAAAATAAATCCAGCTTTTACTTTGACTTCACTGCATGGTTATCCTCAGCAGATCTTGAATGTAAGTCTTTAATTATACCACAAGAGTGCAGTATGCTACCACAGCTAACATCCAGCCCAGACTGCAGGCAGGGCTCAAGCACAGAGGATTTACTGCTCCAAAGAAGGCAGAGCTCACTGGCAGCAAAGCAACACAATTATTGAAGCACAGAGTAGTCTGGCATGGATATATTTTGCAAACAGGAGCAACAAATTGCTAATTCTGGCATACTTTTTAATGGTGCTAATTTGCCAAAATGTTAACAAATTTAGGCTGAAAACAAAACTAAAATACAAGAATTTATATCCCCAAAGCATCACGTGGAGCACACCCCTGAGCTAAAGCTTCAAACAGGTACAACCAGAAGGTTTTATATAATCTGGCAGTTCGATTGTCAATAAATATTCTGCAATTTCAATCAAAATCTTTTGGTAAAAGCATACAAATTTTGTTTTGTGTGAAAAAAAAGACCCATTTAATGCACTGTCTAAAATTATTACTGAATTTTTTAAATGTACTGAACCTTTAGCATCAGGTGGCAACAACATTCACTTTTATATATTTAACAGTGCTGTGGAAATATGCTTATTACCTTTCTAAGAGATTTAGTTAATCTGTGCGTTAAATAAAAGATAAGATAACCCTTTATTAGTCTCACTGTGGAATATGAAGCTGGAGCCAGCAGTCTGTCAATTTAGATTAGCATTAAGAAAACAGCTAGCCTAGCTCTGTCTTAAGGTAAAATAACTCACCTACCAACACCAACCATAAAACCACAAATTTGTAATTTTCTGTTTTTGTACAGACTAAACAAACGAGATATAACATGTTAATTAGTGAGCTTTAGAGGTGCTGGTAGGCGGATTTTGTTATGTATGGACAGAGCCAGGTAGATTAATAGCTGCTGACTGTAGCTTCATATTTAACGGACAAATATGAGAGTGTTATCAATCTTTTCAGCTAACACTCAGCGAGAAAGTGGAAGTGTTTCCAAAAATGTCAAACTATTCCTTTAAAGGAACAGTGTGTATCAATTAGGGGGATCTATTTGCAGAAATGGAATACATTATTAATAAGTATATTTTTTTTGTGTATAGTCACCTGAAAATAAGAATTGTTGTGTTTTTTGTTAACTTAGAATGAGCTGTTTATATCGACATTGGGAGCGGGTCCCCTCTCCACAGAGTCCGCCATGTTGCACCACCATGTCTCAACAGTAGCCCAGAATGGACAAACCAAACTCTGTTAGCTTTTCCTTCTTGAGCCGGAGTCGATAACGTTACTCGCTCCCGTCGCCGCCGCTCTCTCTCTTGCTTCACCACTCACTTCCCGCGTACACACATACTCTCACGCTGGCTCTGCTCCAAATGACCTACGCTACTCTTACAACAACTGGCTCTAGAGAGGGACATTCGTGTTTCCGCATCGGCCACCGTAGCTCTCCAACACGCTCGGCACTGCAGGAGAGGCTTCAGTTGGTTGCAATCTCCTCACCTCACCGCCAGATCCTACACAGTGGACCTTTATAAGGTTTAGTTTAGGGCTGTACTATGTTAGACAACAAAGTTGTATTTGGATTGTGCCTAACATGCTCCACTCTGCCCCGCAACTGTGGGCGCTCCAACCCTTAATGGCCGCCTCTGCCGAGAGGTCATGGGCAATAGCATCAATGGCACAACTCTCCTGACAGCCCACACATCAATGAGTCAGTTATAAATGCCTTGGTGGGCTGGACTTTGGCAAAAAGCTGTGGAAGCAAACACTGTCCAAACTTTAAAAAGAAGCTTCCCTCTCTTCTGCTCAGCTAGAACCTACTGTGGGATTTCCAAGCGGGACCGCATCTGATGTTCAAGGTTTGGACACTGAGAAAGGCCCACATACTAACGGCTGAGATAAGAGTGGAGCTGATCAAATCTCAGTACACCAAACAGGGAGAGTGCTTCCTCTTCTGATAGCAGAGAGAGATAGATGCAGCTCCAAACTGGGCTGCAGCCAGCCTCTCCACAGTGGACTGTGGTACATGAATAAATGAATGAATGTAGTCCACACTGGGGCGTCTGTGACACCAAGGTGACAGACTGTTATTGTTGTCGTTGGAGGGATTTAGTCATGAAATTTAAATTTCTGATCAAAAGATTAACATAATGCTACTCATTACTGAAGTGGATGTTTCTTATAACATCAACTGAAATATGTATGATAACCTACAGTCATTACAATTGTAGTGTTTTAAAAGAGGTGTTGATTCAAATTTAAAATCATTTCGGAGGCTGTAGTTTGTGGTGTCGTTGAATTGAACTGTGTTCTACTGAGATATGTGTTTCTAATAATTTGTCTGCCCCAAATGTCAGAGTGTAAACTAAATTTTAGAAACATCTTAAGTATAACTGGGGCTACAACCACTTAATATTTTCATTATCAATTCATCTGTTGATTTTTATAGATTATTCATTTATAAAATGTCAAAATAAACATGAAAAATGATGTGCACAATATCCCAAAATCCTCAGTTGACATCTTCAAATTGATTTTATTGTTCGATCAACTGCATATAGATATTTAATTTAATTAAGATATGTAAGTTACAGTGACAAAAACAGAGATAAAGGTCTTAAAATGACAACTCAGTTGTCAAAATTGCTGGCAGTTGTTTTCTGTCGATTAATTTATTGATTAATCAACTAATTGTTTCTGCACTACATATAACTCAAAACAATTCAAAAGCACCACAAACCACAACAGGATTTATTACAGGCTGTTGGATTAGACTTAATTAGTTTTAGCTAGGTGTACCTAATAAACTTCCAAATGATTGTAAAATATCTATATATACTATATATCATATCCAGGATTACATATTACGCCGCAAAACAAGGATGCATGAAGGATAAATAATTTCATGGAAGAACTGATCAGGTACATGCATATCCCTGAATGAAAATGGCTTTATTCATCGTCAAATGATTTCTAACAAAGTGAATCCAGTGAATGGCAGCTCTGTAAATCACTGTTGACTCGGCTGTCTGAGAAAACACATTTCACCAGAAGAGGGAGACATCAAATCCCTGTGAAAATTATCAAACAGCAGCTATGTTCTCCTTGCTCTTCTGTTTGCCTCTGCAGGAGAACAATTAAGCGCAATGCTAATATTATCAAACATTATTAGCCTCACAACCCTAGCGATATGAATTTCAGCTGTTGCTCCAATCACATGCAATTTACACCACTGCTGCAATGCTCATTACTCTGTGTTTGATTTCCGAATAATTCCATATGACACCTGTTAGATGAGCCAAATAGATCTGAGCCATTTCTTGGATTCGGTCTTGACAGTCGGACAAGGAGGAATTTTCTTCCTGGCAGTTGCTCCTTTCACCTGGACTCTGACTAATCCCACACCACGCATATGAGAGATACATAAACAACCTTTGTATCAAATATTATTTTACTTAAAAAACGATCAATTTAGTCATATTTTTTTTCAATAAAAACAACATTTTGTCAGAGGTGACGTGAAGACAGGCTTTGATCTACCTAAAACACCAGATCTCAGTTATTAATTATCCTTACTATTCTTAGAGTTAATGATTTTTTGAAGCCACTCAAGCCATCTTTTCTACTGTACTTAAAACGAAGATGATATTTGAAATAGAGAAAAAGAATATTGATATGAACTGTCTGACTGTGAGCTGGTTAAGAGGGTGAGAGAGGAGAAAGTCTCATCTGTCAGCGGGCAGACAGAACAGACTTCATTTTGTTCTTGAGTGTTGAGAGACGATAGCTTTGGATTCCAAATGACGGGGATTGACATGATATGAGACTTTTCAACAATCTGCAATAATGACCTTTTCTCCGTACCTACAAACTGTCAGGTAATAACATGGCTCAGGTGAAAATGGACAATCTTTTGGCACAGGTAAAAAGTGTTACCTAGCAACACCCGGTGTCCTATCAATGGTCAGCTTGGAGGTATCTCTGGAGATGCTCCCCCCCTACAAAGACCTGGTTCAGCTTGCTTCAACAGGCCCCATGACCCCCCTGGACAAACAACAGCCTCATTCTCTGCACCACTGCTGACCTCATTGTCTCTTTGTGAAGGGAAAATCCAGAGTTGCATTCTGTTAAATGGCAAATGGTGCATCAACTGCAAGCGGGACGGACCTCTCTACCTCCAGCGCAGACCTACAGATGAGCACGGACACGGCTGCCTTTTCCTCAGGACTGTACGCAAGGAAAACATGGTAAGAAAGGGAGACTAAATATTCACTACACCTTGCTCCATCTGTTTAATGTATGCCATCCTGACAACACCTCTCACACATTGTCACCTGCACGTCACAATTTACAGTAACACCTGCTGTTACACATGTAGTGTTCACTGCAAACTCGTATCACACTTGTTTCTGTCTCATTTACTTGTTTTTTTATATATAACTCACATGCATCTTATGACCTATGCTGCACAGCTGTACTGATTTTCTAAAGTGCTCTTGCACTATATGCAACTCTTGCTAATTCCAAATCCAAAATTACATGTTTAGCTACACTCAAGTGCTACAGTAATACGAGAGCAGATGGTGTGCCATTTATTTAGATGGATTTTGTACTGTAATTGTATAATACCAAGTCTGCATCTCACATCTATGGAGAGCTTTATTATAATTACTGTAATGCTCTCAATATGTTGCTAAGAGAAACAGCTGCTCCTTGGAGAGTAAGCCCAATAAAAACACACACGCTCCAGAGTGATAAAACTTTTCTGAGAAAAGGAGCAGCAAATGTGTTTTAACCTCAAATTAAAATTTGTTGTACAAGACACAAAACAGACCTCAACTTGCTCATTATACCTCGCACACTGAGGGGACGCACCGGTGCACACCTACAGATCTGACTCCATACACCTGGACTGGTCAGTGGTGGTTAATATCCAGGATTACAGTGCTCCTAATTAATTCTGACAGAGACAGGTGCATTGTTGTTAAGGAGCAGATGGTCAGCAGGTAGTTTTTGTCACAAGTAAGCAAACTTGCCAAAATTCTAACAAATAGGAACAAGCTGTAAATGAGGTCTGACGTGCTGACTGTACTTCTTATAGAGTCTTGATGGTGACACATTGTCAGTGATTGAGAACCCGGCGGCTGTCAGCCATCCTTTTCATTCAGAGAAAACAGCAGGAGTCCCAAGGACCAAAGGAGTGCAGGGCTGGTTAAAAGGGATTCATTCTACGACTCACGGTAAGCTCCAGTTGAGCACCGCCCAATGGGCATCAGACTACAATAGCAATCTTGCGTCACCAGTGCAAAAAAAACAAACGATGTTACCCTAAATATAAATAACAAGCTAATTAAGACTTTGCACTGAATCAAACCATCCACAGTTAAGTGATAAGAAGAAAAGCAGTGCTTTTTTATAAGAAGTGTCACTGTATAAATTTGCTTTTCATCTCTTTAGTGTGGTGCATGTATACGATATAGCTGCCTCTGTTGCTGCGCTGTGTGTCAGCGTACTATATATGTAACAGTTGACATTTAATTATTCTTCTCAGCTCATATCTGGGATCAGGACGCGTTAACTCCAGTCTTAATTGTTGCTTTAGCTCACAGGCTGGTGAGGCTGCTGGCAGCGGTGTGTGCAGTTGGACTACTGGGAGGCTTAGCTGTAGGTGTCTGGTTTCTAGGTGAGTCATTGTGTTGAGATAGAATCAGTAAATTAGTTTAACTGTAACCAGGAACTGTTGAGACAAATGTGCAAATTGTATTGTTACAGCCACTCAGGCTTCTGTACATTTTCAGGTGTCAGCAGAGCCTGACAGATAATGAATTTTTGATGGCAATATAATATCAGCATTTGAAAAGGTTTAAACATTTTGATATTGGGCTGCGACTAACAATTATTGTCATTACCAAAAGTTGTATCCGACCAACAGACCAAAACCCAAAGATATTTAATGAATCTTCATGTAAGGGAAAGCAGCAAATTCTCCTATTTGAGAAGCCTTTGTAACTGACAAAAAAAATCTAGAGTATTGTTTCAGTGAGCTCCTAGATATGAAAATATTTCATTATATCCTCTTCTGCAGAGTGCAATTTTATGGCTCCACCAGACAGTTTGTCTGCTCTGGTAATTCAGATAATTTGTTAAAATTTAGTAGAAATGAACACATTTTTTGCTGCCTGTCTCACTGGCTAATTAAAAGACTGATCTACAGCTACATCTTTATCTACATATAGTCAGACTTCTGCTGAGACCTTCCTACTCCCAAAGTCCAGTGGGACTTGGGGACACAAAGGAGACGCCTTTCTGCAACGTGACAGAAGATATTTCTATCTCTGACCCCAGGAAAGGTCTGTGTTTCCTCCTCTCTTTGGTGTTTGTTTCACTGATTTACAACTTAACAAACAGTGCAGGATCGTGTGGTTGCACATTATTATGCGATTCATCATACTGGGTCACCTTTGAAGTGATTTTTAGTTGAACAGTAGCAAAAATTATCATTCAACAGCTGCTTCTTGTTGCCTTTTTGTTCACTCTTGAGAGATGCCCATTGACTGACATGAAAACATCACACATAATGATCTGTTTGTATTGACTACATTAGCATAGATTGTGTTTTTCCTAATCATTTCCCACTCATAGAAGAGGCTCGTTCATTACTGTTGACTGAGAGCTTGTCTCTGGAGGGATTTTCAATCAATCAGGTTCAGTGTTTTACAGAATCAGCCCAGAGAACTCCCTCCTGGAGATCCAGCTGGGGAAGTTGCCCACCTGGCTGCCAGTGTGCTACGAGAGGTGGAACTCTTCACTGGGAACGCTGGTCTGCAGACAGCTTGGTTCTTTGAGGTCGGCACCCCTGACAGGATCACACACCACCTCAGCCTTTAACACTGATTGAGATGCAGTGCCCACTCACTAACTTTTAGTTTAATCTTGCTTTAAGCCTGATTTACTATGGTTGAATGCTCGGCTTATTTACGATATGCTAATACCTCATTTGCAATCTTGCTTCACATGTTATGAGTCTGAATTATCTCACTCACTCCCACCCACCCATTTTGCATTATGTTCCCTTACCAGACTGACCAAGCATAAAGGAGTGAATCTAACTGATATCGGGCCAAACTATACTGATGGCTTTATACAAATTACCTCAGAACACAAGAGCAATCTGGAAAATATGTGGCAATTCAGGTAAGGCAATTTGTCTGAGGATATCATACTCGTAATGATGCAGAGAAAATTGTTTAATTATGCATCATTAGTTACACAATTTATTTTCATTTAGGGGGAACTGTATCACGGGGAAGGTTATCGCTTTGCAATGTTTTGGTGAGCAAATTAAACTTAACTTTTTGTTTGACTTTGCATCTAACACCAAGCCCTGTAGTTCCTTAATAATACTTTACAATAAAAGCTTCATGTCAGCGACAGACAGAGTTAATGATGTCACTTGCTGCAGCACTTTCTGACCAATCCAACTCCTTTTTGCTGAATGGATCTCTGTGTAGAGTGTGGGACGCGAGCGAAGCTGCCCAGGATAATCGGGGGAGATGAGGCCACGCTGGGCAGGTGGCCCTGGCAGGTCAGCCTCTACTACAGCAACCGTCACACCTGCGGGGGCTCCATCATCACCAGTCAATGGGTAGTCACAGCTGCCCATTGTGTGCACAAGTAAGACAGCTGACCTTACCAGCGCTAAAAGGTCCGGGGCTACAGACTCGAATGAGAATAATCAGCCATTAACAGCTGCACCAAACTGGACACATAACAATTCTCTCTTCTCAGTATCTGCCTTTTCTTTTCTTTTCTCAAATGTCAGCTACAGGCTACCTCAGGTATCCAGCTGGGTGGTCTACGCCGGTATTGTCACCCGCAGCTCGGCCAAAATGGCTCAGCACACAGGATACGCCGTGGAGAAGATCATTTACAACAAGAACTATAATCACAGGAGCCATGACAGCGATATAGCCCTGATGAAGCTGCGCACCCCGTTGAATTTCTCAGGTCAGTCTGGGAGGCTCCTTACAAGCCTTTGCACACAAAAAAATACAACAAAATGTCATTACTATGGCCTCAGTTTACTGTTCTATTGTCTTATGGTGCCACATTTCAACAAACAAGCCTCCATCAGGCCACCACAAAAGTGGTATCCTTCTCCTTTTATAAAGAATAAGCAATCACTGCCAGGTGTTTAAGGTGTTATAACTTCTGTAACCATACTGAACAATGATATACACTTTTAATCAAAAGGATACAAACATATGTTGCACCATAACACTAAATTATTCTCAGCAACCACAACATCTTATAAAACCAATTCTTTATACAAGTTCAATGGGCATAAACAACCTCAACAAAGTTTAAAGATTTCTTCCAGACATATTATTTTGAGACATAAAATATAAATTATATGGTAATAATCTGTGTCTGATATGTTTTTTCCACCCAAAAATCCAATTACTTTTAAAAAAAACATTTTTAAATTGCATCTACTCCTTGTCCCTCACTGAAAAATCGAGAATCAATGAATACGCAAATATTTTTTTTCATTTCAAACTTTTAACTACTGCAAACAAGATGTCTCGTTCTTCACTGAAAAAAAAAAAAAATCGATTCTCAGTTTCTCACTGGAGGTTTCACATTTCTGTAAATTGCATATTGGACCACTATCGGCTTACGTGTCATAAAATCCTGCTTGTTCGTAAAGGTTTTAAATTGAGATTTAAGGTGAGCACAGAGAAACCTTCCCCCTTCAGCAGATGAATGTGTCAAACTCTGAACATTCATCATTTTGCACAACCAAGTGAAGCAACAATAAGCAAAAAACATTTTTGAGTGAAGGGGGACTTAAGGGACCCAATTAACAATGACTTGTTAACCCACACATATTCCCAGTACAAGGTAAACTTGAGGGAGCCCATTACAAGACAAAACCCCAACAGGGGGAAAAAATGTAGTATGTCTCTCAAGCAGCATGGAATAAAAGTCTTAATGACAATAGAAATGTGAAAAATCGTAAATTTAACCAAGTTATCATGTTCCTCAGAATTATTATGTAAATGTCCCCTTTAACTAGATACAATTAGGCCCGTCTGCTTGCCTCAGTACGACTATGATCTTCCAGGAGGCACACAGTGCTGGATCTCTGGATGGGGATACACACAGCCTGATGGTGGTAAGACGCTACTGCACTGCACTAAAACCAATTTACATCTACTGCAAGTCTAATTCACACATAATGACAGCGTGTGCGAAGTATATTGACAGAGCAGCACTAAATGTGTGTCTTTTCGCTCAGTTCACTCACCTGACACCCTGAAAGAGGCGCCAGTTCCCATAATAAGCACAAAGAAGTGTAACAGCTCCTGCATGTACAATGGAGAGATCACGCCACGGATGCTTTGTGCCGGATACACAGAAGGAAAAGTGGATGCATGTCAGGTCAGATGCATGTTTTGAACACTGCTTTGCGGAGGCGTTTTAAAGATCCACCCTCTTTTATGTGATTTGTTTACGGTGAAACGCTGGCATAATGAAGGCTGGGTGAGTCTGTAACGAAAAGTGTGTGTGTCTACCTCTTCAGGGGGACAGTGGAGGTCCTCTGGTTTGCCAGGATGAAAATTTGTGGAGGCTGGTAGGGGTCGTCAGCTGGGGGACAGGCTGTGCTGAAGCCAACCATCCAGGAGTTTACACCAAAGTGGCTGAATTCTTGGGCTGGATCTACGACATGATTGAGGTAAACAGACGTTTTAGAAATCTGTGGTAGAAAGTATTTGTACAATACAGAGGTATTTTAATATTTCCACTGAACTTTATACTACTACTCCAGAACATTTCAGAGGAAAATACTGTAATTTTTACACCACTACATTTACACTTTATGGATGAAGATACTACACACAAAACACATGATCATCTTATAAAATATGATGCATTATGGATTAGACTAGCGTAGGGCTGCAACTAATGACTACTTTCATTAGCGATTAATCTGCAGATTATGTTCATGATTAATCGATTAGTCTAGAAAATGGGAGAAAAATAGTGAAAAAAGCCCCTCACAATTTCCCAGAGCCCAAGGTGACATTCTCAAAATGCTTGTGTTGACCAACCAGCACTGCAAAACCCAAAGATATTCAGTTTACTATCATAAAAGACAAAGAAAAGCAGCAAATCCTTTCATTTGAGATGCTGAAACCAGGAAATGTTTTCACATGAAAAATGACTGAAAAGATTAATTGATTATCAAAACAAAGAGAACAAGGTTGCTGACTAATTTTCTTTTGATCGACTAATTGCATTAGCTAGAGCACCCAACAGTGTGAAAACCGTTCAAATCAGCTTCACCTTGACTAACATTAAAATGCTGTTTGCACAGAAAGGAATGCATCAATAATAAAGATATTTCAATAATATAACACTGACAGGGGTCATTCTGTTACTTCATGAGTACTTTTAATTTTGATACTACATTTTGATGATAATTTGAATGCAGGATTTTTACTTAATGATATAGATAGATAGATAGATAGATAGATAGATAGATAGATAGATAGATAGATAGATAGATAGATAATTTATCAGCAACAGGGCGAAATTGGTAAAAGTACAATGAAATATAAGAACAGTTTTAATACTGCCTCTTTAATGACTTTTTCTCTTTGCAGAATTACTGAAGAGGCCTATGAAGCACAGAAAGCAGAGGATGCTACTGATATTATTGTTTGAGACATTTGAATCATAGTCGATATTTTTACTTTAAATGTCCGTTATATAATGTACACATTAAGACAGACTGGTGACATCAAAATGCATTTTACGTTATATTTTTCATGTATTGAATATAAATTATGGCTCTTATAAAAAAAAACTGTGTCCGGTGTGATTATTGAGCTGCAGTTCTGCCTTTAACCGCCAGGTGGCTTCTGGGTCTCCTCTCATCTAGTTTCCATAGCAACTGCAAACATTAGCGAAACTAGCGTTAGGGTTAGTTGTTAGCCTACTTTGACAGATATTATCTGGTTTGTTACTTATGTGTTTTATATTTAGAGCCCTCTTTGAATAGCAACATTCATTTGTAATACTGTACACTGTATTGTAGCTTGTTTTCTAACTTAATCTCGCTAGCGTTAGCGTTAACTCAAGTAGAAGCTGAAGTAAGACAGTCACCTGAAGATGTCCTCCGCTGGCAGCACAGGGGATGTTTTACAGCAAGTCAACCAGTTTTGGTCCATCCTGGATGATCTTTCTCAAAGTGACCCCGCAGCCTACCGCAAGCTCATTGAGAAACAGCTGCAGGAAGGAGCTGAATTCAGCGCACCGCCGGAGCTCGACTCTTCTTTGTGCACTGAAATACTGGTAAATTGGCTAACGTTAAGTTACGACGGTGGCAGCAGATTAAAAATAAATGATAGGTGAACAGGGCCTATTGGCTAGGTAAGTGAGCTCAATATAGGTGTTGCACCAAATTATGTGACCCATCAGATTCTCTGAAATGCAAATGGGGAGTTAAGCTATGTTGCCACTTGCCACTGCAAACCTTTTTAACATGTACAGTAAGCCTACTTTATTGCATACCTTTTTTAAAAGCAGCCTTAAAAAAAATGTTCTTCCATTGTATTTAGAATGGGTAAGAATTTCTGATAGCTATTTAGGGGGGAAAAAGGTAGCCTACACTGAGGGGAACAGTTTGTGTGACTCTTTGATTGTGACTCTGATCAAAATACAATGACAGCACCGTGTTTCAATCAACATTTTTTAAAAAGTATGCGATAGATAGAAGACAGAATCTGATGGGTCACAGAATTTGGCATAACACCAGGCACCTGGCACAAAAAAATGAAATTCAGACATTATTAACTAAATGACCAAGTTACACTTTTTTATTCAGTTAATATGTCCACTGTGACAAAGGTCTGCAGGTTGAATTAAGTACTATCTACCTGTGTGTCTACTAGAGCTTCAACTAAAGATTCTTTTAATTCATTAGTATTTATATTATTTTCTTGAACAAATAGTGAGAAAGGCCCATCATAAGCTCCCAAAGCCCACTGTAACATTTTCAAATGTCTTGTTCTGTCCAACCAACAGTATAACACCCAAACATATTCAGTTCACTGTCACAGAAGAGTGAGAAAACAAACAAAAAATCACTTTTCAGAGGATGAAACCAGTAATTCTTTGCCATTTTTGCTCAAAAATGTTGATGAACTGATCACTTGATTACCTAATCACATCAGCTCTACTGTTTACCCCTTAATACAAAAGCTGCCACAACTGTGTGCATTTATGGCTTAGAGATAGGTTGTGTTTTGACAGATGGCACATCTGTGTCCTCAACAGGAGCCCAACAAAGGGTCGCTGTACATCAACATATGCAGCTGGAAACGTGTGCCTGCACCTCAGGATCCCAGCAGGCCTTTACCTGTGTGTGCAGGAAAACTGGAAACAGACACAAATGAAGGTCATGGTAAAAGTCAAAGCTGTGCTGCATCACAAGTTACAGGTTGTAAACAAGTAAACCAATAAATTGTTGTTTATTCCTTCGCAGGTCGGTACACTGTGTTGGATGTGGCGTTAAACCCTGCGGTGCTACAGGAAAGTAAGGGAGACAAAAAAGAAGTCTATATGCTGGCCCTGAGCTTTGCCCAGCAGCATCATGGGATGAGGCTATCTCAGCAGTACACTGTCGTCAGCTGTAGCCCAAAAAGTAGCCCTGAAGACTTGCACCGTCGGCTTGGGTTTAGGCAGCAGCCTAACACCTCCAGACAACCAGACACAGGTTAAGCAATAAGTCTTATACCCCAATAAGCTGCTACAAGCCCTTTATGATGGAGCTATTTTCCTGTGCTGCTGCAGGTGTATCATCTTTCACCCTCTACCACAGTTTCTAATAATCCATCGTGTTCCTTTTTTTACAGCCAGTCAGACCCCAGCTGCCCTCCTGCAGCAGATCTCCTCTCTACGCTCAGAGAAACAACACGAGGACCCGGCAGCCCAAATTATCTTCAGACCTGCGGAGCACAAAAAGAAGGATTTGATCCAGGTCATCTCCACTACATTTGTGCAGCCTCAGAAGCCAAAGTACCAACTCGAGGTGAAGACCGATACAGTAGGAGTTGCTCGCAGCATGGAGCTGACAGTGGAGCTGCCGAAGGTTTGCTCCATGTCAGAGTGCCAGCTGAGAATCTCCAAGGTTAGCGGCTACTCACTCCCTTGAACAGTTATAATGAACCACTTTAGAATCCAACGTGTGTCAGTGCGTTGTTGGATGTCATAAAAAATACATAATAGGCCTCTTTCTAGGTTTGTGAGTCAAACCGTGTGTTAAGTGTGTTTTTCTCCACAGGACGACGTCCTACTGGAGGTGGAGGATGTCTACCACTTGCTTCTGGAATTCCCCAAAACTGTGGTTGAAGACACAGCGTCTGCCATTTTTAACAAGAAGAAACGAAGGCTTACTTTGAGAGTGGATCTTTTCTGATCATTCGCCTCAATGGAGAAACAAATGAGCACAGAGGTGATCAGCTGTGCTGGGAATGGACTGAAGAATCGGTGAAGCTAGGAATAAATTCTGGCACTGAGAATACCTCAAAGTAAATGACCAAAACCAACTAAAATCTTGCTACGCAATCTGAAAACCCTTGTGAACACAGTATTACTCGTGCTCTGCTTCAAAACTTCAGCTAACAAACAGCTCCCCTGTAAACTGATCCCAAATCCAAAATGATGTTTTTACTGAAACAAACATGTCACTGTATCCCTTTGTGCTGCGTGGGTTGATCTGCAGCAGCAAATGTAATTCTTAACCCCCCAAAAATTAATTGACTTTAATAACAATCTGCGTGTTTTGTTTATGAATGTGTGGGTGCATGAGCGGAGGTGTATAATGGCTAGGAGCTGGTGTACAGTGTCATTACCGTACGCCCGGGGAATAATTGACAACAAAATGATCCATGCAATAATTCATGTTTATTAAAACATCAAAATTGATGCAGAACAACAACATCACTATTTGGCAATCTGGAACGTGTGGAAAATGTCAGTAAACACTTTGATTTTGAGGTTTGCATACTATGCACCGATTACAGCTTTTTAGAGCACAGCTTATAACATTTGAAGCTTTCAGTTTCAAGTATCACATTACTGACCGTTAATAGGTAGTCTCACATATTAATTTATGAGCTGCAAACAATGTCTAATATCCATTCCTTCAAAAAATAAAATAAAGTGGTACCCAAATGTCAAAGTCAAATTCTTCGTATGAAACATTCACTTTTAAAACATGGTTTTGTATCGAAATGGTGTTACATCCATTGGTCCCAGTTAACTGTATTATTTTCTCTATTATGGCATCGCAAGTATTTTCAGTGAAATCCTGGTCCAGTGGGAACAACTGAGGTTTGTAGTGGTGATCTGTGGCTTATGGGCTCTACCTCCTCTCTCCGTGGTCCTCCTCCACCCACGCTACAATCTTCCCCTCCCAGCCAGGCACGACTGCTCCGTCCTGGAATACCTGAACAGTCGACATCCAGCATTAACATATCTAAGAACCACTCACATCGACAACGTACAAAGGGTCTGGATAGAAAGTGAAAATGACTACTCAGTCCTCCTGCAGTGTTTTGAAGTGTAGCACAGCCACGGCTATTATTAGCATATCTTACTCCATAACTGCCTTTTTATATTTGCCTGCTGAAGCATGATGTGAAAAGAAGTAGGGGCTATAATTTCGCTCCCACGCCTACCTCCTCTTTCACTGTGCCGAACTCGGGGTCGAGGGCCTTGAAGTGGTATCTGAAACTGCCTTGTCTGTCCACAGCGGCCTTGAAGTCCCACAGTGTCACCTCACCCAGCCTGTATAAGAGCACACTGTCAGTAATGATCTATGCACACACACACCCACATAGACATTTTCTAGAATAAACATTTAACCAGCACAGACACTGAAGCATCTACATGAAGCTCAGCTCGTGCCTGAATTAAGCAATGTGTCCTCAGCGTGCAGCTCTGACCAAAACAGCACTTTTGCTTAAAATTCATGCATGCTACAGCGAGGAAACAAACAATAACACCGTTATATAAAGTGTTTTTATCTTCACCTTTTTGGGATGTTAATCAGAAACGGAGTGAGCGAGCGATCAGTGAAGTAGAGCACTTTAGTGGAGATGGCGGAGTCCAGTCCCGGGCTGCTGTGCGAGTGCGCCATTTCTGGAAATAATCACAAAAACAACAAACAATGTTTTTCACAACCAGGGTGTAAAAACGGCTCTCGCCTCACAGCTAGTAATGCCCTCAACATACATAGCAGTGTAATTGCATGGCACAATTTGATTCAACAGCCGGAGTTGAGATGTTGGAGAGGATGATAAATCCTAAACAAACAACAAGGATTTTGTTTGTCTCACTTGAGCTCTGTGGCCAGGAGTCACGGTCTGTCGAGTTGGCTCTGCGTCCCGGTGATTTAAATTCCTCCTAGAAGGAGAACCGGTTACTCATGGTAAACAGTTGAATGTCAGTTGTTGTTGACTCACTCATCAGGTGACAGATGTGTTGCTACTTTTTAAAGATTTACTCTGAAAGGGTGTGTGTGTGTGTGTGAGAGAGAGTTCGTACCCCCCTGTCCTGTCTGCGCTGGCTGTCCATAGTGTGTAATCGGTCCATGAGACTGGCCATGCCCTGCTCCAAGGTGTCCAGGGTGTGATGTTGGGGGTCATGGCCAGAGAAGCTGTCCCTCAAGCTACGCAGTGCCTCCCTGACCAGCTGCAGCTCTTCCCCCTGCGACAAACAGCTTCTATAAATGTAGCCTTGTTTTTCATGTTAAAAGGCAAGAAGTATGGAAGCCCATTTCTTCCAAGAAATGAAAAAAAAAAACATAAAAGTTAGGTTTGATAAAATAAAAATACTCATGGTAGGTCAAAATTGTGAGAAAGATAAAAATGTGATTCTCTAATTCAAAGTTATAATACTCAGTTAAATGTATGAGTTATTTCTAGGGCTGTCAAAGTAAACGCAAATTCAGTTTAATGCTACAAATTTCTTTAACACATTAACGCAACTTGTGATTCTCAGGTTGTAGCGGGCTCAATTTTAAAGCTAGAGTGAAGATCCTGGCATCATATGAAACTAGAAAACCTAAGGAATCCATTGGTATCAACCATGTCATACTAGCTTGTTGCGAAGGAGGCTAAATAGAGCTCAAGCTTTACGCTAAATTTTGGCGAGGAAAAACTGGCATAGCCATTTTCAAAGGGTCCCTTGACCTGAAAATGGGTTCTATGGGTATCCACGAGTCTCCCCTTTACAGACATGCCCACTTTTTTGATAACCAGATGCAGTTTGGGGCAAGTCATAGTCAAGTCAGCACACTGACACACTGACAGCTGTTGTTGCCTGTTGGGCTTGAGTTTGCCATGTTATGATTTGAGCATATTTTTTATGCTAAATGCAGTACCTCTGAGGGTTTCTGGACAACATTTGTCATTGTTTTGTGTTGTTAGTTGATTTCCAATAATAAATATATACATACTGTACATTTGCATAAATCAAGCATATTTGCCCACTCCCATGTTGATAAGAGTATTAAATACTTGACAAATCTCCATTTAAGGTACATTTTGAACAGATAAAAAAATGTGTGATTAAATTCACGATTAAATATTTTAATCGATTGATAGCCCTAGTTATTTCAGTTTAGTATCTCATCATTTTGAGATACTAAATCAAAGTTTTGACTTATTATCTCCTGATTTTCACCTAGTACCTCTTATTTTAATATAGCATCTCAAAATTTTGACGAAGTAAACATTTTGACTTATTTCATTTTATTATTATTTTATTTTATTTTATTTTTCATCTATTTTTTTCTTTTACTACCAGAAATGAGCTTCCATACAATGATCCATCAACATCGACACAATAAACAGCAATTGATAGTACTGATTCAAATAAAAAAAGCGTACATACTGGTGCACTGTGTTGGAATACTGTAGGAGATGTCGAAGTCACTGAGTTAGTGTAACCACCGCTTTCACTCCTGAATGACTGAAAAATGGACAACAAAACATTTAGATACATAAATAAAGCTGGCTGATTTCCATGTTTTAAAGGATGAGGCTGGTGATTTTCTATAATTATTATGCTCAACAAATGCCATGAAAAGAACAAAATCCGACCAGTGTAGCAAAAGTCTGATATACCTTAATCCTCTGTGCTCACTGTTGTGTATCAATGAGCTACAGTTGCACTTGTTTCTTCATTGCTGTAAATACTCACCAAATATGTGTATTAATCCACAACTCAAAATAGTCCTCAACAAATGCACTATTTACTTTTGTTTGAGTAATGTTTGCTAAAAACTACCTAACTGTTATAGGACATCACTGAGACTTAAAAATATATATATTTGTGACTCCTTTTTAAAGGTTTACATATTCAGTAGGAACCAACGGGCTAGGAGCTGAGAGAGAAAAAATTGAGGAAGACATTGATGGTTATTATCTTTTCTTGAGATTTGTCAACAATAACAAAAATAAAGAATACAGCCAGCCTTATCTATTAAATCTCTTAGTATAATGTACTTTAATTATTTTATTTTTTTTTCACTTAATGTTTTTACTTGTATTGCCTCTTTATTTCTTTTTTTTCAATCATTTTTTTTTTTTAAATCTTTTAAAAATTTGTTTTTACCTGTTATTCTGGTCCAGTTAATGTCTTTTGTTACTTAATTCAAATTTATATTTGACTTTAGAATTTGTTGATTTTATTTTGCTGCCTTGTGTGAAGTACTTTGTAACCTTGCTTTTGAAAAATGTTCTATAAATAAATATTATTATTACATGTCATTTACATCCAAACATATATTGTTGAAACACTTAAACATATCATGATCCCTACCCGTCCGAGGCTGACTTCATGTGCTTTATGTTGAGCTTCATCAAGCTTTTGCTGCTGTTGCTGCAGTATTCGCTCCTTCCTCCCGAGCTGCTGCTAGTGTGACAAGAAAGATGGATGACGTAAGTCTGCATTAACGTATCCAAAGAGTGCATTGAAGTGTAATTAATAAAAGACGGTACCTCGTATTCACCGAGTAATTTGTTCCGTTCACTCAACTTGCGTTTGAGGTCTACCTGCAAACAGATATACCGGCATGATATAGGGGTGTTATATTGCTCTCTGCATCCACAGGTCAAGCAAGTGAACTGTTTTATCGTGTCAAACGGAAATCATCACTTGTCTCACATTTTCCCCTTCCAGCTGATCTTTGGCCATGTTGCACCTCAGTAGCTCCTGCTTTAGCTGCAGCACAGCATCCTCCTGCACTGCCAGGCGCTGCTGCAGAGCATCCTAATGAGAAAGACGGGGGAGATCAAAGAAACGTCCAGGGAAGACCTGAATACTGATACACTGCATCCACCTGCCTCGTCGACAACATGCACCATCCTCTAAACTTTATTATCTCTTGTAAAGAAATGAACAACTATATAGTGTGTGATAGAAACTGCAGAATCATCAGTTTGGGACAGTACAAGAGTGTAACAGATTGAATTATATCCTTTAATCCGTTTTATTTCACACACAAAGGACAAAATTTCAGTAAGAGGTTTACCTTGATGGCCTGAAGGTGGCGTGCCTCCTGCTTGTTTCTCAGGAGTTCCCTCTGAGAGCCACATAAATGAACAGAGGCATTAGAGAAAAGGGATTCTTTGCTTGTGAGGCAGCTCATCTATATTAAACCTAATTACATTTACTAACTGTACCTTGAGATCAAGGGCTTCCTCCATGCTTTGGTCCAGACGACCGCGGATTAGAACCTTCAAAGGGAGAGGGTATGAGCAGCGTAATTAGAGAATGGAAAAATGTCAGAACGTGTGAGGAGGCAGTGGGTGCCTGCATGACAGCGGGGCTAGCAGATCAGAGAGATTCAATTGTGCTCTACAGTAGCCACTCTCAAGACGAGCGATGGCTGCAAACATCATCACAACAGAAGGGCTGACACTGACACTTCACACAGAGTGGCGAGCAAGTGTTGGTTTCTCGAGTTAGCAGAGAGAGGGCACTGTACCAGCTGCTGTTCGGCGTTGGCCCGGTTATCTCCGAAGCTAACGGATCCATCCTGGTCCTCCTCGGGGAGGGAGCCATGGAGCAGCAACGCCTGAGGGCAAAACACACACACACATACATACAGTATATATATATATATATATATATATATATATATAGAAAACTGAGTGAAGGCCTGTAAGCAGTCATGATTAAATAAACATGGCAGAGAAGCATGATGTATTTTTGTATTTGTAAATACAGCAGTTTGGGATTTTTATACTTGGCTGCACAACAAGGTTCCCATTTCAGCTGATACAGCCTGTGAATTAAACTGGACTGAACCGTGTCAAATTGAAATAATATTGAAAAGCCTGCAGGAGTACACACAGACATCAGTCTTTTACCTGCTCTAACCCACATAGACAGTAAACAGCTACATACTGTACACAAACATATTCAAAGCAAAATCGAAAGGTTAAGCAATATTGCTAAGCTTATAAAAATAGCAATGGCCTCTTTTGAATATACAATAGGGCTGTCAGTCGATTAAAATATTGAATCACGATTAAGCGCATGATTGTCCATAGTTAATCGTGAATTATCGCAAATTCATTGCACATTTTTTATCTGTTAAAAATATACATTAAAAGGGAGATTTGTGAAGTATTTAATACTCTTATCAACATGGGAGTGGGCAAATATGCTTGCTTTATGCAAATGTATGTATATATTTATTATTGGAAATCAATTAACAACACAAAACAATGACAAATATTGTCCAGAAACCCTCACAAGTACTGCATTTAGCATAAAAAAATATGCTCAAAATCATAACATGGCAAACTGCAGCCCAATAGGCAACAACAGCTGTCAGTGTGTCAGTGTGCTGACTTGACTGTGACTTGCCCCAAACTGCATGTGTGCATCTGGCATGTCTGTAAAGGGGAGACTCGTGGGTACCCATAGAACCCATTTTCATTCACATATCTTGAGGGCAGAGGTCAAGGGACCCCTTTGAAAATGGCCATGACAGGATTCTTTGGGTTTTCTAGTTTCATATGATGCCAGCATCGTCACTCTAGCTTTAAAACTGAGCCCGCTACAACCCAAAAATCGTAAGTTGCGTTAATGCGTTAAAGAAATTAGTGGCATTAAAACAAATTTACGTTAACGCGTTACTATCGCGTTAACTTTGACAGCCCTAATATATAAACACTACTACTTTTTTATCATTTCTCATTATTTTCTTCTTATTGTATCGCATTTACTCACAGTTTGATATCAATTACAGGGCAACTAGCATCACTGTACACTTGTCTTCTGCGGCCGGGAGGCATATTCATGTGTTTTTCAGGTGGGAAGAAATTCTTTGTAACATAGGTCGTTATGTCAAAGGAGTCACAGGATCTGTTTACTGATTGGCTGCGGGTCCTCTCTGGCCGCACTCAAAGTTGAACTTTTCTTAACTTCTGTTTGTCCGCACTTTGCTGCAGAATCAAATGGCTGCAGCTCGCTGAGCTCGGGAGCGGCTGCAGCAGTTTTTCATGGATATTGCATGGCAGCTCGCGGTAGGCCGCACTTCGCCGCTGCTCTGGCGTGAATTCAGTGTTACTTTATTTCTGTTTCTCTTGTTTTCCTACATGTATAATTACGTATGTCCATATAAATTCCTGAGGGTCATTGAGGAATAGAATAAAAAGTCTACAAACTCTAAAAGTTTCTGTATTTTGTTTCACTTCATTCATTCGAATTAATGAATGGTGCTTGGAGTGGTGATTCAGAGGTTCACAGGCTACAAAAACATACAGAATCAAATATATAAAATCAAAAATGTGTTTAACTAATTTGGACCCCAGGAAGACAAATATTAAGACAAACCTGGCCAGCTTAGCATAAACACCGCATTAGTTTTTGACATGTATTGTACATGACAGTGGTGTGTAGTAGGCAAGAAAGGTTATTTGTGTAAAATCTCCTCCCACTTCTATTTGTAATTACAATAGACAGTGTGTTGGCTTAGCGGAACCGCTAACATGCCAAAATATGGTTGAATATAAGGAATAAGTCCATACATGCCATTATACCGTCATCATTGCAAAATATAATGACTGTATATCACCTATTATTGTATAGCATATACACTGTGTGGTGAAAATATGGAAAATATATGTATACAGTAATAATAAAGGCACCATATACTTTTATATAATACTTCAATACGGCATATTAACATACATTTTACCAATTAGCAGCATAACCACTGTTTACGTTTCAGTGTTTAAGTGTATAGTAATATTTTAACAATAAATGCACCATATACTTAAATAGTAGTAGAGTGGAATTACCATATAGGTAACCTGCAGGCAGCAAGTAGAAGCAAATATTCCAGATATCGAACATTCGAGTCCACTGGTTCAATCATTATTATCACAGAAGTTATTTTGCATTATTAAATGTGACCAGCTGTATATTGATTTTACAGTAGACAAATAGAGATTGGACTGTCAGCCTGGCCAGCAGTTGAAGAGATTGTAAACAGTGACAAATTAAAATGGACAAATAGAGGTCTGGTGAGTCAATCTGGTGATCATCGAGTGCCTTGAGAACCCCCAATAGAAACTTTAAAAGGGATATAACTTGTCCATTCTTCGCCAAATGTTTCAACAGAGCAATAGAGTCCAGAGGGAATCAGGTGTTTATTTGTTTCTTAATTATTTGAATGTATCTGTATTACTTTATTCATATTTATCAAATGTATTTAATCTATTTGAACGTCTGAAAAACGTTAAAATGTGGGCAGAGGATCTGAAGTATGGAACCAGGTAAAATCTCTTTTGTGCTATATTTGAGCTGTTACCTCCCTCTGGTGCATCTGTAGTCGGCGTGCCTTCTGTCAATGTGCTCTTATTAAAGGTGCAGTGGTTTGTTTTCTAAGTGTGGCATCAGCGGGACTTACCTGTAGGCGGAACACCATCCTCCTGGCCTCCTGCATCTCCTTCTCCAGCTGCTCCTGGTGGGCGTCCAGCTGCTCCTCCCAGGACTTCTCTTCCTCCTGCACATCGTGCCCGAGGGACGGACACAATCCACACAGAGACACATCCTCTGAAACGAAGAGAGGTATAGGGGAGATGAGGCAAGGGAGATTTTTTTTTTTTTTTCTTTGTAGGGATTCATTGCATCGCATCTTGCTCTACAAGAGTTGATGTGCAGCCAACCAACCTGTGACAGATTTCTTCTCTGTCAGCTCAGATTTGTCATCCCGAGGTTCCCCCTGGTCCTCAGACTGATCATGCAGTGTTTCTTCTTTAGGGGTGTCAGCGGACTGGGTGATAACATACTCCTCTTTCGGGGAGTGAGCAGGGCTGGCTGAGCTGAGGCTGAAACAGATGGTGGGCACAGGCAGGAGTGAGAGTGTGTGTGTGTGTGTTTGCATCTCTGCCAAATGAATGACAATAAATAAACCTAGCAACATGAAATGGAGCTATACGCTTTAATAACTCCCCAAAGGGTGCACAAAATGTGAATTAATCACATCTGAGCTAAAGATTTGAAATCATATCTGTTTTTAAACAATGCCCATAAGTGTATCACAGACCACTTACAAATAGCAAAATTAATGAAAACCACACAAGAGAACAGGATAGAGAAACCTGTTCAGAAAATACACAGCAGGAGCAGGAATGCATGCAACTCATTGTCATTTCTCCCACAGGAAATTCTCTACATAGTTTTGCTCCCCCTTTGGCCATAATTTCAAAACATAATGCTCCTCTGGTTTCTGAGTGGCTGGTTTTCTTGTGTTTTCCGAGAGCATCTCGAGCCGCCTGAGGTACGGGCCGGCTGTCATCTTCACTCTGCTGTGTTTGTAGAAATACGATACAGCTACGGTGACCTGTGACCTATGGCATTATGCATGGTCCTTTAACATGGGATTCATTCTTTTTCCCCTCTGTGTCTGCATGGGAAAACAACAACAAGCCAGCGTCTGTGGAAACAGATCTAAACTCTGCGCTGGAGAAGGGACAGAGAGGCATCACAATTCATCACCCTGCTCCTGAGGCCAAAAAACTAAAAGGGAAAAAAAATAACTGTGGACTTAACTGTGGCACAAAACTGTGTTTAGAAACCAAAGAATGTCCAGAGGGATTGCATTTTCACAGTTAAACATGTCCTTCCCATACATATGCAGTGAGATCTCTATTGTAGCCGATGAGATTTTCTGCTTATCTAATAGCATTACTCAGCACAAGCTAATATCACAACAGACAGTAGAGCGTTGTATTATCTGTCACCTCTGAGTTCACGCCGCCTCTTTATGGAATAATTGTGCACATGTTCCTGTGACTACTTACCATAATGTACACCTAAGTTCTGTCAGCCACCAAACAAACTGGAAACAAGAGTCTACAGCCGTGCTAGCGGCTCTGTGAGGCTGTAGGTTGGCACAGCTTTGAGCTAGATGCTGATGTCAGCATGCTTAATGCTTACAATGATAACATGCTGATGTTTAGCAGGTATAATGTTTACCATGTTCACTATCTTAGTTTAGCCTGTTAGCATGCTAATAACACAAAGTACAACTGAGGCTGATGGGAATGTTTTGCAGGTATTTAGTCATAAATCAAAGTATTGGACCAATTAAAATTTTGACCTGATGATGGCGCTAGGAGGAAAGTTAAGGGATCACCAAAGTTATTTTAATAGAGTGCTGCAGGAATGAGTCCTAAAACCTGGAAATGAATTAGCATTTTAGCACTTCCGGTTCCCTCGTCTGGAAGTTAATGGGTTTTGTGAATGGGTTTTTAGTTCGATGTCACATAGTTTTTTTGTCGAGGGTACCAGGGCTACCCTAACTTCCTGGTTAGCCTACAAAAATGCGTCATCCCTGCAGCACTCTATTCATCCGGAGGGGAATATGAATGTCTGAACCAAATTTCCTGACAATCCATCTAATAGTTGCTGAGACATTTCACTAAAAAACACAAATGCCAACCTCATGGTGGCGCTAGAGAGAAAGTCAGAGGATCACTTAAAGTGGCAGTAGGCAGTATATTTTTGGAATCATTGGGCAAAAATTTCAGAATAACCTTTCAGCATATTGTAATTCAAGTGTTTTGAGCGATAACTAGACTTCTGCTCCTCATCATGGCTCTGTTTTCAGGCTTTAGAAAATCTAGTCCGTGACGGCAGACTTTGACCAATCACAGGTCATTTCAGAGAGAGAGAGCGTTCCTATTGCCTGTGCTCCGGTCATGTGAGCGGAACTTGGCGTTCCTTTACCAGATTTTACAATGGCGGTGGCTTCACAAACTTTCTCATTTTACAGCTAAACCGTACACTACAAGATGATTCTGAAAACATTTGAGGTGAGAAATAGGCATTAACGTAACATAATATTGATTCATTTATATCAGCGCTGCCTAGTTTGACCGTTTGGTCGGAGTTCGCGAGTGATTGACAGCCGGCTCTCATAGACGGCAGCTGGAGAGCGGACCTCAGATCAACTCTGACTGGTTGTTTTCCTCCGGTAAGTGAAATCTTTCAGATGCCGTTAGGAGCACAGGAGGACAAAGTAGGACACAGAGGAACATGATTTTTTTCAGGTTACCTGTTTCATGTACTACTGTCAGGATATAGCGACCGTTTTATAAAAATAACTTTTTTCAATCATAATATACTTCAGCTTTAAGCGATTATCATTCATTGTCTGGGCTCTATGGATATCTGTATCACATTTCATGGCAATTTACCTAATAGATGTTGAGATATTTCAGTCTGGAACTACAGTAAGTGGTGAACTATTGCTATCCTGCTGCTCACATGAAACATTTACCACACTGAGAAACTTCTGATAGTTTGGTCCTTCCAGCTTCTCAGCGAGAGTAATTGCACCAGGTCACATGGAAAAACATGAACAGGAGCGTCTTATCAGATGCTGCTGTGATTATCCCTAAGTGTTTCTGGAAAGGGGATCAAAGCTGCTGCTGCCTTCAACTAATCTTGTCAGTGCAGACGATGACATTATCAAGATACCCTCTATCATTGTCTCAGAGTGCAGCAGTTCAATAAACTAACAAATTCATTTTAGATGCTCGCCGCTGCCTGCTGCGCCAAAAGAACACATACATACATACAGATTAGGAACATATGGGACAAACCAAGGATTAAGCACTGGGATTTGCAAGAGATGAGCTTCAGTGCAACAGATCAACATCATTTGATCAGCAGTGGTGGAAAGATACCAAGTACTGTATATTTACTCCAGAACTGTATTTAATTGCAAGTTTGAGGTACTTTACTAGAGTATTTCTATTTTATGCTGCACTATACTTCTGCCTCGCTACATTTCAGAGGGAAATATTATGTTTTTACTCCACTTCATTCATCTGACAGCTGTAGTTATTGGTTATTTCTCAGATTTATATTAAAAAAACACATGATATATTTATAAAATCGGATGCATTGTTAACCAGTGCTTACAGTGACTCCTTATATCTAAAAAGCAGTGTCTGCTTGGGGCCTCTTGTCATGTTTCAGATGTCTTTGAATTGTTAGCAGTTCCATCAAAGAGAGATTTACCCTCTAAACTTCTCAGATTTAATTTCAATAATTTCTTTTAATAATCTCTCCCTCTATCTTTCTTTTCACTCTGGATTACTGTCTCTTGTGGATTACATCAGATTTTTTATGGTTACAACTCAACTCCTTACAACTGACTAACAGGACATAATGGGACATTAAGTGCAATATCATGGACATAATCATGAACATCTGTAATAACCATGTACTCTTACACTACCTATACTTCAGATCTGATACTGTACATAGCCTATACATGTATATGCAACCCCACCAACACTGATCCCTACCGTTAAGCTGTTCATATTTTTATGGTCTTGTTAACCAGATTTTGTCTTGGATTGCACCTTATTGTTATTATATTATCTTAGACTTTTATATTTGCACTCTTCCTTCTTTGTATTACAACTGCTGCAAATACTGGATAAATACAGTTTAATCTTATGTTAAAATTATCCAATATTTCCCAAAAAAAAAAAGAAACCTAAAACTGAATAAACATTTGTGTAGCAAAAACTTTGTTTTTCCTTCTTTTCTCTCCAATTAATCATCTCACGACCAGTTAGATTTATCTTGTGACCCTTTGAAGGGGCCAGATCCCTCGGCTGGGAAGTGCTTGACTAAAATACTGAACAGCATATAAACTAAAGTGTTTAAAATGAGCTCCACCTGGACCAGCTACAACTGTAAGATGTTGGTGACACATCGAAGCAACAGTATCAACAACCTCACAATGTTACATAAAATATCAGTCACAGGGGACATTTACTACTGATACATTAAGAACATTTTGCTGATAATACTTCTGTACTTTTGCTAAAGTAGGATTTTAAATGTAGGATGTGTACCTGTAATGGAGTATTTTTACATTATTGGTACATTTACTTAGTATCTGTGTACTTCTTCCACCAACATTGGTGGTGATAAGCATGAAAAGTCTATACATTAACCAGTTAGAGGTTCATAGGTCAATACAGTAGCTGATAGTGGGCTTGTCTGGTAAACACTGTACCAAATCTAGGCAAAGATACCTGAAATGCGGCTTTTTAAAATATCTTTACAGTCCAAAAGCGAGCCATATTCAACTGCAGAAAAGATACATCTTGTATTTTTTATTCTAATATAATTTAAAATGTATGATCTTCATCCGAATCATGAAATGGATGAGCCGGGAATGGAAGTTAGACAGTGGTTGCTAGGCAATAGCAGCTCGACTCACACAGACAGGGACACACCCACACCTACTGCACTGTAAACACCGTGAACAATAACGTGCACAGTTAGGGTATCAAAGCCGTGTTGTTATAGTGAAATGCATTGCTAACACTGACACTGAGACCAACATGCTGATCAAGATGATTAAGATGATGTGTAGGCTCCTGAATTTAGGCCTGGTGTATTTATATCTCTGCTACTGATGCACTCAGTGGGCAAAAATAGCAGCCCAGATTGACATTAAAATGCTAATAAGAAAACAGCTCTTACCATTTCATCTGTTTGGCTCCCATGCTGGTGTTTACAAGCTTAACCCCCCCATACAGCCGTAGCCCCGCATCTGGGTGATGCTCTGCTTCTCAGTCAGGACCATAGCCCCAAACACAGCCAGAGACAGCAGGGAGGGGAGCAGCCCTGAAAGCAGCAACCAGAGGCGTCTCCACGTCGCACACTGTGTTCAATCAGAAATAACAGCACGTTCAAATCCTCTCCAGCAGCATATTCCTAAAACATAAAGCTCCAAATCCTAATCAAAAGCCCTGAACCGTTCCCTTAAATCATACCCAGGCTCAGTCCTAGCTGGCAGAGAGTGACAGAGAGAGACAGAGGGAGGGAGGATTGGTGCTCAGCTACTGGAGTCTGCCTGGTTTCTCATTGCACTCGCCTTGTGCTTGAGCTCACCAGCTCCCATTCACGAACACAATGTTTTTTGTTCCTTGCGGACGAGGACTGATGCCGCTCTTGTGCATCTTTTTCACCCTGTTTTCTCTGCCGGTCTTTTTTGCATTTATTCCCTCTGCCCTCCCTCCCTCCTTCCCCTCTTTCTCTTCTGCTCGGACGCACTGGCTTTGTATCAATCCTTCCTTCTTTCAGTGAGCGAGGATGTCAGACATGGCTCTGTCTGGGTGTGTTTACCCTCCCCCCCTTCTCCCTCATTCCTCCTCCCTCCTTCCTCCTGCTCTCTCCTTTCACAAGGAGGAGGAGGAGGAGTGAGGTTTTCTCCTTCTTTCTCCTTTCCCTTTGCTTTTTGTGTAGCCTAACTGTATGTCTCTGCTAAACAGCTAAAATGAGAACAAACGTGGATCGACAGAGAGAAATGAAAATCTAAGTGTTTTGACAAAATCACAGGCTTGCATAACAACAACATACCACGCATGCCGAAACATGTCAGAGGTTAATGATATATTTACACACACAGTCAGACGAAGTATGGAGTTACTTGGATGTGAGCAACCAGAAAATGGTATTTATAGAATGCACACAATTACAGCTCTTTTCACCTTATTCATTATGGTGTACTGTACTATGCAGTGAACCACATTTTTACTGAAATTGTGACAGAAAGCCTATGACAGAAAGTTATTTAGAGGATGCCCTGAAATATTAAAACCATAAGATTAAACCAAAATGTAACAGGCAACTGAAACAAAGGTTTCCTATGACATGTGCTGCTAGTGTTAAGTACTCTTTTGTAAGGCGTTTTGGCCGAGCACGTTGTCATTAAGCTGTTAGAAATGTGGCTGGTGTCATCAGCAAGAATGGGAAATAGGTCTCTAAGTGGCAGCTTGCAGTTCTGCCCAGAACAGAATGACAGTGTCTTAAATTCTGTATGAGCACCATCAACACGTGCTTTAATGAGCTACTTAACCGTAGAGCGATTTTACACAGCCATGAAAATGTATGTAGACCACCAGGCTAATGCAGCATTAGATTTACACTGTGTGTAGATCAAACAGCGGAGGCAAGAGTGGTTGGATAAAATTAAAAATACTCCTCACATTGGGATCACTAGTTTTATTCAATGGATAAAATGACACAAACAGTTTAAAACCACACCATGGCAGCCTTTTCTAAAGAAATATTTTCCAATAGTCTTGACATAATTCACACTAATAATAATAATAATAATAATAATAATAATAATAATAATCTATATGGGTCTTATTCCTACTCTATTTCATCAGTGCACTTAGGGAAATAACACAAAAATAATGTAAATACAAACACTTCTAATGGAATAACATTGAAAATAATATGTTATTGCTTTAGTAGCTCAAACATAACATCTAATTCCAGAATGTATTTTAGAATTAAAAAAATATTAATAACTTAAACTATTATAGAATTTGAGGTGTTAATTAAAAATCCTGACATGTTTTTATGTTATCACAAGGGCTGTCATAGCTAACGCGATAATAACGCATTAACACAAATTTGTTTTAACACCACTAATTTCTTTGACACATTAACGCAACTTGCAATTTTTAATTATCCTCTTAAAAATTCTGTTTTAAAGCTAGAGTGAAGATACTGGCATCATATGAAACTACAAAACCTAAGGAATCCATTGGTACCATACATGTCATACTAGCTTGTCCTGAATAACGCTCTAAACTTGTGCTAAATTATGGCAAGGAAAAAATGTCATGGCCATTTTCAAAGGGGTCCCTTGACCTCTGACCTCAAGATATGTGAATGCAAATGGGTTCTATGGGTACCCACGAGTCTCCCCTTTACAGACATGCCCACTTTATGATAATCACATGCAGTTTGGGGCAAGTCATAGTCAAGTCAGCACACTGACACACTGACAGCTGTTGTTGCCTGTTGGACTTCAGTTTGCCATGTTATGATTTGAGCATATATTTTATGCTAAATGCAGTACCTGTGAGGGTTTCTGGACAATATTTGTCACTGTTTTGTGTTGTTAATTGATTTCCAATAATAAATATATACATAAATTTTCATAAAACAATCATATTTGTCCACTCCCATGTTGGTAAGAGTATTAAATACTTGACAAATCTCCCTTTAAAGATACGGTCGACGATGCTAGCAACATTTGAAAGTAGCATCGCCTCACGAGCTCCGGCTCGTGAGGCGATGCATATTTACGTATTTACATTTCAGTCAATACAGACGACAAATGACACGTCTAAAGCAAGCACGGCGTTGCATTCACACACCTTTTCGTGTGACCGGGCTGTATCACAACATTAATCAGTGATTATAGGCTACATAATCATCACATAAATTAACAATACTCTTCACATCAGGATCACTGTAACTTTACAGGTTATACTGCCTCTTGTGATTCTCAGATGTTTATGCTATGCTTTTTTCCTGTGCGGGCTAAAACTAAAACATCCCACCAGGCAAGTGAATCAACGTGATATGCACGTCCACGTATTTGATGGAGGGATTAAATAGCTTAACTAAAAGTGGCTCTCTCGAACACTAGAGAAAAACAACTCGGTCCAAGTATTGTTTCCAAAGAATAAGTGGCATGAATATTGGGCAGAAGGAGCCACTAGTAGAGCGTTGATATCAGTTTGGCAAATTCAGTCTTGAAAGACCTTTGTTGAAACACCCTTCATAAAGTTTCTTTTTGCACTCATTTCTATTCTTTGAATGTTTTCGCTCCAATATTAAAAAGACAAGGACAAACTCAGGTACAGGACAGGCAGACGGAGAAGATTTGGCAGACCAAGATGTGACTGAGGGAATTGGGGGAAACAATTCTATTCATGCATGGATGATATATAAGGAGTGACTTTGCCGTTCAAAGTGTGGCGGGAAAGTCATTCCTCCACTGGGGAGCCAGGAGGTGAGAAGAAAGCCGCTCTGCCACGGGGACAGCATGCAGACGGCTAATTTGTAAATCAAATGAGTTGCTAAAATAGAACAGAGTGTTTGCATGGTCACCATGGGTTCTGATTGTAAATTATTATTGTGCCCGCCACGAAACAAGATTTACCCATCTTTTTTTATTTCACTGACCTTCAAACAGATGAGCATGAAGCGCCCCAGACTGATAAGATTTTGTCCCTGAAAATCCCATCCATTTTTGTTGTCAAATACAATTTAGAAAAGAACTCTGTGGCCGTTTAGGTTTATTATTCAGGAGATAACACTGGCGAGAGAGAAAGATGATTGAAATCAAGTCGCTGTCATTATAAATCAGCTATTGTCCAAAATATAGCTGCCATAGTAACTATTTTGCTCTGAAATGATCTGAAAACTATCAAGCACTCTTACCAAGTTCATACCTCTGCCAAGGCTGCACAACCTCCTAAATTTGAAATGTTTGGAAATGTTGAACCTTCATATGAATAAGACTTTTTGTTTCATTCAATCAAGTGTAATAGTTAATGAAAAAAATAAAACAAATTCAAGGATGGCTATCTTAAGAAATCCTGGATCCACTTGGATTCTGGTCCAAATACTTCCACCAAATTTCATTGAAATCTGTCAAAAGAAATTCATAAATATTGCTTATTAATTGCTTACTAACAAACAAATGTGACTGATAACACTTTGTAATAACCAGCATTTATAATGGTAAATTGATACTTAATTAGTTAATAGTTATTTTACTGTTAACAAATAATGAAATGATAATTAATAATGTTTATAAATTATTAGTAATGCTATAATTTATGTTATTCTATCATTAGTTTGTATAAAATGAGATAATTTGTTTACAAATTATACATTGTATCATAGCTGATAAGAGATGATAGCCACCCAAATAATGTATAATAATTTATAGATGGTTTATATATATCTGGTCCATATATCTTTCTAATGTTTATAGCTGTTTTACAAACGATTTCTAAAGGTTTACAAATAATTTGGTAATCATTAACAAATACTTCATATCGTTTATAAAATGTTGTAACATTTGCAGCAAGAAACTGTTAAAATAACAAATTATATCATTACTAATTTTTGGAAATTATTTATTAATATTAGGAAACATTGTTAGGTATCATTTCATTGTTTGAACAGTAAAATAACCATTAACTAAACTTTAATTAACTATAAATGTACCATTTATTAATTATGGCTATTATAAAGTGTTACCAAAAAAACTCCAAAGGTAATAAATGGCAGTGGTGGAAGAAGTATTCAGGTCCTTTACTTCAGTAAAAGTAGCAATAAAACTGCATAGAAATACCCCATTACAAGTAAAAGTCCTGCATTCATACTTCAGTAAAAGTATGGGAGTGTTATCAGCAAAATGTAATTAAAGAAAAAGTAAACGTACGTACTATGCAGTTGAATGGTCGCTGTCAGTGTTCATTCTTCCCTTGTGACCAGCTGCCACATTAAAATGTGTCTCAGATGTTGCAACAGTACAATATTACCTTTTAAATACAGTGGTGTAAATAACTTAATAATTAATTGATGTAAAATCAAAATACCTCAAAACTGTATTTAAGTACAGTACTTGGTATGTAGTTGGTTACTTTCAATCACTGATAAATGGACTCTTCTGCAACTTTAATATGCAACAATTGTGACACTTGTTTTAAATGTTGAGCGTTGTTTTCAACAGTTCAGCACTCAATGCCTCAAAAATTATATTAAACTACTTTGACACATCTGCGTCAAACGTGGTTTGACTTGTGTGAATCTACAAAGACTAAAAGCCATCCTTTGGTGAACTTTGAACCGATGATCTATTTTGAGAGAAAATAACAAATAAATAAGATATTTTTTCCTAAAAAAGAGACATTTTCTAGTTTATCAGTCGTCCATGATTTGTGTCAAAAATTGTCCAGGGTGACTGGTGTCAGAACATGAAGACAGTAACAGTAACCATCAAATGTCTTGGGGAAAAGATACAATTTGTTGATTATATTTTGTATTATTAATCTGGGCTACTAGTAACTAAAGTTATTAAACAAATGTAGTTTAGTAAAAAAAGTATATTTGCCTCTGGTAGTGAAGCAGAAGTAAACACTCAAGTAAAGTATAATGCCCTCAAAATTGTATTCGAGTAAATGTACTTCCCACCACTCAACAAGGCTCTAATGTGTCAATTACACCAGATAAAACATGCTGAGTGAATACAACAGTTTTTGAGTTGTTTGAAGTCTCATGACAGATCTAGGCTAGCTGTTCTTTAATTAAAAATAAATATAAATACAATTTATATTTAAAACTGCACAATACACGTGATATGAATTTACAAAAATATGCTATATTTCTCCCTGCTTCCTTTCTTTGTGCTAAGCTAGGCTAGACCTCTCCAGGTTTGACTTATATCTGACCCGAATATAAACAAGCTACATCTAAAAGTATCTCCATTCTCCACCCAGCGCAACCCAGTTCCACTAATGTAAAGTCCTCAGAGGGGCTCACAGAAGGCTACATACAGTCGGCCCTAGCTCCAACATCAGCCATCCACATTGTGATCAACAGTTCTGCTAATATATGCACATACAGGGAGATGGATGACTTTGTAGCAGCTAATTATGCTTCAGTCTATCTAGAATACCCTGCCAGTTAAGAAAGACAGTATTTTAAAGGCACAATAATGATGAAGAGTAAGTGGTGCTCAATTATGTGGCAGCGTAATTAGAGATTTTAATAAGGCATCTCCTTGGTTACATGTATGAAGCTGCTCCATATTACCACTCACTGAGAAGATGATTGTGTGCTCCCAATATTGCCCAGTGGGAATCTAACTTTCATCTTATTTTATGTATGCATATTAGACCTAATTTTAGATAACTGCCTAGCAACTTTAAGCTACAGTTATAGAGGATACAGAATGTTTTAAAAAAGGCAGAGTTGACTTTGAAGCCGCTGCTCAACCGCACAAGCGGGCTACAGTTTTCCCCAGACTGAGCGGCTTGAACCAAAATATCACACGCGTGTTTTTTTAACTGAAAACCTAGAGGGATTGCCAGGGGGAAAATTCACAAGCTACCCGGCAGTATAAAGTTATATACAGTTTATGTACTGTATATAAAATATGTAAGAATAAAGTAAAATTAGCTCCACAGTTACCAACTGTAATATTAAAGTGGTGTACACATTAATGCATCAATACTCAAAATCCAATAATATAATATACATTATTCTGAAATGAGGAAAAATGTGTACTTTTACTTTTGGTACTTTAAATTAGTGCTGTCAAAGTTAACACGATAATAACACGTTAACGCAAATTCGTTGTAACGACACTAATTTCTTTAACACATTAACGCAACTTGGGCTAAATTTTGGCGAGGAAAACTGGCATTGACATTTTCAAAGGGGGCTCTTGACCTCTGACCTCAAGATATGTGAATGGTTTCTAGTCACTCCTTTACAGACATGCCCACTTCATGCTAATCCCATACAGTTTTGGGGCAAGTCATAGTCAAGTCAGCACACTGACACACTGACAACTGATGTTGCCTGTTGGGCTTGAGTTTGCCATGTTATGATTTGAGCATATTTTTTATGCTAAACACAGTACCTGTGAAGGTTTCTGGACAATATTTGACATTGTTCTGAGTTGGTAATCAATTTCCAATAATAAATATATACATACATTTGCATAAAGCAAGCATATTTGCCCACTCCCATGTTGATAAGAGTATTAAATACTTGACAAATCTCCCTTTAAGGTACATTTTGAACAGATAAAGAATGTGAAATTAATTTGCAATTAATCGTGATTAACTATGGACAATCATGCGATTAATCACGATTAAATACTTTAATCGACTGACAGCACTACTTTAAATATATTTAAATTTTGTACAAAGATCTGAGTACTTAAGTAACGGGGAGTGTAGAAGAGAGGTGAAGAAGAGAGTGCAGGCAGGGCGGAGTGGCTGGAGAAGAGTGTCAGGAGTGATTTGCAACAGAAGGGTATCAGCAAGAGTGAAAGGGAAGGTTTACATGATGGTAGTGAGACCAGCTATGTTGTATGGTTTGGAGGCGGTGGCATTGACTAAAAGACAGGAGGCAGAGCTGGAGGTGGCAGAGTTGAAGATGCTGAGATTTTCATTGGGAGTGACAAGGATGGACAAGATTAGGAATGAGTCTAATAGAAGGACAGCTCAGGTTAGACGGTTTGGAGACAAAGCAAGAGAGGCGAGGTTGAGATGGCTTGGACATGTGCAAAGCAGAGATGCTGGGTATGTTGGGAGATGGATGCTGAAGATAGAGCTGCCAGGCAAGAGGAAAAGAGGAGGTTTATAAATGTGGTGAGGGAGGACATGCAGGTGGTTTGAGCGACAGAGGAAGATGCAGAGGACAGGAAGAGATGGAAACAGATGATCCGCTGTGGTGACCCCTACCGAGAGCAGCCGAAAGAAGAAGAAGAGGACAAAGATCTGAGTACTTCTTCCATCACTGACTATGTATACCTGTCCTGAGTGTGAGGTGAAGTTGTCAGCTTTGCACATTCTCATAACACTGAAGAAAACCAGGGTGATTCTTGGATGTATTTGTGGCCAACTTGCTGCTAGAGTAATGTTAGCTTACAAGATACAAATTGTAACGTAAACTATGGAGTTATTTTCACTTTTGCTGTTCCCACGTGCTACCAGTTCAGGGGGAATGATTAATATGTTGTCCTCTCCACTTTTCACTGAGTTAGTCTGATTTGTGAGAGATGGCCATATTTTCATTAGTTAAAGCTGCAGTATGCGATATTGGCGCAAATATGATTTAAAAAAGTTATTTTTAGAAAACGGCCGCTATATCGTGACAGTAGTACATGAAACAGGTGACCTGAAAAAAATCATGTTCCTCTGTGTCCTACTGTGTCCTCCGGTGCTCCTAACGGCATCTGAAGGATTTCACTTACCGGAGGAAAACAAGGTCCGCTGTCCAGCTGCCGTCTATGAGAGCCGGCTGTCAATCACTGGCGAACTCCGACCAAACGGTCAAACTAGGCAGCGCTGATCAAATATGAATCAATATTCTGTTACTGTAATGCCTATTTCTCACCTCAAATGTTTTCAGAATCATCTTGGAGTTACTGTTTAGCTGTGAAATGAAAAAGTTTGTGACGCGGCCGCCATTGTAAAATCTGTTGAAGTAAGCCAAGTTCTGGTCACATGACCAGAGCACAGCCAATAGAAACACTCTCTCTCTCTCAAATGACCTGTGACCTCTGACCTCTGTGACCTCTGCCGTCACGGGCTAGATTTTTTCTAAAGCCTGAAAACAGAGCCATGATGAGGAGCAGAAGTCTAGTTTTCTCTCAGAACACTTGAATTACAATATGCTGAAAGGTTATTATGGAATTTTTGCCAAATTATGCCAAAAATTGATGCACACTGCCACTTTAAATACACTCACTGGAGTAGCTAACTATCCCACTAATCATGCTTCGTTATACATCCCCCTGTAGGAAGCAGAAAAACTCCAAAACAACAGAAACGATGCTTTAGCTTATCAAGTCGTTATGGCTGACTTGTTAGCAAACAGTTTGGTATACTTACACATTTAACAGGAACGAGCATCGTGGTCTTCCTTCTCTTGTTCTTCCCTGCCAACACGTCGGTCTGTCAACAGGAAGAGAAGGAAAAATAACTTTCTACTATCTTTTTTGTTTGCTAAACAGTTTACGTTCTACATCAGTCCTTTATTGTTTTGGTTTGCTGGTCAAGCTAACCTGCAGACTGGAGTGTTGACTCAAGTGGGTCCATCTGCACTATTTCATTCAATGACGATGATTAAAATATTGCAATAGTAATTAATGGCTACATTTTTTTTTTTTTTTATCTTTAATCAAATAGGATAGGATAGGATAGCATAGCACTTTATTTATCCCCGTGGGGAAATTTCAGCTTCACAGCAGCACAGATTCTAACAAAAGACAGTTCATAAAATAAAATAAAATAAGAATAGAAATAAGAATAAGAATAGGAATAAGAATCGGACAGGGCATACAATAAATAAGAATAAAAAATATCCAAGGGATAAGAACACTAGTAAAATTATGTTATAAGGGTAAATAAAAGGTAAATAAATATGTTGCAAATGGTGTTACGCTTGTGTCTTTATTAATTATTTATCGTTTTAATAACACATATTTCAAAAAAACAATGTACCTGTATCGCTAATTTTACAGCTTATTGAATATCCACTACTGGAGCGGTTCACAGCCTCCCACCTCGATGATTGACGGCCCGTCAGACCAATCACAGTTCAGTGTTTCCAACGTTCAGTGACGTGGGGGTGTGCGACAGCATTACGTACGTCAGTAAGGCGGAAGTACCCGGTAGGAGCTGTAGAGCTATGTTTTGTTCTTCTTGAATGCTACTCGTTTCGGAAAGGTACAGTTTGTACGCGTTTACAAAAATGATGGTGAAAGTGTAATAGTAACGTTAGCAGAATTTAAACTGGTTAATTCCTGTAGCTTGAATTACATTCTTGTATCTGAATATCCAACAGTGTTAGCGAGCGAGCTAAGCTAACAAGTGAGTAGAGCAGCCTGATGATCACAGCTATAAGATGGATCTGTTATCACCTGTTATCACTCTCATCTTTAGGTTTATTAGCCAAAGATCGGTTTTAGTCTGTCGAGGACTTACATTTTGTCTCTTGTCAGGTGTGATCATGTCAAAGCAGCCGTTGGGGAAGACGCTGTTGAGGAATGTAATCCGCCACACAGATGCCCACAACAAGGTGCGTTTGAGTGCATGTGTTTTGTGTGGGACACGTGGGAAACATACCCAGTTTATTAGGTACACTGTAGATAAACCTACAGTGATGCAACCGAATACAGCAGCCTTGTAAAAAAAAAAAAAACCCTGTGTTAATTTTTGTTAAACTGTTAAAGACAGCTGTTGATTCAATTTAATGATCATTTTGGAGGCTGTAGTTTGGGGTGCTGTTGAACTGTATTGCGTTATACTGATGTTTCTTGTATTTTGTCTACCCTCATAGATCTAAATAAGGGCAGAATAAGTAACCTAATGAACTGGCAACTGTAGACTATAGGATGGACTGAGAATGCAGGAAAAAAACTTACTTCCTCCAAGTATAACCTTGCTTTACAATGGAAACAATTCAAGTTGTCTGAAGCACTCTGAAATTGATAAACACTAATAATCAGTTGTAGAGCCGCAACTGTTATTTTCATTATTGAGTATGATTATTTGATCAATGGATCGATTGTTTTATAAAATAAAATGTCACCAAATTGGCCCATCACACTCTTCTAAAGCCTAGATACCTGATTTTAGAGGTTTTCTGTCCATAAGAGAACTCTTATCCTGGAGATGTGTTGTGTTTTTGACCTGAAGCTTTTTTTTTTCTGGTACACTGATCCAGTTTCAGGGCCTGGTTACAAATATCATTTAGGTACGATATGAATGTAGGTTACTGATACTTGGCAGCCTCTGCAGGTTCACAAGGTGAATGTTTCTCAAACTAATTTGCAGGTGTTTTATGAGGAATGTATATAAGCTCTGTAAGTATTTTAATCCTGCATACCCGGATGCTGAATTCAGATAAAGCATTCACAATGTGTGTGTGAGCATGAGAGTGTTGGTGTATGTGTCTGGGTAGACTTTAATGTACTTACTCTTGTTTACCCACTGCAGATCCAGGAGGAGACGGATATGTGGAAAATGCGAGGCCATGAGGTCCACACGTCCCACCACAAACATTTCCCAGATACAAAGAGTGTGAGGTAGGAACAGTGAATGTCCCAATTTAATTTGAGCCACCTCAACACAAGTCACACCAAAGCTCATTTGGGAGTATGTTTCATAATGTACTTTTCGGTTTAGAGAGCTGTTAATGTATGTCACTGTTTGATTTATTGATGGTGGTTGTTTTCGCAGGGGGCAAATGCACTGTGATCGAGTGCCAGATCAGCTCAGAGACCTGAGTCGGAGCAGAGAGCGAGTCTCAGAACATGATGACCGAGAGGCTCGATACTGGAGTCGCAAACTGTATGAATTTGAGGCCAAAGATCCTGACAGGTACAGTGCATCACTAAATCTTCGTCTAAATATCTTTTCACTTCTTGGGAAATTACTTAGTGTCTAATTTCTGAAAGGTGAAACGAAGAAAAAGAAGATAATTGGTTTCCTTATTTTATTCTAGACAGTTAATTAAATTAATTTAAATTTCCCACACTTTAATGTAAATCTTCATCCTATGTGTTCACATCACAGGTGGGGACATAGCGGCTTCAAGGAGCTTTATCCGGAGGAGTTTGAAAGTGACGGGTAAGCGAAAATGCAGCACTTCATCAAATAAGTAAGAGATTAGAATTGAGCTACAACAAAGTTCAGATTTTAAAGGGGCACTCCAGAGATTTGGCACTGTACTTCCATAAAGTTGGGGCTCATGCAAGAAAGATTACAGAAAAAATAATTGTCAAAATTGATGCCGCATAGGTCGCGAGATCCTGAATTTAAATCCCTAGTATGGGTCCAGCTCCCAAAAAATCTAGATCCTACACTTCCCATAATGCAACTTGATAGCATCTTTGTCATGCCGCGTTCACGCCGTATTAAAGTTATTATAATTACGAGTTTAAGACTTGTAAATTTGCGTTCGGGTCAACTACTGACAGGGAAACCTTTTCTGAAAGCTCCGATATATCTGACTTGGCACTTACTAATACGGAAGTGCCTGGAAACAAAACAAATATGGATGCCTCCCATCAGCCAATGATCATTGTTCAATGTAGTTAAAACCAAATGTAGTGTATACTGTGTTATATTGTCAATACACAGTGTTTTAATCCTCACACAACCACCTCCATAATCATACAACTGATTTCACTAGTCAAGTGATGACTCGTAAACTGATCTTGATGTGTAATATCGCCTATAAAGCATTATGTCATACCAACTATACCTGTCCTAAATTTGTTTTGTTCAATTTGTCTTTTCTTCAGTGAAAAAAACAGTGCCAAAAAGAAGACTGGGCGCCACAAAATGAAAAAGTCAAAGTCTGGCAGAGAAGCAAGCTTATCGAAACGACCCAAAAAATCCTCTCGAAAGAAGAAAAAGAAAAAGAAGAAGAAAGATGAGGATGAAAAGCGTAAGAAAGCGGAGTGCTCGAGCAGCGACAGCAGCAGCGATGACAGCAGTGGAAAGCGGAGGAAAAGGACTAAAAGTCAACATAAAAACAAGAAAACGGCCAAAACCAAAGGGAGAGACGACGACGACAGCAGCTCAGGCGACAGCGATGATGAAGGAGAAAGGGAGAGACGGACTCAAAGGTGCAAAAAGCGAAAGCAGGACTTCCAGAAAGACTCGGACTCAGGGGCCACACTCAAAAAAGAAGAGCAGGAAAAACTGGAAAGCAGCAGGTGAGGAGAGCTTGGATGATAGTTCTGCAGACTGAGATTCAAAGACACGGACAGACACACAACTCAGGTAACAACCAAGAAAACTAGTGCGGATTCCTTTGTTCGCCTTAACTTCACAGAGGGCTTATCTCTGCAGGGCCGCTCTGTGTTTAGTTTGTTAGACATCAACAAACCGTTGCTGTCGGCCCTCTCGGTGGGCGTTCTGTGTAGCAATACCTCATCCACCTCTGCAGTGGCTTGAAGCACACTGTACGGCGGTGCAGGAAGCATGAAGAGGGAAGGTGGGGTATCCACCACCTGCCTAATTAAGAATTCTGCTGGCTGCAGGCTCATTGATTGATCATCGACTCTCACCTCAGACTGTCTGCCTCACGTTGGGAAGAACTTCTGTCCCCAATTGACCTCAGTTTTTTATAGAATTTTTTTAATTTAAGAAACAAGAAAAATTATGCAACTCTCCTCACCAATTATGATAGAATGTGCATTGTTTTTTTTGTTTTTTTTAAATTTTAATATTTGTATGCAGCACATTTTTCATAGGTGTAAAATAAACATCTATTTTGCTGTTTAAAAAATGTTATTAAAATGGTGGATTTTATATATTTTAAATAAGTCTGGTGAATTTCTGTATTTTTCTTATTGTTAACAAATCCCATTAAAAGACCAAAACCAACTATTAATTTATGCGACTAACAAGTATTGTCTGTGTAGCCAAAGCTTCATATCAGGGCTGTAACTAACGATTATTTTAATTGTTGATTAATCTGTCGATTATTTTCTCGATCAATTGTTTGGTCTATAAGATGTCAGAATATGGTGAAAAATATCCATCAATGTTTTCCAAAGCCCAAGATGACGTCCTGAAATGTCTTGTTTTGTCCACAACTCAAAGATATTCAGTTTACTGTCATATAGAGGAGTAAAGAAACCAGAAAGTATTCACTTTGAAGAAGCTGGAATATGAAAATTATGACTTTTTCTTTTTCTTAAAAATGACTCAAACCAATTAATCGATTATCAAAATAGCTGACGATTAATTTAATAGCTGACAACAAATCGATTAATTGCTGCAGCTCTAATTCATATAGCTTAGTGACTGTACAAAAACTATTGGGGGGAGGGGTCAAAAAAGGGGAAGGGTATTGTTATTTTCCTTTTGCTGAAGGTAGTCTGACTTTTTTGGGATAGCAGAGGAGGGTTTTTATTTGTTTCTCATCCTAAATTTAGCCCACCTTTCCAATAAAGTAAACAGTTACATCAAATAGACAATTTTCACATGTGCCACGCTTCATAAAGGTGCAATTTGCCGCATGCAGAGAAGAGCAGTTCTACCTCTGTGTTACAGTTCTATTAATGTGTAAATTGGTGGTGCACATTAGAAGTACCATTAAATTGGGGTAAAATGTAACCTTTATTATTTTGACGTGTTGTGAGGAGGGTGTTGGAATTTTTTCGAAGCTCAAAGAAAACATCAATAACCTGGGGAGGGCCTCGTTTTTTTATAAAGTGAAAGATAATTTCCGTACATTTCCTTATTACTCTGTGCCATAGACCTCTTTGTATAGAATAAAATATGAACAAAAATATAGAATATGGCCAGCCTTATCTTTTAACAGATATGGTAATATACTGTATGTGTAAACTATGTGTCACAGATCTGACATTTTCATTTGATTTCTAAACATACTGTAATATAAATGTAAGAACCACAGTGTCCACACATCTGTTAAGATAACATTCACATGTTAATAATTCATACTTAAATAACCTCCGGCATGAGAGAAATTACATTTTCGAGGTCTTGCGATTTTTTTTTTTGATTTGTCAGGCTGTTTGTGAAGAAATACACAGAGGGTGGCTTCCTCTTCACAGGCCATCATTGATCAAAAACCGCAATCCTGTACCATGCAGTCTTTTTATGATGCAGGATCTATACCTTTAATAAGCTGCTATTCACGATCAAAGTGAATAAATTTAGGGATTTCAGCTCTATACTGAAGAGCAGTAAGGCCTTATTGCTTAGGTAATGTAGTACATTGGGTGAATATAATGTCGGAGAAAAAGATCCAGTAACATCAAAAGCAGCCCTGAACATAAAAATTTAACAACACTCATAAACAGCACGATTCAAACCATGTTAACATCATGTTCTGTGCCGCTGGTCAGCTTCTCCTTACTACATGACTTGTCAGACTACATTTGTATTTAACATAAAAAAATAAAAAATAAAATAAACTTGGTAACAAGTAGTAGGCCTGTGCCTTCTGGGTATTTTTAGATAATCTGATGTTGAAGGAAGTGTTGGTAAAAGTGTGTGTGCGTATACTGGAGAAGCCCGAAGCACTTTAAAGATTCTGTGTCAATAGGCTAAGTGTTCTCTGTAAGCAGCAGAGTGTGGGCTGTGTTGAGCTTGGCTGCAACTGCCCGACTCTTGGAAGTGGAAAAAAGCAAAACGATATTCGACTGGTCAAATCAGTGCTGACGGAGGTTTTTAAAACACATTGTCAAGGTTAATAAGCATTTGGCAGGGAGGGCAGAATCACAAATTGAGTGTTTTATGGCTGCATGTATCAAGCTAAGCCAACTAGTTCATACAATAATTATCTAGAAGAATAAAAACAACTAATAAATAGCATTCATGTTCTTGCTACATTATAAATAATATAATGTCTGTTACAGCAAGTCTCCACACATGGTTTAGATGGCAGAAGTAATGGTGGAGTTTCCACAATTAACAAAACTCTCATCTACAGTTTTTAGCCATGCTAGCAGCATTACATGGTCAGTCCACCACTTTGGTCCAGACTAAAGTATCTAAACATCTACTGGATGGATTGACACAACATTTTCGTACAGACATTAGTGGTTCCCAGAGGATGTATCCTAATGACCACCGTAAGGTCGGTATGTTTTTTTGAGTGAAATATCTTTGCAGTGGTTCTCAACCAGGGGTCTGGGGACCCCCAGAGGTCCTTGAGAGAGTTCCAGGGTGTCTCCAGAAAAATGGGGAATAGTTTATTTTCACTAATTAATTCACTATAGAAGTGAGCCTAATGTGAGTAAGAGACATAAGAGTTACAATTCTGATCATAGGTTTCAATTCCTCCACAGTTATCTCATCAACTGTAGTTGACAACTAACAACCTTCTTTTTTTTTTCAGATGGAGGTCCCTGAAGCATAATCTTATCAAATAGGGGTCCGTGACTTACAGCAGCAGTGGGTAGAAATGGAGCAAATATGATTAAAAAAAAGTCATTTTTATAAAACGGTCACTATATCCTGACAGTAGTGCATGAGACAGGTAATCTGAAGAAAAAATCATGTGCCTCTGTGTCCTCCGGTGCTCCTAATGGCATCTGCAAGATTTCACAGACCGGAGGAAACAAAACAATCAGAGCCGAGCTGGAGTCTGCCGTCAAGCTTCCGTCTATGAGCCGGCTGTCAATCACTCGCGAACTCCGATCAAACGGTCAAACTAGGCAGCGCTGATCAAATATGAATCAATATTCTGTAACTGTAATGTCTATTTATCGCCTCAAATGTTTTCAGAATCATCTTGTAGTGTACTGTTTAGCTGTAAAATGAGAAAGTTTGTGACTCGGCAGCCATGTTGAGATCAGTTGAGGAAATACCAAGCACCACCCACCAGACAGAGCACAGCCAATAGGAACGCTCAATAGGAACGCTCTCTCTGAAATGGCCTGTGATTGGCCGAAGTCTCCCGTCACGGGCTAGATTTTCTAAAGCCTGAAAACAGAGCCAAGAGGCGGTGCAGAAGTCTGGTTTTCTCTCAGAACACTTGAATTACAATATGCTGAATGGTTATTATGGGATTTTTGCCCAATGATGCCCAAAACATTCTGCCTACGGAAGCTTTAATGTGTATCAGTTTAAGGGTCCTTGACACGAAAAAGAACGGATTGCCATGAAAATTTGTCCAGACATTCATGTTGCTCTCAGGATGAATTGTAATAACTTTGGTGATTTTTCCTCTGACTTAAGTGCTAATTAGCAACTGTTAGCATGCTAACACGCTAAACTAAGATGGTTAACTTGGTACACATTACCTCCTAAACATCAGCGTCTCCTCCCCTTAGCCGTGTCCTCAGCAGTTAAACTTGTGTTTCTGTGCTGGAGACTAGAGAGAAAACTCTGTTTTTAAAAGTGTCTCCGTGCTCAGCTCTCAGTAGTATTGTAGCTTCAATCTGAATCTCTGTGGTTTGGAGTTTAGTTTCACTCCTGTTTGTACTTTCAGATATATCAGCCTCATTCCGCTGTTTACTGACCGCTTTCAGACGTATATAGGAGCTGTGTTAAAGTTACTGCTGATGCAAATCAAATCTGTCCTGCTGTTGCTGCTTCACATTATTAAAGCTTTCTACTGGCAAACCGGCGGGAAGCTTTTACTGGGATTCTGCACTAGATCAGTTTAACACATTGCAGGGAGGAATAGTACAAACAGTAATGGCTACAGTGAGCTGAAAAATGGCTGCAGGTGACGAGCTCTTACTGTGGTTTGTGACTAGCACAGCAAGGCAAACAACTTTACCTTGCTGTGCTATGTGGTTCATGGCATTGCCCCCTATATGGAGAAACTCTAATTGAGAGCATTTCAGCAGGTTCGTGTTTAGCTCAAAGCAGCACAGCGTCATAAAATCACTATTATGGCAGTAGACTCATTAGTCTTGTTTTTAAATGAATGCAAATAAAACTATACATTTTCCTAATTGGCATCCTGCTACTTAATAAATAATGAAATATTTGTGCTCAAACTGTAGCTCTCAAAAAGCCATCCCTTAATACAGGGTGCGACTTTTTGTTAAATGTCTATAATTGCAAGTTTCCTCAAATGGTTCGAATGGCAGCAGGTTTAGGAAAATATACAGTGGCATGATTTACTCCATTTTAAAGGAACAGTGTGTAACATTTCCGGGGATCTACTAGCAGAAATGGAATATAATATTCATAACTATGTTTTCATTAGTGTATAATCACCGAAACTAAGAATCGTGTTTTCGTTAGCTTAGAATGAGCCCTTCATCATCATCATCATCATGAAGAGGACCCTCTCCCTTTGTAGATATAGGGAGCGGGTCCTCTTCACGGAGTCCGCCATGTTGAGATCAGTTGAGGAAATACCAAGCACCGCCCACCAGCCGGAGCACAGCCAATAGGAACGCTCAATAGGAACGCTCTATCCGAAATGACCTGTGATTGGCCGAAGTGTCCCGTGAGGGGCTAGATTTTCTAAAGCCTGAAAACAGAGCAAAGAGGAGGTGCAGAAGTCTGGTTTTCTCTCAGAACACTTGAATTACAATATGCTGAAAGGTAATGATGGGATTTTTGCCCAATTATGCCAAAAAAATTCTGCCTACTGAAGCTTTAATGTGTATCAGTTTAAGGGTCCTTGACACGAAAAAGGACGGATTGCCATGAAAATTTGTCCAGACATTCATGTTGCTCTCAGGATGAATTGTAATAACTTTGGTGATCCTCTGACTTAAGTGCTAATTAGCTAATGTTAGCATGCTAACACGCTTAACTAAGATGGTTAACATGGTACACATTACCTCCTAAACATCAGCGTCTGCTCCCCTTAGTCGTGTCCTCAGCAGCTAAACTTGTGTTTCTGTGCTGGAGACTAAAAACTCTGTTTTTATAAGTCTCCATGCTCAGCTCTCAGTAGTATTGTACAGTAGCTTCTATCTGAATCTCTGTGGTTTGGAGTTTAGTTTCACTCCTGTTTGTACTTTCAGATATATCAGCCTCATTCTGCTGTTTACTGACCGCTTTAAGACGTATATAGGAGCTGTGTTAAAGTTACTGCTGATGCAAATCAAATCTGTCCTGCTGTTGCTGCTTCACATTATAAAAGCTTTCTACCTGCAAACCGGCGGGAAGCTTTTACTGGGATTCTGCACTAGATCAGTTTAACACATTGCAGGGAGGAATAGTACAAACAGTAATGGCTACAGTGAGCTGAAAAATGGCTGCAGGTGACGAGCTCTTACTGTGGTTTGTGACTAGCACAGCAAGGCAAACAACTTTACCTTGCTGTGCTATGTGGTTCATGGCATTGCCCCCTATATGGAGAAACTCTAATTGAGAGCATTTCAGCAGGTTCGTGTTTAGCTCAAAGCAGCACAGCGTCATAAAATCACTATTATGGCTGTAGACTCATTAGTCTTGTTTTTAAATGAATGCAAATAAAACTATACATTTTCCTAATTGGCATCCTGCTACATAATAAATAATGAAATATGTGTGCTCATACTGTAGCTCTCAAAAAGCCATCCCTCAATACAGGGTGCGACTTTTTGTTAAATGTCTGTAATTGCAAGTTTCCTCAAATGGTTCGAATGGCAGCAGGTTTAAGAAAATAGTGTCTTGATTTACTCCATTTTAAAGGAACAGTGTGTAACATTTCAGGGGATCTATTAACAGAAATGGAATATAATATTCATAACTATGTTTTCATTAGTGTATAATCACCTGAAACTAAGAATCATGTTTTCGTTAGCTTAGAATGAGCCCTTCATCATCATCATCATCATCAAGAGGACCCTCTCCTTATGTAGATATAGGGAGAGGGTCCTCTTCACGGAGTCCGCCATGTTGCTCCGCCATGTTTCTACTGTAGCCCAGAACGGACAAACCAAACACCGGCTCTAAAGAGAGCCTTTCACGTTTTTACGTTACCTGAAGGCCACCGTAGTTCACCAACACGCTTGTGAAACTGCGATAACGTGAGCCGCAGAGTGCAAAACCGTGGTACCGCCAGCCGCTGCCTGACTTCCGTTGCTCCTAAAGTAGTGTTATTATAGTAAGGATGGCCTCAAAGCAAGGCGAACGTTCACCTCGCTCTGAGGCCATCCTTACTATACGGTTTTGCACCCGGCGGCTCACGTTACCGCAGTCTTGGACAGGGAGGAGTGAGCAGAGGGTGGTTGCAATCTGCAACCACAATGCTAGATGTCGTCAAATCGTACACACTGTACCTTTAAGGAGACGCACGTTTTTTACCTGAAAAGGATACCAGAACTAAAAAGTACATTATTTTAAATGTGAAGTATGTTAAAATCAAAAAAAAGGAGTGTAGTTATACAAACATCACATGTCGGTTCAAGGCTAATGGAAAACCAGCAACACAAGGATCCAATTGGAATCGAAACATTGCAGATTGGAGTCCGTTTGCAGCTGTTTGTTTTTTTTGCGTGTATCATGTATGATACGAATCAAATCACATAGCACAGTTGGAATATGGTTTGTTGAAAAAAGTAGTGACACTGCAGAGCAGACGGCGTGGTTAGCACTGAAGACTTTAAACATTATACCTGCTAAACCATGTTCAGATTGGACTTTTCAAACACACATTACTATGCATTAAACCTAAAATGGGATCTTCAGTGAAGAAAAAAACTCACCCTCACCAAGTTGATGCCCATTTCTTTTGCAGTCACTCAGAACTGCTGATGAGACACAACACGCTTTGCTGTACCACCAGTGTTCGCTAGTTTGGCTGCCCAGGCCAATTTTGAAGACTGGGTGAAGTCTCAGCCTCCTCCTGCCTAAGCAGATTTTGTGTTGAATAATGGTTACACATAGGAGCAGAGAGAGAAACTCAGCACATCCCCACACTGGAAACCATCAGTAGTTAATGAGGAGACAGACAGGGGTTGAAAAATACTTGCACCACATATTGACAGCTGAGCATTTATACCCTACATTTAAGTCTTCTTCTAGCTGGGAAAAAAAATGTATTTCAGGCTAAAATTGTGAACGATTTTTGGCTGAAAACTGGTTAAGAATGATAAGGAAAAGAGAAGGGACAACTCTGTTCTTAGACCCAATCCTCTCCGTCACTGAGGATGCAAAATAGGAGATTCAAGAGGATTGAAAACCTCCAGTGTGGCTTATCTCTCTGCTGCATGTTTTATCTCTTTGCTGTCCACGCACCTCAGTTTCATCTCAGCGTGTGCTAAGTAGCTGTAATCAGAGGGAGAGGGTGGCAGCAAACAAATATCCCTCATGCACTTTGATCGTATATATTCCCACAGTCATGCCGTTTTCTGTAACACCTTATTTCACCCCCTGTATTATATGCAGTATATCAACAATTAAAGATGGTTTATAACACATTGTAATGTAGTTGTAAGCAGATATAAGTTCACTTTTAAGTTTGTAAGAGTCAACAACTGTTACTCCTTTTATGATGCATCTGTAACTGGCGTATAAACAGCTAATGAATGATTTACAATATTCTATAACAGTTATAATCACAAGGGCTGTCAAAGTTAACGAGATAATAGCGTGTTAACGCAAATTTGTTTTAACGCCACTAATTTCTTTAACGCATTAACGCAACTTGTGATTTTTAGGTCGTAGCGCGCTCAATTTTACTGGCATCATACGAAACTAGAAAACCTAAGGAATCTATTGGTACCAACCATGTCATACTAGCTTGTTGTTAAGGAGGCTAAATAATGCTCCAAACGTAGCAAAATTTTGGTGAGGAAAAACTGGCATGGCCATTTTCAAAGGGGTTCCTTGACCTCTGACCTCAAGATATGTGAATGAAAATGGGTTCTATGGTTACCCACGAGTCACCCCTTTACAAACATGCCCACTTTATGATAATCACATGCAGTTTGGGGCAAGTCATATTCAAGTCAGCACTGACACACTGACAGCTGTTGTTGTCTGTTGGCCTTGAGTTTGCCATGTTATTATTTGAGCATATTTTTCATGCTGAATGCAGTACCCGTGAGGGTTTCTGGACAATATTTGTCATTGTTCTGTGTTGTTAATTGATTTCCAATAATAAATATATACATACATTTGCATAAAGCAGGCATATTTGCCCACTCCCATGTTAATAAGAGTATTAAATACTTGATAAGGTACTCCCTTCAAGGTACATTTTGAACAGATAAAAAATGTGCGATTAATTGCGATTAACTATGGAGAATCATGCGAATAATTAAATATTTTAATCGATTGACAGCCACAGTTATTATTTATCAATGGAGTATTCATCTATTTATAAACATGTCCTCTTCACTCTCCATGACAACTGGACAAACAGTGAAGGCCATGAGATGCGGCTGAAAGCTCAAAATGTCTTCATGAGTTTTGAACGTATTCATAAACAGTTTTAAACCTGCCGGTGAGTGATTTGTTTTTCATGTTCATAAACCGCTATTAAATGTTTTCTAACATGTTCATGTGTGTGATCACAGGTCATTAATGACAATAATGATTACAGCTGTGTTATATTAATCATCCATTATATGTTTATACACCAGTTACAGATGCTTTACAAAAGGAGTTACAGATGTTGGCAAACACATTAATAAAGATGTCCTTATCTGAATCTTGAAAGCAGGATGCTACCCAGGTTTTCTGCTAATGACGGTTATTATAGCATCTTCCCTGCAGTCTGCAAGCTATTAGGAGCTTTACAGAGCCTTGTCTCCCCCTAGTGGGATGCAACTGATCCTGCACCCTTGTTAATACCAACTGGCTGCATTTGAATTCAACATCACGTCCAGTTATCATGTCCCTCGACGTTCCACACCCCACTCTGCTTCTGTGGTCGTCGTGCAGCTTTCACAGGAGCCTTATAAATAGTACTCTGGAATCAAATATTTATCGCCTCAATCCGTGTGTCCCTTCCCTGCGGCGGACACACACTGCTGCTCCTGAAGCACAAGAAGAAACTGATACAGTTATTAACCCACACAAAAAATTTAATACCCTTCGTGAGGGGATAAATGGTCCAAACTTTGACATACTAAATAGGGAGAGGTGTGATGACACAGGTTTTTAATGTAAAAACTTGCAGCCAACACCCAAATGCTTTGTAAAAAGTCATGTGACATATGACTTACTTACTTACATAGTTAGTACACATACACCAAATGTTTTAATATACTTATATATGTCTTTTTTGTTTGTTGTCTTTTTATCTAGACCAGCCAGATACAGTACCGATTAATATACAGTCACATCTGGAACAATACCTATTTAACATCATACAGTCCGACCGTCAAAGAGGAATCCGCGGTTGGTTTCCAGGTCCATCCTCTCTATGCTAACATTAGAAATCGGCATGTGTAAAATCCTGTTCTCTTTTAATTATTATTATTATTATTATTGTATAGACTGGTGGTGATACTTGTCCTTGTATCTCGTGTCATCTGTGCAAAAGTTTTTTTTTTTTTTCGTTGAAAGAACCCAAAACATGATTGACATAACAGGATACCTGGCTGTTCACTTTACAGTTATGATGAAGTTTGTTTTTTTCCTTTTTCTTTTTTAACAATTAAACAGTCACATCCAAACGCCACACCCCATTGGCATGTCACAGAAAAAAAGGAGAAAATGAAAAAATCCAAAGAAATGCTTCCCATCATCGGGGCGGGAGGCGATGATAAGAGAGGACGGTTTATGACTACAGTGAGCAGCATCCTCCATTCGTACATTTTTTTAAGAATAAGGCACTGCTGCATAAAGAAAGGACATGGCCAACAAACCTCTCTGGGAGTATGACGGGGAGGCAGGATGACGGGAGACGGTGTTCTTCTCCAGCAACTCGCAGAAAGTTTGCATGTGTACGTAAATGTGCTTGTGTTCATCATTTGCTGTGTGCAGGAAAAGTGTATGGCATGTAGACGTATTCGTGTTTTTACATGTGTGCGGCTGAGCCGTTTTTTTTTCCCCCCCCGGCTACATTGCTTTCCTCAGACTGTGCTCTCCAGCATCCACTCGGTGCTGCTGAACGTAACTCTCCTGTTGGCGAGCGGCGATGACTCCATGTTGAGCTGGTTGGTGGACTTGTGCCACCTCGTCCTCGCTCTGCGTGGGTAACTATGACTCTGAAAAATGGAGTAATCCCCTCCGTCAAAGGAGAATCTGTGCCTAGTTCGTGCCAGCTCATTAGGGAGCAATCCCATGTTGGCCAGGGCGCCTTTCTTGTCCTTGAGCCTGGGAGCCTCCTTGGTGCCAGCGTTGGGGCCTATGAGACACAGGGACATGGTGGAGCCAGTCAGGCTACTGTCCGTCTGCGTGTCCTCCGATGGGGGGCCAGAGCGCTGAGCGTCCAGGCTGGTTCTTCTCTTCATCCTGTCTGCGGTCAGGGGAGGCAGCTCCACCTCCAGGATGCCGGTGGCGCCCGCTGGATCCTCCCTCTTCTCATTGTCCACCCTCAGCACCAGCGCCATGCACTGTTTGGGCGCGTGAGCTTCGCGCTGCTGGCCCTCGTCAGACGGCTGCTTGGAGGCGGAGCGCTGGAGCCGCTGCTGGCTGCCGTTGGTCTGCGAGTGCATGCTGGAGCTGACCTTGGTCTTGCCGTCCTCTGGGCCGCTGTAGGCCTTGTAACGGATCATCAGGATGATAATGAACACCAGCACCGAAGCAACAATTATACCACCAATAATGATGATCATGGTGCCTCCCAGGAACTGGCTGTGCATGAAGCGGCATTGGCTAACCTCGCTCGCCGTGTGGAACTGCACACAGCCGACCACACGTGTGGCCGTTAACGATGTGATGCCGTCGTCGTACACCGCCAGCACACAAAGGTCATACTCCCGGCCCGCGGCCAGATCATTGATTAAGAAGTTCTTGCTGGTGGATGGGATCATTCTGCAGAGAAGAGAAACATGGTGGTGGTGAAGATGTACACGATTAATCATCGGAATTACAACGCCCACATTTACTCATTTGCATAAGGTGTATTAAATCACACAAAGGTGTCAGCTCCACACAACAAAAAGACAACGGGGCCATCGCAGCTCTAGCATTAAATATCACTCACTCTGGTAGACAAACATAAAAAGCACAACATTTCATTATAGTTGACTTATGGGAGAATATGTTACATCATAAAGTAGCAGTGAGAAGTTGCTCTATTGGGTTTGTGTATAAAATGACAGCAGGGGTAAACCGCAAGGTGATAAAGAAGGCGGAGGAGGCTCGCTGCCTAAAGAATACGCCACAACAGCTGCAGGTTGCAGAAAGAGTGACGCATGATGTGAAGGCAGTTCTGATGTGTGAATACCTAAGGTCACATTTTGCAAGATTACACAACTCTAAATACGCTGGAGAAAGGCATTGTCTTCAGGTCAACACTGGCGTTAATATAATTAGAAGCGTGTTCCTTTTCCCTGAAGGGGGACTTTGATGGTTATCATTTGTAGGTAATAATGTACCTCCTAAAGACAAAACAACACTCAGCTCCATGCCTAAACTGGATGAGAAAATTATACAGGAGAGCGACTCATTATATCTGATAAAGCCCCCCCAAAAAAAGAAGAAGAAAGTTTACGACTATTATTAACTCGCTCCATGAATACATAAATCCTAAAGTGCTTCTCGGTATACCAGATTGAGTTCAAGTGCGTCACCTATTGAATAAGAAACACATCGAAATTATTCTCATATTTAAGAATATTTTAGGAAGGTTTGCAAATATTTATACTCACTAAGAGTCTAACTCAGGTTTATTTATTTTGCCTTTTTTCTATATGTGCATTTTATATATTACACATTGCAACTTAACTCTATTTGTTTTTTAGTGGTGGGAAATTGACTCAAGTACTGTGCTTAAGTACAATTTTCATGTATATTCATTGCATGGTACTTCATACTCCTCAACCACATTTCAGAGGGAAATATTGTACTTTTTACTCCACTACAATACATTCATTTCACAGCTATACTTACTAGCTACTTTTCAGATTAAAGGTACAGTGTTTAGGATTTGGTGGCATCTAGTGATGTGGTTGCAGATTGCAACCAACTGAGTACCCCTCCGCTCACTCCTCCCTTACCAAGACTGCGATGACGTGAGCCGCTGAGAGTAAAACCGTGGTAACGCCGTCCGCCTCGCTAAGAGGCCATCCTTACCATAATAACACTTTAGTCAGTAATACCCCTTTCATACCAAGACTCAACCAGGGTTGAACCAGGGTTGGTTGCGTGTATGAAAGGGTTAACCCGCGTTGATCGACTCGACTTTGCGACCCAGGTCGAGAGGTGGGTCAGACCAGGGTCGATTTCGATGTGAATTGCACGGACCAGGGTCGCTAACAAATGGGGCGGGACAGACCTATTCGGTTGTTCTAAATATAAACTAATTTTATTATGTTTGGACAAACTCTTACATTATCCAACAGTTACCACATGCCCAGCTGAAAAACTCTAGTAGCCCAACTATATGAAGCAAATCTTTGCTGGAATGGTGGAGTGAGTGAAATATACATTTCAGTCTTCAGAAGTGTCTAATCCTTTTGTAAATGTTGCCTATATTATAATATTAGATATAGCACAATGTAGTCTAATATATGATAAATGGGTACTGTAGATAGACAGAGGAAAAAAGGTTCATGTTGATGAATAGATATTGTAAATCTGTACAGTATGTTGTCTGTATGTTTCTGCATACATTACAGCTCCATAAATACAACATAGTTAACATTTTATAAAGCTAAACATGCTGTGTGTACTATGTTTACACTGTATCCCCAAAACATGCATCATTCTGTGACATTTTATGTTTTTGCTCAAATTGATGATGCCACTATCATCTCCTCTCTCTGTAATCCTCCAGAGGTGTAACCCTGGTCCAACCCTGGTCATTGGTGTGAAAGTGGTATAAGTCAGATGGCGGTACCACGGTTTTGCACTCTGTGCCTCACTCCAGGAAGAGGACCTGATCCCTATGTAGATATGAAGGGCTCATTCTAAACTAACGAAAACAAAACGATTCTTAGTTTCAGGTGATTATACTTTAATAGTTATGAATATTATATTCCATTTCTAATAGATCCCCCGTAATGTTACACACTGTTCCTTTAAGATTTTATATACAAAACATATAGTCGACAACAACATTAAAATATTGCATTAACATTAATAACAGCTTCAATAATAATGATCATATAATATAATAATAAAAAAACGCTTAGAAAGGGTCATTTTGGATAATACAAAATTTTACTTTTGATACTTCATTACATTTTGGTGCTTTTTCTCTGTTGTGGAAAGTACATTTACTCAAGTAATATACTTCTAATTTACTTGATTATTTCCATTTTGTTTTACACTTTATACTTCTACTTAAATACATTTCACAGGGAAATATTTAATCAAATTAAAATAATATTATTCATTATTAATTACATATTAATTCAAATATTATAATATTCATAAATACAGTGAATTGTTAAAAATAAAGCCATTGTGACCCAGTGCAGTGTTAAGTTGGAGCCTAATAATGTCATGTATAATAATGTATCAATCACAGGGGACATTCTTCTGACGAGTACTTTTACTGTTGATACTTTAAAAACATTTCACTGACGATACTTTTGTACTTTTACTGATGTAAAATTTTCAATGCAGGACATTTACTTTTTACAGTGTGGTACTGCTACTTTACCTACAGCAAGTAAATTATCTAAATACTTCCTCCGCCACTGCAACCAAGCCTATCATTAGACAACCACATCTAATCACAGTCCGTGTTTCAACCAATTAATGCAAGCACTTGCTAATGATACAAACAGTTACATGCAGTGAAATAGTTGAGCATCATGTTGTTGTTTATTGTCATATTATGTTTTAATGATGCTGTAAGGGCTCTTAAGCCCTTTAGGGTGCTGGACTCCACAATCTCTTCAGCTGATTGCAACAATCTACTCAAATATCAGAGAAATTGTTTACTGGATCTGTTAATATCTTAACTGTACATTTTATGCATATTATTATTTCAATGCATTTTTCAAATTTATGGGAAAATGTTCCTCCTCAGTTTATCCCCCTGACTACACTATAGAGATTCTGCTTATTTTTGGACGAACGTAATCAGTCTGCATCTTTGGGATCTGTCAATCTGCCATAATGCACCCTTGTGTCATTTAGCAGATGGTAACTCCAGATGTCTCATGTCCCTGCTCTACCACCCACCCTCCCCTCTCTCCATCCATCCATCCCCACCCTCCGCCACGGCTTACCTGTACACCAGAGTATCATCCGCCGTGCTGTTGTACTGAATCTGGTACATCCTGATGCCGGGGATGTGGCGCTCGGACGGCCAACGGATCATGGCGGAGGAGGAGGTCAGCTCGGTGATCATCACCCTCCTGTCCTGCTTGTCGTAGCCCTTGGTGTCATTGCCAGATTTGGAGGATGTGGTGATGTCGGAGAGGCCGGGGTCCTCGCGCATGTGGCCCGTGTTGTTAACAAACAAGGGTAAGGGGATCATGTTGATCTCGACAGCAGCTGTGGCGATGCCTGCGGCATTTGATGCCACACAATTATATGCCCCGCTGTCCTTCAGCGTGGTGATGAGAATATCAAGGGTGCCATTATCATACAGGATGGTGCGGGAGTTATTATGCACCAGCTTGCCGTCTGGTGACCGCCAGTGAATATCTGGGTCGGGATCGCCCACTGCTTTGCATTTAAGAGTCACACCCTGTCCTTCCATCACGTAGGGCTTAGTGGAAAGATGTTTGGTGATCAGCGGAGGCTCACAGATAAACTCCTCCTCTTGGATGGACCAGAAATACTTGTCCATGAGGTGATCTGGCGAGGCGCAGGTCTCCAGATCATCCTCTCTCGTCAGCCTGCGGAGCCACAGCAGCTCACAGTTACAGTGAAGAGGGTTTCCTCCGAAGCTCACCGCCAGCCTGTAGGACCTGGATTCCTTGGTGTCGGACAGGACCTGCGCGTGCTGGAACAGGCTGTCTGGCGGCAGCTTCTGCAGCCTGTTGGAGGTCATGTCCAGGCGGACCAGCTTGGTGAGCAGCGTAAAAGTCCCCACGCCAATGTGGTCGATCAGGTTGTGGTCCAGCGTGAGCGTGTTAATGTTGGTCATTCTGGCTATGGCGTCCCAGGGAAGGCCGCGCAGGTTGTTGTTGGAAAGGTCCAAGTCCTCGATGGTGGAAACGAACTCATCGAAAGCCGTGGGGTACACCTGGTGGATCTGGTTGTTCCCGAGGATGAGGTGCCGCAGGTTGATGAGGCCTTTAAAGTGGTCAGTCTTTATCACGCTGAGGCGGTTCCCGTCCATGTGGAGCGCCCGCAGGGACCGCAGGCCGACGAAGGACTGCGGGATGATCTGGCTGATGGTGTTGCGGGACAAGGTGAGGTGGACCAAGCTGGTCATGTTGAAAAAGTCTTTCCTGCGGATGACGGTGATGAAGTTGTCCGTGAGTCGCAGCTCCACGGTCTTGCGGTCGATGCTGGGGGGCACGAACAGCAGACCGGTCTTAGCGCAGAGCAGAGTCAGAGTGGGGGAGAGGTGCTGACAGATGCAGCGGCCGGGGCAGCTGTATCCCTTCACGATGGCTGCGCACAGCAGCATGCACACAACCAGCCGGTCCATTGTTGATCAGTTTCCAGCTCCTGTGTGCGAGACGGACAAAGAAAAAAAAACAGAAGAGACGTTGAGTCACAAAATAGAGATCTTTGAATTAATAAATAGCCTCATAGCCTTTATGAGAGCCCTGCTGCAAAAATCAAGAGTCTGCCCAAGATTGCCGAGACTGCCAGCGAGGTATCAATCACAAAATGAAATGGAGCTTTTCTGAAATAATGGCACCTGGGATGGGATGATGAAAGGCTGCACCAACGCTGTCAGAAGCCCATGTCTCTGTAGCCTTTTAATGGAAATAACAGAATGTTTTTTGTGCCACCAGGCTGCATCACCACCGAACCATGTAATTCCTCGCATGATCACAGGACAGTTTCCCATATATTATTAGGTAACTATACGCCATGTGCATTTCCATCGTGTAACAAGGCTCGTGTGTTTTTCTTGCTCAGAATTCCACATCAGGGTGGAGAATTAAAGGTAGAAAAGGGCGCTTGTCAGCAGCGATCAAGGATTTTCATGACCTTTTCGTGTTCTCTGCTCCCCCTGTGCTTCTGAGATGTACTGCGAAATTAGACAGAAACCTGTCATGTAAATCACGACAACAAAAAAGTAAAAGGTGAAAAACGGCGGAGATACGGCTTGTTTTCGTCCGTCCGTCTGACGGAGGCACTGAGGATGTTCTGATTCTCTGATTTCCACTTAGAGGTATTGATTTCAGTCTCGGAGAGAACACGCCTGTGGTGACAGGAGTAGAAAGTGATCCTTGGCTGTAATAACCATAAGAGACCCCAGTGGAACACAAACGGTGATGTGCTGACGCCACATTGTCAGTGGTTTTACCCTCGTTGGCATCCATCTTGATTGCTAACGCTTTAAGCTTCACAGTTGATGAGAGAGCCTGTTAACGCTGATAAAGTAAAGGGATGACAACTGACTTCTTTTCTAGGTTTAGTGAAAGACATTTGGGTCGCTCCAGCCCCGCCACCTTCACCCAACCCCACAGGGTGACACTTTTGATCCCCTTTTCTTAAGAAGGCCAGGAAAATTATTATAATTCACTCATAAGAAGCCCGGCTGTGGATTTTAAACACAAATGTCTGTTTTTCACCACTCTTGATGCTTGATCCAATTTGTCAGGACTAATTTTAGAGACTCTTTATCTACGTTCCGCCATGTCGAGGTGGCGCTGACGTCCTTAACACCACTGATTTTGCCCCTCGTTGCGCCCAAAGCAAAAAGCATCTAATGCTCACAGTACCGATAACCCTAAATTAAATTTGATTCAAAAACGCCGGCGGTGACATTCATGGAATATTTTAAATGCCACATGTCAAATTTCATAGCAAGAAATAAAGCACAAGCCGAGCTCTCTCCCTCCGTCTCTCCAGCTTTCGCCTCATTCGTAGTCTTTGCACAAAGACTCACTCGTGTCTCAAACTAAACACTCTTGGTCTGATGAGAGTTCTTATGTGTGTTCGAGACGGTGACAGGAGTGAGAAATTGCGAGTGCATTTCTGTCATTTTACATCAACCTGCGCTGCGTTTGCCAGCCAGCGATGAAAATTCTCAAATGATTTTCGCTCTCTTGCACAGACGCTCACTCACGCTGCTGTCTGGCTACTGTCTGGCAGACAACAGGGCACCTCGTTAACCATGAAATACCGCTGTCCAATCAGAGCTCTCATTAAAATCTGGGTTTGCATGTTGTCCTTTTCTGAGGGAAGTAGGACAGCTTGAAGCACAAGTTCAGACCAGTGGGACACTTTCTCAAAGCGTATTGATTGAATTTACTCTACACTGACTGTTGCATTACTTCCACTATGTTTCAGTAGACCATTAGACTGTATTTAAGAAAGGCACTGGGCTCAAACCTCCGCTTTGTGTTTGTGTTTACACTTCCCTCCCTCCCACCCGGTCCCCCTGCAGGCTTAGCTATAACCTCCATCTCTGAAATACAACCACCTTAACTGTTTGAAATCAAAAAAAACATTTCTCCTGTGCAATTTATTCTACAAAGAATATACAAGCAAGATAAAAATACAACATAGTTAAACCATTTCCATGTGCACAAAACACACACTAGGTGGTACACTGTGGGATAGGAATTCAAAACCCCCCTGAGAGAATTTATTTATTTAGCGAGGCTCCTTTATTGTTGGCAGCACAGTGTGCGTGCCTTGTCTAAATTAATTCCCCAAATTTCCCTTTTTAAAAGATGCTGGGAAAGCTAAAACAATAAAGTAGGCTACAGCAGTGCAGGTCATACTTCCTTTTAAATAGACTGATATATATAAAAGCTGTAGTAGGGTGAGATGATATCAACAGTGTTCAGATTTAATCTAATATCGTCGCCAAAAGTTTGTATAATTTCACCATAATAGTGGCCTTGCTTGATTGTGTTGGTTTTCAGATGGTAACTAGGCCACAAAGCTCAGGGTTTCTCAGAGGACCATCTGTGCCAGAGCATTTCCTGCCACACCGTCGAGGATATTGATCTTTCAACATCTCGGGGAGGAGGGAGGGGGGGACTTTGTTGCCACGGCAACTCTGGTGTAGAATGTAGGTCTCTGAATTGCATTAAGACGACGTTGAGCTGCCCCGAAACGCAAGGCCTCGATCTTAATGGGCGCTGAGAAGGTAAGAGGGGACGTGAACAGATGTATGAATGGCCGAGTAAATTAAAAGAAAAGGGCAGCTCCGCCTCACATTTCCGTTTTATTGCTTGATATTAGCTGCGGACACTAACTCGATAACACAGGGTGGAGTTTAGTTTTTTTTTTGTGTCCAGTCATGCAGGAGCACACCCTTTCACAGGGGGACTCATCTGATGATTACTGAGACATTTTTAATCAATAATAGCTTTTTGACTCATTCTGACATATTCAGAAACTAAATCAGCTGAAATAAAAATGAACAAAATCCCACATTCAAAAACACCCATGCATACAGTCATACTCACACATACACATACACATGCATCCTATAAATGCATACAGATAAAAATATGCAAATACCGTATGTGTATATAAGCCTATAAATACTGAAACATTTGCATACTGTATAATATAGTTACAAATAAACTTCATTTGTAAACTCCACTTAAAGTTGATCCGTATTTACTTGAGCTGAACACTATAATAATTCATTATAATGAAAATGTGAAGACTTACACCCCCTAAGCCACCCAAGAGGGAGCCTGACATTCAACACTATGCTCAAGTTTTACACCCTAAAATCCATCGAGCTTCCTTTGTCTGTTGCCGTTGGCTACAAAAGGTTGAATTACTTCAAGTCTGGATGGTAAAAAAACAACAAAAAAAACCCGCAGACCTTCAGAAAAACCTGATAATTTGATCTGAGCAGCATGAGATATGAAATTTTGATCAGATTTTAGCCAATGAATAAAAATAAGCACTGATGAAACAGCCCGTTTTTTGACAATTAAATCGAATTATATCTATAGTATTAATCTACAATAAAAACTTTATATGTTTTTATTTAATTTGTCCTCTGTGACACAGCTTAAAATGCATATCAGAATTAGTAAATAAACATCAGATGACTCCCATCTGTATTAGAGGTGCATTTGAGTGGGTGGGAAAACAAGCACGAATAAAAAAGACTTCATTTAAATGCTGAAAGGTTGTGTGAGATAAAAAGCTGCTTTTTTCACGGCAGTGGCACTCGGGGGAGAGGGAGGGTGTGCTGTTTGCAACTTTGGTGACAGTTAACTAAATAGGGGAGGTTTTCTATTACCAGGGGATTAGATACCTCCTTTAGGTGAGAGATTTTAATTTTACAGTGTTTGTGCAATGTCTTGACACTTTTGTGCTACCTGGGATTTCAGTGTGTGGGCATTTAAGGGCATATTCAGAGGCTATGCTATTGGCTTGTTGTCTGCTCTCCTAACGGTGGGAGTGACCTCCCTTCAGTTCGGAGCTTATTGATCACCGTGCATTTTGAATCTCAGCTGTAGTGTGACCAGTGGGTGTGTGCAGACATATAATTCTTGGTTTTCGAGGGTGGTTAACCCCTGTACCAGTGGGAGCGCTCCTTTAACCAACTGTGTGGGGGATCCTGTCCCACGGTGCCCATTCGGACCTTGTAAATTTTTCTACTTAACATCTGGCTGTGTAGTGATTGTCCTCTCGCCTCCGACACTGGACCGAAACTGGATAAAAAAAAAGACTAGAGACAACTACAGCTGACATAAATAGTCAAGTGACAGAGAAATTAATTGTTTTAAGTCAAGTTATCAAGTGAAAATGCCAAACGGTCGTTGGTTCCAGCTTCTCAAATGTGAGGATTTGATGCTTTTTTTTTGTCATAACATTGTAAATAGAATATTTTGGGGTTTTAGACCGTCGGTTGGACAAAGCCAGTAATTGAAAACATCACCTTAGGCTCAGGAAAACGGAGACAGACATGTTTCACTATTTTCTATTTTTAATTGAAAAATGTAATGGATTGATTAATAAATAATTAAAATACTCATTAGTTGCAGCCTTAACGGCAACATTGTGCTTCTCTGGAAGTTCTTGCAACATACTTTTTCATAGTGTCTTACAGAGTTCTTGACAGCTGACCAATCGGAGAAAACGCAGGATCTGAAATGGATCGTGGCTTTAAAACATTAGCTTATCATAAAATTGTCTGGATTGCTCTGATCCCAATCCTGAACGCGAATACATGTTACCTTTCACCAAACATAAGAGACAATACTACTTCTACATACTACATCATATTTACATACAAGCACAATTCTGCACAAGGCATGTACACGTGAGCACATTACAACACACACCCGCCTGACAAACACAAGAGAACAAATGTCCATGTAACATACTGAACAAAGATAGAAAGCAGAAAGTGCCCAAGAGGAGAAAACAAAGAGAAGAATGAATTAACTTAGTTTGTAAGTGTGTGTCAGATGTGTTAAAATGCTCTTATGGTTCACACTTTCACATTAGCGCTCCGTTAAAAGAGGAACAGGTAATTGTGCTTTTTCTATAATAATCAGCTGCTCACTTAAAAATGCCTAAGTAAGAGGTTTGAGGGCGTCATAAACACTGCAGTAGGAATCAAATGAAAACTGAAAGATGCCGTCTCAAACAGCTCGCCCCATTTCTGACTGTGAAACACCTTCTTACTCATGCATATCATGAAAAAGTCACTTTTTCAGTGCTTGTGCTCATACATTTGGGTACCTGGAGTGCCTATACCAACCCAAAAACTGTGACAACCCAATCATTTTTTGTGGCTTCCTAGATCACAAAATGTGATTCAACAAGCCATTCAGACTTGGCTCCCCTTCCTATGTCACATGCAGGCTCATTAGAATATATCACCGACAGTTTGAGAAACTACCTTTGCAAAGGTGCACCACATTTTTCTCCAACGCCAATCCAAGCACACTGGGCTTTTTCGGGAGGGGGTCTTAAAGAGACAGGCGCTAAAACGGAGCGTTTCAGACTGAGGGTGAATACAGGTATATTCAGACAGACAGTATGAGAAAAATAATGGGTTTTTTTTTATATTAAAACATGTAAACATGTTCTAGTAGAAATCCAGAATACAAGTATGAACCTGAAAATGAGCATGATATGTCCCAGCATCCAGCTGACACATTAAACAGAACAAGCAGCTGCGAGGTTGATGATGCATCTTCACAACATCTGAGAAAGTCCTGGAATACATGAAAACAGCAGTCCATCTTTTATAAATCAGAAAGAAACACCTGCTTCCCCTGCTCAGTCACACCCACACAGTGTAACTCCAACACAACACTGTTGGGAATTTTAATCAGGGCATGCACGAATTCAGCAGGACATCCTCATAATTTAATAACCAGGAAGAAGTAAGGGTTTTTATAGATTCAACAATTATTCAAGACAACTCAGAACATCTAAATAAATCACAGAACTGTCACATGAGGCAAACACACACACACACCCCAGTTTCAAAAAGATTAAATGCAACGATCACACAGTGTCTCTTAAATAATTGTCCTCTATGAGAATAATCTATGAGTGTTAACTACCATCGTTAAACTGTACAGGAATGTGCAATTAGCTGCCATCTTCTATTCACTCACAGTGAAATATAGCCTACTTGATGTGATCTTGACATAATAACGTGGTGACGACAGCTTCCTTTCGGAGGGCGGCTTTCCCACCAATGGCCATTAAAATCTTAATTCATATGATTATACAGTAGAGCAGATAGCATTAGCAATTATTTTGATAATTGACTAATCATTTGAGTCATTGTTTTGTTATAAATGTAGAATATTACCTAATTGAACTGCGAGGAATCGCTGCCTTCCTTGTCTAATGTGATAGTAAAAGATCTTTTTTTATACCGTTAGTCAGACAAAACAAGCAATTTGAAGATGCCATCATGGGTTTTAGGAACTAGCCAATGCATTTTTCACAATGTTTTGAGTTTTTATAGACCAAGTTATTCATCGAGTCTTTTTTTAAGTCAAAATGCCAAAAATTCACTTTCAGCTCCTAAAATCAGAAACTTAATCGGCAAAAGAAATTATTAATTATTTGAGTGTTTTTTTGTCATTATTTATATTTATTTTTTACATATTATTAATTACATTTATTTGTATTTTTGGCATTTTTGGGGGGGCAGTTTGGGTAATTCTTCAAGGCAAAATTACAAAAATTTAAACATTTTCTTTTTTTCTTTGTCATCTTTGTCATTTGTCACCTGAGGTTCTGGAAAATTATGATGGGCATTTCCACTATTTTAAGATTTTTTTTTATATACCAAATAATTATTTAATTAATTAAAAAAAAAAAATCAGCAGTTGAAAATGATCGTTAGTGGCAGCCCTTGATTAAAGTTACAGTATAATAATAATAATAATAATAAAAATGCTACTTCTAATAATAATATTAACCTTAATTGTATTGCACATTTCATAAAAGAAATGCAGCACAAATTGCTTTACAATAAAGGAAAATAGACATAAATTGAGCATAATAACAGGGATAAAAAAACCCATAACCAATGGAAAATGAGATGGAAAAAAAAACACACTTAATAAAATAAGATAAAGATAAGATGAAAATAGAATACAGACTACGTAACAAGTTAGTTGAAGCATATTTTGAATGTGACATTGAAAACGTTGAACACAAACAATGCCAGAGTCTGTCCTTACCTCAGAAAAACATCTGCCCAGAGCCGGTGCATTGTAAGGATGTTTTCTGGACATGACTTTGACAGGAAACCGTAAAGGCCAATTAGACGGCGCAGGCAGTGGACTGCTAGCTGCCCTTGTGTGACTCTTGTCAGGAAGCAGGCATAATTATTGACAGCCCGAGTTCACTGGAGTCGGCTCCATCTCCACCAGTGGACTCCTATACCGATGCTCCACAGCCCCGGGGATTTCTGGTCGCATCTCATCAAGGGGGATGTGGGGCATCGTCGTAAACAGGAGGAGCATTTGCATATTATAATTATGTATGCATGCAAAGACGGTCTTCTCAATTACATCCCATTTAAAACTTTCAATGAGGAAGAATTGAGAAGCGCAAACTATTGCAGCTCCATAAACTTTAATTGTAAGAGCTTCCCTAAACAAGATAGAGAACATTATGATCTCATTGGCGCTGCTTAAGTATAGTCGTGCAAGTCACTTGTTGATTGAACACGTTTACCTCACTCCTTTACCTGCTGCTACCTGTTCTTTTTGATTTGAATACCTCCCCTGACAGACATAATCGTCCCTCAATAGCCGCTGCTACAGTTACAAATGACTTAATATATGTTTTAAAGCGAGTTTGCACGTTCTCCGCGCGTTAGCGTGGGTTTTCTCCGGGTTCTCTGGCTTCTTCCCACAGTCCAAAGACATGCAGGTTAGGTTAATTGTTGACTCTAAATTGCCCGTAGGTGTGAATGTGTCAACGCTGTGATAGTCTGGCGACCTGTCCAGGGTGTACCCCGCCTTCGCCCAATGTCAGCTGGGATCGGCTCCAGCCCCCCCCACGACCCCGAATGGGATAATCAGTTACAGATAAGGGATGGACGGATGGATTTTAAAGCTTTCAAAGTTGAAAATAAATAAATAATAATAAATATTTTTTGTGTGTCCCGTTGAACATTACCTGCTAAATGATGAGTAAAAAGTATTCACACATAAAAATAAAAATAACATGGGAGGGATTGGAGGACATACCTGTCATTAATGCTAGTTTGACCTAATATCTATTTTGACAACTGGCGTACAGCCTTAAAGGACCAGTGTATAATAATTAGGGGGATCTATTGGCAGAGACGTAATATAATATCAATAAGTATGTTTTCTTTAGTGTATAATCACCTGAAAATAAGAATCGTTGTGTTTTCACTGACTTAGAATGAACCGTTTATATCTAAATGAGGAGCAGGTCCTCTCTTCACATTGCCGGCCGCCACGTTGCACCGCCATGTTTCTACAGTAGCCTAGAACGGACAATCGCCGGTGCTCTCTCTCTCTCTTGCTTCACCACTCATTTCCCATGTACACACACATTCCAAACATTCTACTCTTACAACAACTGACTCTAGAGACCATTTGCGTTTTCGCGTCGGCCACCAAAGTTCTTCTACACACATGGCACACGGAAGAGGCTTCAGTTGGTTGCAATTTGCAACCTCACCGTTACACACTGCACCTTTAGAGAGGAAAATCTCAGAAAACTCGGCAAATTTACTGCAATGAATCTGCTGATTACTTAATTGACTAATCAATCAATTGTTCAATCTGTAAAATATCAGAAAATAGTGACAAATGCCCATCATAGTCTTCTCAGAGCTATAAATTGGTGTATTTGTATAGTTTCTTTAGTCTGAATTACAGTCTAAAACCCCAAAATACATCATTTACTATCACAGAAGACGAAAAAAAACGGAAACTATTCACATTTGAGAAGCTGAAACCAGTGAATATTTGTATGATTCAAACGACCATTTGTTTAAAAAATTCTTTACATCAGACAATCATCAAAAATCAAATAATCAGGCTATGCAATGCTCCCTAAATATGTCAGACCACTCAGATAATCAACAGGGGACATTATCTTGATTTACATGAATGACATATGAGTGCTTTTCCATGTGAAGTGATTGTTTTCCGCTTTTTAAGTTTCGCACAGAATCCTGATTACTGCACATCCACTGAATTCTTCACTGAAATAATCTCACTAATCACAAGCACCATAGGATGCATAATACAATTATTAGATATGGTGTTGTTCCAGTCAATCCAATTCATGCACAAATTGCCTCCACAACTGAGCCCAGAAAAAGAAACTAAACCTCTCACTGCAGTCCATCTGTTAGCTGTCACAATTAATAGAACACGTAGGACAATGCGCTGCCCTCTGGTTTACAATGGTCATTTGCCTATTTTAGATTTGCTGTGAGAGGTTTTGCAGAGCTTCCCACTCAGAGAAGAAGCTGGCCTTTTTGAAGTTAACACATTGGATTGAGGACACTGCAGCTATTATGATAAAGATGAACTACACTGTTGCATGTTTAACGACATCAGAGGTGGAAGAAGTATAAAGATATCTGATTTAAAGGTAGGTTTGGTAGTGTTGTTCAAATCCATTTTTGTTATATTTGTTGAAATTCTCATTACATCACGACAGCAATCAATAAATCAAATGCAAAAAAAGAAAACAAATCTGGTATCTGTGGCTCTTGCAAGACTGTAATAAACCCGTCCAATCATTTTATTTGGCCTGTATTAAATGATTGGACGGGCTACCTACTACTACCTACCTGCCTGCGTACACTCTGCCCGTGCACTTATTGTGCATCACTGGAGTCTTCCACAAGCTGCTAGCTTGACAGCTGTGAGTACAAACAATAGCCATGTTCATTGTTTACGTTCATTATATGTTTATGTTCATAAAGATAATTTTGGGGGATGGCTTTGGAGGGAGGCCTGAATGGATGGACTGTCAGTGTTGCCGTCTTGGCGACATTGTCGCTAGATTTAGAGACTTTTGGAGCTAGTGCTGCTAGCTACTTTCATTGGAAAAGAGTTGGCAACACTGGGCTCAGTTTTTAGGTTGGATAATTTTCAAAATCTAGTGTAGTCTTGCTAGTTTCTCAGCATTACCGACTCTACCTTTAAGTAAAAGTAACCTTCAAAATCTCACTTAAGTAAAGGTATGTAAGTATTATTGGAAAAATGTACTTAAACCTGCAGTAGGCAGAATATTTTTGGCATCATTAGGCAAAAATTCCATAATAACCTTTCAGCATTTTGTAATTCAAGTGTTCTGAGAGAAAACTAGACTTCTGCACCTCCTAATGGCTCTGTTTTCAGGCTTTAAAAAAATCTAGCTTGTGACAGGAGACTTTGGCCAATCACAGGTCATTTCAGAGAGAGAGCGTTCCTATTGGCTGTTCTCAGGCTGGGCGGTGCTTGATATTTCCTCAACTGATCTCAACATGGCTGCCGGGTCAAAAGTGTTCTCATTTTACAGCTAAACAGTACACTACAAGATGTTTCTGAAAACATTTGAGGTGAGAAATAGGCATGACAGTAACAGAATTAATTAATTAATATTTAATTAATTAATATAGAAATTAATATTTGATCAGCGCTGCCTAGTTTGACCGTTTTATCGGACTTTGAGAGTGATTGACAGCCGGCTCATAGACGGCAGCTGGATGGCAGACTCCAGATCAGCTCTGACTGGTTGTTTTCCTCCAGTCTTTGAAATCTTGCAGATGCCATTATGAGCACCGGAGGACACAGAGGAACATGATTTTTTTTTCAGATTACCCATCTCATGCACTACTGTCAGGATACAGTGACAGTTTTATAACAATAAAATTATAGAATAGGGAGGGTGTGCTGTTTGCAATCCAATAGTATAATACTGTAATGTTACATTACAGTATTATACTATTGGATTATCAGTATTCATCAGTAACTACAGCTGCCAAATAAATGTAGTGAAGTAAAAAGTATAATATTTCCCTCTGAAATTAAGTGGAGTAAAAGCATAAAGTAGCATAAAATTAAAATACTCAAGTAAAGTACGAATAACTCAGAATTGCACCTGAGTAAAGGCACTTTGTCACTTTCCACCACTGAATGATATGAATAACCTGCCGATGAAGTATAACATTTTCTTTACTCCAAAACACTGAATCTGTATCTTGAAAACATAAGAAACAATTAGTGCTTGCTAAGCCTGAATTTGTTATTTTCTGAGTCATTTTAGGACATAGCATGTCCCCCCAACAAATATCTCGACAATAAACAGTGTGGCGGCTGCACTTCTCTCCATTTATCAGTTTCACTGACACCTTCCAAGAGATTGCTGAAGTACAGTCAACATATTTGTCAAAAAAAAGAAGGAAAAAGCACAGACAAACAAACAAGTCATGATAAAAGCAGGAGCTGCTAGCAAACAATACAAGGACAGACGGTGATTCTGAATGACATCCAGCTTATGGGATTTCTATTTCTAGACTTAGTTATTTTGAAAGCCGGTGACAAGAAGTGATGATTTACAAACATTGCAGCAGCATGATTGTCTCTTCTATACGTAGTTTCTGCATGTGTTCCCAAGTGGTGACCTTATTTCCTCATTGCTTGTCCTTTACACGTTTCATTTCATCCACCGACTTGCCGTTTTATTTTATTCTCGTCTTCTTGTTCCTAAGCATCGCGGCTCCGTGCCCTTCTCGCTCTGTGCAGACGAGCTGAATAGACCCTCAGAATTGGAGCCTTGTGGTCCCACTCTGTGCCACAGTGAATGCTGAGGAATCCAGACTTGGTTTCAAATCCTCCCCCCAAGGCTCCTATACTGCATTGATCCTGCTCTGTATGTACCCTTGCAAGGTATTATGCATGCCTGTTATGTGCTTCACTGCCACAGCAGACTCGAGCGGAGAGCCGATTCACAGAAGAGAGGAAAATGTATCAAATAGTTGAACTTAAAACCTTTCTTGGTTGAAACGCCACTGTGTTCATTTTATAACAAGACAGGCGTGCACCGAGCATTCATTAATATAAGCCGTCTCATGCATTGAAGCTGGATTACTGACCAGCGTGTTCTGTAATAAAGGAACCATGTCTGATCAAACAATGAAGACCATCTGTTAATCGCACAATAGAATCACAAATAACGTATTCCCTCAAATCTACTGTAACAGTTACAATAAGGCAAAGATTTTTCTATTCAAACACAAAATCACATGCATACACACATACTATCACAGACCAATTAGGTGTCATTGAGGATAAAGGTACTGAAATTTACATCTACCTTGGTTTTTTTAAGTAGGCCTGAACGATTTTGAAAAAAATATCTGATGGTGATTATTTTGACTGATATTGCAATTGCGATATGATTTGTTATGTTAGAGGGGAATGATCATTTCTACATCATTATTCTCATTTTCATTGAAAAACATATTAAAATGATTATGGTGTAATTTTCATGGGGATCTGTACCAAACAAAGATGTTTTCAAGTAGAATATGATGCGTAGGCCAGGACATCTTTGCAATATTTCATTTAAAATGGTATTGTGACATACATTTCTCCTTTAACAAATACTGCGCCTCCTGCGATTTGAAAATTGCAGTAGGCCATATTGCAATTTTGATAAAATTTCAGTTAATTGTGCAGCCCTAGTTTTTAGTCACGCTAATGGCACGGCTCTAGGAATAGCAATGCCAGTCTGTCGGTAAACCACTTTGGTCCAGACTGAAATATCTCAACAACTACTGGATGGATTGCAATATAATTTTGTTCAAACATTCATAGTCCTCAGAGGATGGATCCTAGAGACTCAAGTGATCCTCTCACTTTTTATTTAGTGCCACAAGCAGCTCAAAGTTTTCACTTATCTAGTGAAACGTCTGCACAATGGATTGGGACAAAATGTATTACAGATGTCCATGTTTTCCAGTCAGTGTATCCTCATGGCTTTGGTGATCCTCTGCCATCTTCTCTAATGCCACCATGAGGTTGACATTTCTGGTTTTGAGTGAAAATAATTAAGATGGATGGTCATGAAATCTGGTACAGACATCCATGTCCCCCTTAGGATGAATTGTAAGAACTTTGCTGTTCCTCTGACTTTTCATCTACCGCCATCATCAGGTCAAAATTCGAATCTGTCCTAGGGTAGTCACGAGAACCAATAATTCGGTACCAAGTTGATGCCAAAATTCTAAAAACGTGACGGCACTCGTTTTTCTACAGTACCGTGGGTACTGTAGGTATCGTCAGGGAACGAGACTAACGTCGTCCCGGGGGTGATAGAAAATGTGTTTGGGATGCAGTAAACTCACTAACATCGCACTATTTTTTCTCTGCTACATTGTGAACAACAAATCTGTGTTGAAATCGGCAGGATGACGGCTAGTTAACGTTAGCTGTCAGCAGCCGGTAAGCAGCACAGTCCTGCACGGAGCAAACAGCTAACGTTAACTAGCTCTCGTCCTGTGGATTTCAACACGGGATGGGCCATTGATTTACATTAGCCTTCAGGCTCTATTCAGTAAAACTGAGTATTAGGCAAAGGTAAATTCTAACTTTATCATGATGTGTTCAAATGTAATCTTGTAAAATGTAGTTCTTTGGTGAGAAACTTGAATAAATCCAGTTATTTGAAGGAGATGTTTTCACAGCAATATAAAATAGATAGTAGAGAGGGAATTATGACCTGTTTAACTTCCTAACAAAAACCAGTAGGCTATGCAAACGGTAATAAAGGAGTGGATGTTGAAGTACATGGGATTTATTGTTTTACTTTTGTTTTTTTACAGTGGTATCGAACTGTACCTGCAAAGCGAATGACATTTGCGCCAACCTCAGCTGCATGCTAACACGCTAAACTAAGATGCCGAACATGGTAAACATTATTCCAGATAAATAACAGCATGTTGACATTATCACTGTGAGCTTATTAGCATGCTGATGTTAGCACTTAGCTCTAAGTGCAGACTCGCAGAGCTGCTAGCTTGGCTGTAGACTCCTAATCTTGTTAAACTAGAGCACCGTGTTGCTTTCCAACCAGACCCCACTAAATGTAGACGACCCCATTCATCATTTTGTTTCTTAAGTCAAATAAAAAGTAAATACCCAGCGTGTACCTTCTCCTTTATGACGACAATATCATTTAATTAACAAAAACAATTGAGATTTATTACCAACAGGATCCACATGAATAAATCTACAGTAAGAACTGGATGCAATAATGAAAAACTCACACAGCTCTAATTGATATAGAAGACAGCGGCCCAAATTCACTCAAGGCTGTAATGCTTATGAGTGTGTGTTACAACCTCAGAATGAAGCAGCTATGACTGCATGAGATTCACTCAGTGCACACATATAATGGACCGCACAGCTTCAATTTGACACACTTCATAGGAGAGCTTGTGCAAAGCGGGTTTAGGCAGAACTTTTGTCAAACATACAGTATACTACAGGTATTATATTCATATATGCACTACAGGGCATCTGAGCTTCACTAATCCCGTCTCTGCGCCAAATAAAGCACCTTGCAATGTATACACAGTGGCAGTGGGGCAGTAAATACGCATAAGGTGTGGGTTTATCTCAGTTGGCTTTGTACCAAGAGAATGAAGTGAATTAAAGTGAACACTTGCTGCTTCCAACCACATAATTTTACCACCAAGAACCGGTCATTATGCACTCATTTGTTTACTATGACTCGCTGAGAAAGAAAATAAAACACCTGTATTCTGAGCACCAGCTGCTTTTATAAAATTGTTGCTTTTGCAAAAGCATTTTGCACATGTGCTTTTGTTTATTTTCATGTTTTGTATCATCCTGATCTTACATTACTTTGTTTAGGGCACACCTTGAAGAAGTGATGTTATCTCGGTATTTTCTTATACTCTTTAAATGTAATCCTTAAAGGATAATTCCGGTTTATTTACACCTATCGTATTTCCTATAAATGTGGCTCTAGGGTCGTGCTAACTTTGCACTCGCCACCTCTGTTGTAGACATTCAGGAAAACAAGTTCTTACGCTTATATCGGAGAAAATTGCAGAAGCCATAAACATCTGAGTCCGACCAAAATTAAACACAGAAAGGGGACGCCTGGAGCGGCCTTTATGGCTAACAGCATAGGGATCTAAATCTGGGGCAACTTGCTTGCAATAACCCTGCATATTAATCTGCACAAGCCGGTTTGTTTACATGTGTGAGGCTGACTTTGTCTGCGGTTTACTGTCTTCTAAGGACACTCAAAAAGCTAAATGCAATGGCCGTCCCAAAAGACAACGTGCTGCAGGAAACTGGGGGTGTTCCTCCGGTCACTGCTCTTCTATGCTTACTGAAGAGAAAAACATTTGTTGCAAAGATGCCAGACTTGTAAAATAGATGTGAGGGATGCCAGCTGTGTAACTCCGATGTCTGAATTTGCAGAGTTTATCAAAATTGTCGTCCCGGAACAGTATTCAAAATGAACTGGAACAGAAAAAGTGATTACAACATGCAAAACGCTAAGTGAGAGATGACAATGTGTGACCCACCAGCAATAACACACACATTTGTATCATGTCATTGTAACCTGTTACAATGGTTTTGTTGCATTGTCCCTGACAAAAGTGTGTCACAAAAGTGACATCTCCGCCAATTTGCAGAGAAATTTACCACAACTGGAATCTCTGTGGGCCAGTTGTACTGTTAGTTGATGAAAACTGAAAGGTGTTATCTCATTTGCTACTACTTCTCTAGCACGGATGCACGCTAAATGGACAGCGATCCATAGTCTCACATATGTAAACACACTAATGTAATTGTTGGCCTGGATGTAGATCCCTGCAGTTAGCTAAATAGGCCGTCGTACATTTAATTTCCGTCAGACTCAGAGACAAGTGATTGAAATGATTCATGTAAAAACCATGTTTATTTGGAAAGCTGTTGGAGGCTTGCAGAAAACTTGCCCCGATGTGTGTTGTTTGTGTGAGTCCTCGTTTCTCCGAATCTGTACAACGGAGGTGACGAGTGCAAAGTTAGCACGACCCATAGAGCCACCACATTTATGGGAAATGTTTTTTCTTTCCTAACAAAACATTTGCAGAGCCAATTTTTGTGCATCCTTGTGCACATACACATGATACTAATAAAATGGTGAACCACTCTTAAAAACATTGCTCTATAGCACCACTAGTGGTTACAAAAAGGGGAAATACATCCATTTTCCAAATTCATACATGTTATTCCTATGGTCTAAGACAGTCCAATAAATATTAGTAAACATGGACAACTCTCTCCCAAATCCAAAAACTGGAGTGCTAAAACTCAAATTTGTGATGTCATAAGGTATTAAAACTGGAACCTCACCAAAGAAAATGAATGGGGAGAAATGTTGTAGATGACACTGAGAGCAACCTGGGGAATGTTTGAGTATATGGGTACATTTTCTGTTTCATTACTGACAAAACTACAATAGAGTAAAGCTCATTTGGGTATAAAAAAGAAAAAAAAATTCTGTGGGTCCATAAAATTAGCCTCCCATTCATTGTCTATGGAGCAGCTCCACACATTATTCCCTATGACATCACACGTTTGAGGTATAGCAATCTAGCTTTTGGATTTGTGAGAGACTTGTTCATTTAAATTTATATTTTTTTGGACTGTCTTAGACCATAGGAATAACATGTATGAATTTTGAAAATGGGCATATATGCTCTTTAATTTTACCCTACCTTTCTGTGAGGTTTCCTCAAAAATGGCAACAATGGCCTTAACCTAAGAAAATGGCTCCATATAACATGCATGACACTATGACTTGTTTACAATGTGTCAAAAAAATCCAATCATGACCCAAGTTTTTTTTTTTTTATCTACAAGCCATACCAGCAGAGCCAGGTTCAAACAGAAGTCGTGTTTAAAAGTCATGATGTGCATGATTTTCTGAGTAAATTAGATCCTTATTTGCTATTTCTGCCTCGAATTACAGTTTTTTTCTGGAAATCAGGTCAATGCATTAAATGCATGACATATCTGTATAATTAGTAATTATGTGACTGCAGACAAGCTCATCATACACTTTGTGAGCCCCCAGTCACAAACCTGTCAGGCCTGTTATTTGAGACTGAAAGACACATTTAGCTCTCTCTTATCGGCCACATAATTATTTTTTTAATCTATATTATTTTTTTCACAGCTGTGCACAAAGTTAATATAGCTGAATCCTCGTGTAACAGTCAATTCTACTTTCTCTATAATGAAAAGTCGGTGTTAGAAAAAGGGATTAACTGCTGTGTAAAATTGTTGACGTCTTACAGACTTGCCAAAAGGAAATAAAATGGATTAAACTGTCTGACATTTGAACCTCCATCCCTGTCTTCACAATACTTAAGCTACTGCCTTAGTTTCAATTAAATTGTTCCGTTTTTTAACCTTGGAAATACTGTATATGTACTGTAACTACAATACAACAAAAAAGGTTACGGTCTATTGACTAATAATTGCACTGGCCGATGTTAATGGACAGGAAACGTTAACTACTGCACATGTAGTGACTTTACCAGCAGCTACAGGAAGTTCATTATGGGTCATTTTGCTTGTGGCTGTACCATAAATAATTAGTTCACAACCTATTTGACGGAGGTGTCATTATAAGGAATTGTCTCTTTATTTTCCGTCTCTAGTTAATTAGTAAATTTGATAAATTAGCCGCTGAACCAAATTGCAGTCCAAAAGCTATCAAGTTAGTAACAAATTAAGCCTGAAAAATGAGGACATCAGAGAACAGTCAGTGGGATTGAGCCGGGAAAGTGCTGTTTTGGTTTTGTTCCCTTTTATTGAGGGAAAACGTGAATTTAATTCTAAAACCCTTTCTACATAGTCAACGCCTCCCAAATGAGTGCTGCTGCCATATTCAGCGCATTCAGTTCAGAAAATGGTTTGTAAATAAAGCCGCTGCTTTGAATTTGAAAGACGATTTCATGATAGCTTCCCGGGTTTTGATGTATGATCTGAAACAGAGAGGGCAGCTCAGTAGCTCGTGTGTTTTTGTCTTTTGGTTTGATCCTCGGCCACGGCCCCGTCTCGCGTTGCTTATTTTCTCAGTGTTTGCGTGGGTTTCCTCCAGGTGTGTGACCTTTCATCTAAATGAATTACAAGGAAATGAACATATCGCTTGCTAATTAGCGCAATGCGTAACAAAAGGGTACGGTCTTTAGATGTTTGATGTATTCCGACTGACTCATGTGCTGCTGGAGACAGGTTCTGGGAACGAACTGAGAATAATGCAGCTATAAAGCACATAACACCAATACTGAATGTGACTGGGATAGTTTCAAACACTACATTTCTATAATTTACTTTGTGCACTAACACAGACAATAATCTTGGACAGCAGGGGCAACCTGCTCGGTGCCATTATTGCACTTTAATGTTGCTCGGCCCATGCCGCTTGTACATAATGCTACGCCCAGGCAAGCTCATTGTGCTGCCAGGACCACTTATAACATCCCTGCCTCATGTGCAGCTCCTCCTCCTCCTCCTCACTCGCCTCTGCCTATGAGCCAATGCAAATTACAGTAACAGCTTGGACGTGAGTATAATCTCAAGTGGTGCGAGCTGGGCTCCATGGCGAGGCATGCGGGCAGATGGAAGCAGAGTCTCTGCCAGGCCTCTTTAGGGGCTCCCACTCTTTTCTCCAGCACGCTAGACAATGGAGGAGCTGTATGTGGCTCATGACCAGCAACTCGTCTGCCACTATCATGCGGCCCACTCCCAAACGCTGCACTATGTGGATGATATGAAAGGAAGGGGGCTACTGTCACGGCGATGTTTAGACCAACGCACAGATGGACATCGATACTGGCCACTTTATATCATGAGCCAGGGGGTAGAGACTTGAGGAAGGGTGTTTAGACATCCACATTTATGATGAAAGAGGACTACGGGGAGCACAGTAGGTGCATTTCTGTATGTGTCTCTGCACGGCAAGTGGTAGAGGCCTTTCCTTTGAGCTATGGTAGATATCTAAAAATAGCCCTTTAAATAAACATCACTCTCTATTTGCATAAAAGATCATATCTGCATTCAGTGAACATTTACATTAGCACCTCAAGAGAAAAGCTTTGTTTCTCTTATTAAAAAAATAAAGCAGTGTCTGAACATACAATATTCATACAATATACACTACAACGCATAATTAGGTATGTTGTGGATCTGTCTTGGTTGCCTCAGGGATAAAAATGCTTTTATTTTAAGTATGCAAATAGGTTTTGCTTATGTCTGTATCACTGAACTTTTACCCCTTAAAGCAGCAGTAGGTAGTATTGGAGCAAATATGATAAAAAAAAATATATTTTTGTAAAACGATCACTATATCCTGAAAGTAATGCATGAGACAGGTAATCTGAAAAAAAAATCATGTGCCTCTGTGTCCTCCGGTGCTCCTAATGGCATCTGCAAAATTTCACAAATCGGAGGAAAAAAAACAATCAGAGACGAGCTGGAGCCTTGCCATCTCTGAGCAGCTGTCAATCACACAAACTCTGACCAAACGGTCAAACTAGGCACCGCTGATCAAATATGAATCATATTATGCCTATTTAAAGCCTGAAAACAGAGCCATGAGGAGTCGCAGAAGCCTATTTTCTCTCAAAGCACTTTAATTATAATGCTGAAAGGTTATTGTGGAATTTCTTGCCCAATAACACCAAAAACATTCTGCCAACTGCAGATTTAAGTTCAGTAACTTCTGTCTCAGTGCAGGAACGAGGCAGAAGAGTTTGTCCTGCTGGTTTCTGCAGCAGTGAATGAAATGATACATTTATAAAGCAGAACTCTGAGTAGAAACATTTTCAGTGATTTTGGACACCTTTTTAGGTTAAGAGCTCGCCTCTTAGGATTCAAGCACTGCAGTAAAAGTTGCATCAAAAATGTAATGCGCCGCTTATTTTGAATGAATGAGCTCCGGGCTTTACACTTGCATGACAACACAGACGAGAGGTCCCCCGTTATATGGCTCTGGGACTGGGAGAGAGAGAGGCTTGTTTATGCTCACAAACACTGATTGTGCTATTCTTAGCTATTAATGTAAATGGATTCTTAAACTCAAGTTGTGTTCTTGGTAACTAATGAGGATTACGCCATAAGGTGGCACCTCCATGTGTCATTAAACATGGCTTTGAGTTTTTTAATTACGTGATGTAGCTCCGAGACAAACATATGTGCCTTGGAGGAGTTCAAACAACGCCCTCCTTGTATACATACATAACAACAAAAAGTACAAAAGAATATGATGTATGAGGAAATCAATAGACTGTGAGTCAGCTATGTGTCAAGATGAGGCTGTTTAAGTGACTCAGTCTTCAATGTGTTTGCCAACCCTGAGTGCATCTGCACTAACAAAAAGATATTTGACTGAAGAGAGAAAGCACCAAGACGCTGAGCACAACTCCCCTGGAGCTACGCATCTATTGTATCTGACTTGTGCTCGCACGCATGCAGGCCTGTTTGATTTTTACCATATTTTTCCTCCACTATCATTTGAAACGGTTTCAGCTGCAGCATTTCAAATTCACAAAAGCCCTTGTTATTCAGAGAGGCGGATGACACGGAGCGCATAGCTTAATTTCTGGGGATGATTAGAGCTGCAGGAACAAGAATCGGGTGCAGAGATGATATCTTAAGGTGGCAACGTGCGCCGTAAAAACCTCAAGAATGCTCTTGAGCTGCTACTCGACACCGCCTTCAACAATACTTGGTATTCCAGGAAACACTGACAGCTAGACTCAGATTACTTTGACAAGAGAAGCAGACCACAAGACATGGGAGGAGAGGCGTGTATATATATGCACAGTGCCGCCACTGGAATTTTGAATACGTGAGGATAATAAGTTGACCTCCTCGTCACTCTCCCCTCGATCCCTGATTAAAAACATGAATTCACTACCTACTTACAGAGCACCGTTTCCTCAGTTGTAGTACCATAATTTTCGAACGAGCAGAGATGAACTGGTGGGGAATCCTGTTGTTACGCCTCTTATCGCCCTCAAACTTGACAGCCAGGCTTAAACTACACTCCAAAGAACAGCTGGGCGAAGATGTCGAAAGAATGCATATGGGCCACGACTGCTGTACTTTCACAAAACAAATTGCTATTATTGAACGGGAATTCAATTCTCTTAAAGGGGATTAATCTAACTATGGGAATTATTCTTCTTTTTTCGGGACAGAAACGGAACAGGATGTCTCACGGTGCACAAAATATGCAGAGTTATGCAGGGGTGCATGACTGTTGTAGACACTGCTTGTTAGGCGTACGATGAGGGGGAGGGGGAACACTGAAGGGAACAGCAGTTATGTTCAATTCGGTAACACAAGCTGGCTAATTAGCATTGCCCTGCCATTCCCTTTGAACCGAAGGGGGACAAGTGGGAGCCATCATATTTCTTTGTTCTCAGCACTATGCGAGTCCCCCCTGACCGCAGAAACCACAAGGGCTCTGACCACAGAGGGTCAGAGGTAGGTAAAATAACCTCACCTCCTAACTGAACTGCCCCAGGGGAATTACCTAGACCTTTTCCCCCAAAACTATGCCCTCAGCAAATACAGCTACTGGCACCATCAGATATAGTGCCTAGATGTAGTGTGATGACATTTCCAGGATGCAAACGTACTCCGAGTACATCAGACAGATGTTAAGGGGGATACAGGTACCTACTGCACTTCAGATGCACACAATTATTCTCGGCTGACTGCTCTCTGAAGACGCAGCACAGATCATTAGCTCTATCCTCGCGTGTACCGGGTTTTAATTAATAGTTTCATGCTATATAATGTACGCTCGAAACATGAAAGTGCGTTTATGTACTGCCGCAGCGTTCTGAAGAGTGTTTTATGGCCCATTTCGGGTTGGTTAGAGATGCAGTCAATTACACTACGGCTCCAGGTAGAGGCTTTTTGTGCCACACATGGGTCAAATAATGTGAAATACTTGGCGAAGTTAGTCAAGTCACGGGGTGCTGGATGCGTGGGGTTTGCCCTTTAGTCTTTGTTTACGTAGGAATGTAATTATTCACAGAAGAGTATTTTTGTAGCCTCTTTATATTTTCTTACAAAAATCTCTCTGAATAATATACTCTTACTGTCCAGTTGTCAAAATCGGGATGAAAGAATAGAATGAAGAGACGATAAAAATAGCGATGTGGCTCAAAGCAAGTAGTGAGCGGTGGAGCGATAGCCTTTGGGCCTTATCTTGCCCCACGTTTTGCCTTCAGGCTACATATATGTTCTCCTACATTATTGATGAAGGCCGTGCGGCCTGGCCTGTATGCAGTCTGAGAGAGAGAGTAAACGGCTGGACCGATTATGGTCAATGTACTAAATTGTGGCCAAATTGTTACAGGGATAGTCAGTGGTGTCTATAATGTGAATATAGATATTAAATATTCATCTGCAATTCTCTGTAGTGGTCCCAGTGATATTTGTTCTTAAAGTGTGCTGAAGTAGCACATGGTTAAGCTACAGTTGAGAGAAACAATTGAGGACTGCTTTATTTCAATAAATTCAGCAATAGGCTATAATCATTAGGGGTGTAACGATCCATCGATCTGGATTGATATATATCGATTATGAATGAATATGAATCGATGTTTTCACTTTGCATCGATGATATTGGATCGTTGATCAACAATCAACATCATCTTTAAGATGCGCCTTTATTTTTGAAATTCCCATGGCACATCTGTTTAACCATTTCCATCCAAGCGCACCTCATTCCTAAACATCCAAACAGTGCTAGCGGCGCTTCGGTTATGCTTTCCGAAAGACGGCCACACGGACATGAGCTGACGTTGAATCATGATGAGAAAACAAACGGCGTTAGCGACTTCAGCTCAGGCTCACTTAAGGTGGGCTGTTAAGGTGGACCAGCTATTCTCATTTTATTGACAAGCCGCTCACCAGCATTGACCAGCAACCAGACCTCCAACAACAAGGGGATTGAATAGATTGTTTTTCATTTAACTGTCTGTCCCAGTAATACAATTGTCAAATCATATTTCAGTTGCTTTTTGTGAGTTGATATAAATGTAACTGATTGTGTAAATGGGCATACGATATCGTCTCATATCGATCGCAGGCCCCTGAATTGAATCGAATCATAATCGTATCGTGGCAGACTTTGTGATATCTGCAAATATCGTATCGTTGTCCAAAGAATCAATATAATATCGTATCGTGATGAAACTGGTGATTTACACCCCTAATAATCATGTTATTTATGGATTACTCTTCTAAAGTAACTGTGTAATTAATGTTACAGACCAGACCTAGCTACATCCCATGACAATTATGAGCTATGAGAGTAATGAGTATGCCCACAGCCGCAAATGTGAAAACAGAGCAAGATAACTTTCCTGCTTCAGCTTCCAATACTACCGCCACTTGACAAATTTACTGCTAATTTCTCCTCTGCTCTGATCACCAACACCTGAACACCTGTCTGCTCTGAGCAGACACAGGGCTCTTATAACATATGCATCAAAGGATTGCAACACCACGTTTGAAACACACATACAGGATAATATAGATGTATAGCCTACAGAAAAAAAACAGTGGTACCAAAAGTCGCGATATTTTAGAGCTCCCCCTAAATATCTCAAATGAGGCTTTCAAGGTCAAGCTTCGCAGGGTGAGTAACAAAACAACAACCACGTATGTATTGAGGAAGTGAATCAGCTGATTGATCGCTGAGGTTAAGACGTCACAAGCGGAAACACCGTCACGACTATTCATATTGAAAGAGCAACAGCCAATGGGGAAACACCAACTCAACTGACCAATGGTGTAACTTCATCACTCACTCAGTCACAGACTTTCGCATTCATAGGGTTGGCCCACGCTTTGCTGCGGCCCGACCAAAAAGTACTGTTACTTATGCGTGTTTTGAGTATAAAAAGAATCCTATATATACACTATATATATTGAATATTTTCCCACAATTGAGCATAGATCTTTAAAAGAAACAGATGTACATTACATAGTAATATTTACATAATTATGGAAAGCATGAGAACCTGTTTCAAACACAATTTGTTAAATTGATATATGATTTTTTTGTTGTTGTTTAAGAACCTCTGACTTCATTGTGTCCCCGCACTTCTAAAACCAATTGACGCAGTTTCTTCCCACACGCTATCACTCTCATAAACACTTAAATCAGATGCGTGTTGTCAGGAAACAATCCGAGCACAACAACCCTGTAATACCAAAACATCTAATGTACTCACAAATCATATATATGGCAGCGTAATATACAGATTGTGCTATAAAATGTATATATTATCCATTATTGCCAAATGTAAAGCTAAGCAGGGTGTATATACGGTCCATAAAACCCCTACCGTATGCGCATAAAGTTACTTACACATGCAATATTTATCCAGCACACTCCCACACATCCTTTCACTATGTGTGAACTTGCTCACATTGTATGTTGCTGTCCATTTCTTGTTTATATACAGTATAAGTATCATACCTGCTGACGTAATAGCCATATGTTTATGTTTGCTTTAGTTTGTTTGGATGCACAGGATGTCTAAAGGTAGTGTAAACCTACCTAGTCAATAAAGGTGACGCTGATTGACAAGCTCAACCCACATGACTGTGTAAAACAAAGAAACAGGAAAACAAAGGAAAAAAGCATTTGCAAATTTGACCCAGTTCTGCTCTGCACCTGTAGTTTCACCGTCTTTTCTATATTTTCTGTAACAAATTCCCAGCGGTGATCCACATAGTACTGCGTCTCCAATCTGCTGATGCACCACTGCTAACACAACATTTTCAGCATAATTAGAGGCGCCCCAGCTAAAGGCGGAGCTGCTACTGCTCACAGTCGACATGGAGTCAGTGGCTTGGGAAACACGGCAAACTCACCAGATATCAAGCCCCGGTCTCCATCGCGGGTTTCACATCGGCATCCCGATCAGCTGGCGGTCAGAGAGTCAGAGCTGAGGCAGGCGACTCCCACCACTGGCGTCTCAGGAAAACACCACCTAGAGGACAAGAAACATGTTTGTTAGAATTAGGACAGCTGAGGTGGCTTAGTTAACTACGTGGGGTTGTTTTAACACCATTTGGGATGTTTATCATCTGCTTCTAGTCAGTATTCTTGTGAGGGAGGCCACATTCCTCAACACACAAGAGAAGCAGTCATACATTCATAATCTCATTGACTGAGCTTGCTCCTTTTTCCACTTGGCAGCTTTGGGTGCGATACGAACGCTGATCTGATTATGAAACAACAGGAACGAAGCATAAGCAGCGGGAGGGGCATCAGGAAGAAAAACACAGCGTCGGAGATACCATGACTATGAATGTGTGTCCTGTCATTAATATTTCACTGCATCATTGTAGCTAACAGAGAAGAAAGTGTAAAGGGGAGCATAATGAAAAATTCATCATATTTTGACACAGCTTTGGAATTTATCTGTGCAAAACAAAGAACGGGCGAAATCTTCCGCTCGTGATGAGATTTTGTGACGGAGAAAATAAGGTGATTAATGGGTCCAAATAATTACTGCATGCTTTAACTTGAGGTCGTTGCCATGCACACACGTCTGAGGACGAGGTTTTGTAATTCACTTATTTCTTCTGCAAAATGTTGCTTTCATTTTTTGCTTTCTTTCCCCAAGCGGGAGGCCAAGGTCACAGGCCTTCAGTTTCTCACTTGTCCCTTAGATTCAAAACAAGCAACATGACATGTCACAGCTCTGCCTGCAGTGCAGCAGCACGCAACCCAAGAGAGATTACCATATCGCTCGCATTTGTCTGCGGAGCTCTTTCATGCATTAAAAAATAAAACAGAATTCTCCACTCAGGTTCTTCTTCCGGCTCTACTGTACATCAATTTGTATTCAGAGATAGGGACTTTAGGGCTTGTCACCTTCGGCTATTCATCTGGCCGATGAAGTATTTATGACGCAAGCTTTTTGCTTTTTTGATACGTCACTCCGATCCTTTTCAATTCATCTCGGGGCTGGAGTCAGTCGTGCTTTCATGTCAAGAGTTTAAGAAAATGAAGGAGAGAAATAAAGTAATAGTGTAGGTGTCAGAAATTTCACAGTCTATCATTTCACAGTCTATCATGCCATGCATATTAACCGCTCCTACCCGTGTGCGTATGGCGGTTGCTACGGCCCACTCCGACAGCCAACGTGACAGTCAGTGGTGTGACTGCAATGTGACACTGAACAACCGCTGGGAGGTGCGTGAAGTTTGCATCCAACAAGAAGTCCTTCACCCGTCCACAGCGGCCCAACAACTGATTTTTCGGTTCCATCCATCGTTTCCGAGCATCAAATCATCACCTGGCCCAGTGCGATAAGTCCGGTGTCAGCCCGGGACAAGCCGGTCTCACTTAATCTCCAACATGGCTCCCCTTCACTGTATCAAACACTCCACTTCCCCGCTCCATTTTCCTCTCGCAGCCACACAATTTTTCCCTCTCTATTTCTCTTTCTGTTTCCCCTCCAGGCCCTTATATGAAGTGAAAAGAGAGAAAATAAAAAAAATTCCTCAGTGCCAGGCAACTTTGGCCAAAGGACATACTCCGTCAAGTCATTATCCATCAGGGTGATTCCTTCCCATCTGGGCAAGACAAAGCCAGTCATCCTCCTGCGCTGCCAGCTTTGTTACTTAAAATACTCTGGCATGACAACAGGGGTGTCTGAGACTTTCCTTTTTACCTCACTTCGGTTTTATTCTGCCTGTCAATCCGCACAGAGACGACTTGATGTGTGTGGCGTAAAAAACAACATCAATGAAAGGCCAGTCAGGTAACAGGAATGACAAACAACATGTTTCATTCTCTTTCATAAGAAAACAGCCTTAACCTTGAAATTCCCCTTCGGTGTATCAACATAGTCTTGAAATATGAGCAACGCTAGCATCAATGTGCATTTTATGGGCTTAAAAATAGACCTTTATTGTAAATCAGTCATAAATATGCAGTGAAAGCATGTATAGCAATAAGCCTGCTGAGAGAACAGCATAGGAAAGGGGATATTACTTTATTAGAATGTGAAAGTGAGATATCTGAAGCGAGCTTTCTTCTACATCACGATTTGCTCGGAGATTTCCTTGGAAAACTCTGCCTGCAGCAAGTATCAGGAAAAGCGGATCAGAGCTACATTGATTTATTTAAAGATTGGAATAAAATAGAATTGCCATTTCATACTTTTTTGTCTTAGCACACAAGATTACAAATTTAGAAGACAATGTCAGAATTATCTTTCTGCTGGCTTAAAGCGAGGGGGGTATTTTTTTTTTCCTTCTCAGATATCAGCTCAGCAAAAGCAGCGAAAAGAAACCTCTGCAAAAAAAACCTTCGGGCGTCTCATTACATCAGGTCCTGCTGACCATCTAGGGAGACAAAAACAAGCCTTGGAGCTTCAATCAATTATAGATTTGAGTGAATGCATTCATATTGGAGATAGTCGCCTCTCTTTGTGCTCCATTCCCCAGATATTGACAGAAGTGATCGCAATTCCTGAGCTTACCGGCAAAGAATGCAAGGACCCGCATAATTTAATAGGCCGCGGCAGTATGGGAAATTAATTCCATCATAGTTATGTGAGGAGGTTTTTTGTGTATTTATTGCAGACTTTAATTGTTTTCAAATTGCCTGTCTGGAGTAAAGGTTTTGGTTAGGATTTAATTTTTCCAGCAAGTACCTCCTTTCCCTAACTGCAGCTATCGCAGTGTCTGAGATGAGCAGTAAAGCAGCCGCAGCTGTAACGCGCTTATTAAAGGACATTCTCAATGTCATCATGACTCAGCAGTGGACTGACAGAGCCACTCGCTCAGGAAGCAGCGGTGCTGTTCGGAGGTGTAGAGTAGCCCGATAGCTGTCATAACTGTGAGGTCAAACTCGTCCTCAGCAGATCCACGAAACTGAACGCCGTCGGACCATTCCTCTTTTCCCCCTGGCTTTACAGTAATTTACTCCTCATGTCAGCACTTTGATTAATGACTTGATTTACGCACAGGATCATATATACGCTGCATGGCAAGGTATCAATCATAGTGCTGTACGTATTCGTGGGTTTTCAGCAGCTGTGTTGCCACAGTCAAAGTCCAATTACATCTACCTAATAGGGGTGCATGAACAGCAATGCCCCGAAACTGTGAACATATTGAAAATATGTCACTAAGTGTAGCCCTGATGTGTTTAAATACATCGAATATATCCAGCTAAAACACTGGGTGCAAAATTCTCCGAGTCAACTGGGGACAAACTACAAAAGTGAGGTGATCATTGAGGACGAGCAGCTGTTTTTGTCTGAGCCTTTTCGGCTAATCTAAACTTCTTCAGACTGTAATGAACGCACTGGCCTCACTCGAACCGAGCTGAGCGCTTTACTTAAAATGAGACAAAAAACAGTTTCAAAGAGAATTGCTTGTAGGAGCAGTTTGATTGAATAATTAGCTTTTTATTAGCTTCTACAAACCTTTGGCATTAGAGGTCAAGAAAAGATGAATGGGGTGTGCATGTGTGTGTATGTGTGTTCCCCGGCCAATCAATACTCATGAATCCGGCGCTGCTAAAGGGCAAGGTTACCAAGAAAGGGCCTGGAACTAAAAGGAGCCGGTTGGGATCAAAAAAACCCATTCGCAGTGATAATTAAGGCTGGTTGTATTATGGTTAGACTCCATCAGACGAGGCTGGTGGATCACATGTTGAGATTCTCTGTAATGCATTAGCTGAAGGCGCACAAAGCTTTTCAATGAGACTTCATCCAATCACGTCAACACGGGTTAAGTTACAGGTCTGAACAAGCAATTGGATTTTGCTCACGTTACCGTCAGTTCCTCAAATCCAGACATGGAAGTGGACTCTTTGCACTGTGATTGGAACTCTGCAATGCAGTTCAACCACAATGCAACTAATGATTATTCTCATTATCGATAAATCTAGCGCCAATAGTTTTTTCAGTTAGGTCTATACATTGTAAGAAAATAGAGGGAAATGCTCGTCACAGTGTCTTAGAGCCAACAGTCCAAAACCAAAACATATTCAAATTACAAGAATATAAAATGCTTCACTTCAATCCCTCCTATTTAGCATTTACAAGCAGTATATACATATTTAATACATCTATCTTTAATATGGATGTATTACAAACTAGAAATAGTTTTTAATATCTTATAGCCAGCAGGGGGCGACTCCTCCGGTTGCAAAAAGAAGTCTGATTGTATAGAAGTCTATGAGAAAATGACCCTACTTCTCACTTGATTTATTACCTCAGTAAACATTGTAAACATGAGTTTATGGTCTCACTCTCTAGTTTTAATTCTTTTTCAATACAGCATGATGTTCGTTTAGTAAATGATGGTCCCATTTAGAGTCAAATAGACCATAAAGCAGGGTATGCTTTAGGGCGCGGCTACCTTGTGATTGACAGGTTGCACGGCGTTGTCCGTGTTTACGTCTTACAACTTTAACCCTTTCACAGTGTGTTTTCAGTTCATGACAGTTAATTGTAAAATTTTGGTCACTTAAAAATGTCTTATTCAGCGTTCGGTTGTACTTAGCTCCACCCCTTCGTGTCACCTCTCGTTGCAAAAAACCAAGATGGCGATCGCCAAAATGCCGAACTCGAGGCTTCAAAACGGCAGTCCACAAAACCAAAGGGTGACGTCACTGTGACTACGTCCACTTCTTATATACAGTTTATGATTGGCACTAAACACAAGATACAGCTGAGGCTGACGGGGATGTCATTAGTTTTGCTGACCTTTTTAGTCATAAACCAAAGTATTGCACAAAAATGAAATTTTGACCTGAAGATGGTGCTAGAGTTAACGTCATGGGATCACCAAAGTTATTACAATTCATCCAGTGGGAACCATGAATATGTATGTGCACCTAATTTCATGGCAATCCAATAGTCGTCAAGACATTTAACTGGATAAATGAGAACTTTGACCTGTTGGTGCCGCTAAATGAAAAGTCTGGGGATCGACAAAAATGATCTGGATTCATCCTCTTGGGACCATGAATGTTTGTACAACATTTTATGTCAATCCAACCAATAGTTGTCGAGATATTTCCGTACGGACCAAAGTGGTGGACCGATAAATCGACATTTCCATCCCTAGAGCCATGTCTAAAAATTCCTCACCCAATTAATCGACTATCAAATTAGTTAGAGATTCATTTTCTGACGAGTTTTTCTGAGTGCAACAGAGGGAAAAAATAAAAGAGCATTGCCATCCAAGATAAAAGCTACAGCCACATGAAATATAAAACAGCGATATTTAGGCCACAGACAGTGAAGAATTCTCCTAATTGTGTTGTTGTTTTGCACACGCTGCTCTGTGAAATGTCTTTGAGATCATTTTGGCTCCAGTTAGACTACATTTTGGGAAAGGACTGGACATGTTTTAGAAATATGATCAGCCAAAATCTTGTAAAACCTCGTAGTAGGTCATTGCTTACTAAACATCAAACATCCTAATATGGTATTAATCCAAAGCAACTGGCAAGTGATGAATCATTTAATCTAAGATTGCAGCAGATATAAATAATAAAGTAAGTTTTGCTTCTAAGAGTGTTGACATCTTTATACTACAAAATAAAAGGCATCACGAAGAGTATGATGAGCAGTAGTAGTCTTTTAGTGTTTTTTTGTCCTTTTATAACAAAGCATAAAGTTAATTCCTGATCTTGTAAACAGTATTTTCACAAAACGACTGAATCTCTGACCCAACTGTTGGCAGTCAAGTTGCATCGTGGGTATTGTAGACGCCAAGTTTTGACAAGGAAGAAGAATGTGTGGAATAAAAATGACAATAGCTTCATCCAAATTTGCATACTATGCACTACATACTCAATATGTGTACTATCGTTCAACATACTTTTGTGTGAATAAACAGTAGTATGTATCTTTTCGGATGCACTGAGCAGTAGTTTACGTCGTCACTTCCTGTAAGCCTCCTTGCCGGTTGGAGACGTGTAACCATGGTAAACCGTGCCAGCCTCAAGCGACCAAAAGAACGGTTTGTGAGAAGTCTGAATTAATTTAAAATATATACTACACCTAGCAAAGTGAGTAAAATTGAAGCTTTATTGACGTTATAGAGCTGTATGTCAACTTCTGTTATGAACGTTGTCATCACTACCGCATTGCATTGTGGGATATTTATGCTGCCGTAGCGTCCAGCGTTGCATACTGTAATATTTCACCGGAAATAGTATGCAATTCGCGTACTATTGGTTTCATACTAAGGTTTCCGACATATTAAAATATCTCACATACTGTTTTAGCGTACTAAATAGCATGTTATTATGGAATTTCGGATGCAACCCAAATCTCTGGTTCTGCTGCATCGATTTTGATTCTGTCTTTCATGACATTGACAATGTTAGAGGAGTACTTTTTTAAGCACATGCTCGCATGTCAACATATTTATCTAGACGACAACTGAGCAAACGATGAGATACAGCTGAAAACCTCTGAAAAAGCTAGTAAGTGGAACTTGAGTTGGGACTGTTTATACTTTCACACCCTCCCCCCCCTTCCTGTGTTGAAGATAAATCAACGTCTCAGTGTTTTAATAAAATAATCAAGCTATATTTTCCCTTAGAACAAATTGCTCACTGGGATTAGATTTCACATTTCCATAATACCCAAAGGATGGTTATGCAGTGTGGTTCCACCAATTACGTGCATAATCCTTCCACAGGCAAGTCTGTTAACACACTGTGTACAGGTTCTGGCGCCATCGCCAGACTGCATTGGTGCAGTTTATGGAAATTTTAGCGGGATTGACGTGTTCCTGTCACATCACCAGGACAAAATATTACGAGGGCTTAGGTGTCTGAGCAGTAGTCTACATGTGGCTGTGAGCGCACATAAGGGAATGAGATTAGTATAAATATACTGCTCAAGCAGCTCTTATTAAAACCTTAAATAATAAATCATCTAAAGATTATTTTTGCCGTGCTATGTTCTGGACTTGTTTGGGTGAATATTCATATCTAACTTTATCAACTTTAAAGTTGCAAACAGCTCATGATGAAGAATGATATAAATATAGTTTAAGGTGTTATTGCTCTCTGCACGTCTCACATCGTTAGCATGCAGCGTCATTTCAGCAATAGTTACACTCTGATCATTTTGTGCAGGCATAATAAGAAAAGACAGGTCTGATAGACTAAATGAAGGTTTTAACAAGTACCTCTCCTGCCCCATTGAGCTTTAACCTGAAAATGCAAATCAGCTTCATGAAAACCAAGTGATTTCGTGGTTCGCTGACTGCTACATAAGCATATGATATGCAGTCTCCGGGAAAATGTATCATAGGATACATATGAGGGGGGTATACGTATGGATCTTACCTTAATCCGTGACTGTTGATTTGATTTATTTAGTGCACCTATGCTGCAGCATCACAGTTTGCTGCATTATACTCTTTGGGATCATTTTAGAAACACGGGGGGGATTGAATCGACTTTTTCCACACGGCTATATTATGCCATCAGTATTAGTATACAGTGTGTGGAAAAGACATGGTCCTCTGTTCACAAATTCAAGCATGAAGATTACAAGGGCTTAGTAAGACAAGTATTAGCATATCCTGTTACATACAAGTCTCTAAGCAGGGTTATGAGAGAGTAATGGAGCTGCCTTTAGCTGGTTGAATTTTTTTGTACAATTAATTAAATACTAAAAATAAAATATTGGCACCTTTGCCGTTTGATCCCTTTGTAGAGATCAATGATTCGGAGGGATTCGGAGTCAACCGATTTGAAGGCTCAGCAGAGAAAAAAGCTTTTATTATTATTTTTTTTACAATCCCCTTTCCCCCAATAAAGTGGGAGGGCAAAACCATTTTACAGAGCCCCAAGCACGAGCCGTAATTTGCTAAATGAATGTGACAACTTGTCTGTAAACAAGAGCGGGGACTAACTATGAATCATGCTGGCTAGCCAGATATTTTTTCCTTATTTACCATCTGCAAATAATGTCAGAGCTGTGCCCAAGCGCTGCCAGAGCTGTCACTTTGACAGGTTGTGGAGGTGGTGGTGCAGCAGTCACCAACAAAACAGGTTAAAAAACAAGTGCTCTTCATTTTCTTTCCCCTCAAGAAAAACATCCCAATTCTCTCCAGGCTGGTAAATACTCAGGCTTCTGTAATTTGTGTTTCCTTCTTGAATTTATTGCCAGCTGTAACCGGATTTGTCTGTCAAGACAAGAGTCAGGATGAAGAGACTGAAAAGGAGAGGAGAGGTTTGATAAGATTGTTCCCAATATGTCAAAGGAGGAGATACAGGGAGCTTATCTGATTTCCTCAGCTGGCTCTCATTTCACTGATGCTGAATTCCCAAAAAATAATTTCTTTCATATGTCCTATCGGCTTTCCTATAACACAAATTAAATCTACTAAGCAACACTGTAACGCCACTGTGAAGGCTCAGTCACATTCTGCTTCTGAAATAATTTTTTTTCACTTGTTTTTTGTCATTAGGTTCACATGAGTCTAAGTTTAAAGGTGCTAAAATGCGAGATTGGGAGCGTTTCTATTGCCTCCACACGGCTCTCAACATGGCGACAGCTAGGCCGGCGGCTCGTAGCTAACGGTGCTAATAGTGAAAACAAAGGCAATACTGCTGACAGAGTTTAGAGTATTTACCTGAGGGGGAACTGGAAAGTGGGTGCTACTCTTCTGCGATAGCGCCGTCAGCTGTAACCGCCGTATGAGAGCAGTGCAGAGCAGTCGTGAGCTTGCCAGTGGGGCACGCTCACATGTACTAATAGCACGTGCGGAGAAGCTCGGATTACAACATACAGAGGAAGAGCGACTTCAGATAGCAAATAGTTGTCTGATGTAATATTAATGCTCTGGATATCGTAAGGAGCAGTCATTCCCTAAAGACTGGGTCGGGACCCACAGGTGGCTTGCAGGAGATTTTTTTGGGGTCGCTAAATTTGCAGAACTTCTTCCAAAGTCTTTAATTTAACATTTATATCTGCAGTTCACCTTTGAGCCACATGAGGGAGCCTGAATGCTCGTATTGTTCTGATAATTGTAGCCTACTTATAACATTGAATCTAATATGAAAGGCTAGTGTACATTCTGTTTGTTTAAAAAAACAAGAGCTCCGCCTAAATGCAACTATTTGGTCTCATTTAGAAAGTATTTAAAATGTGTATATGTTCTCAAAAACACATGCATAACATGAAGTTGTGAAGTGTCAGACATATATCTCTTTCAAATAGCTGGTTGATCTATTCAAGTTAATATAAGGGGATGCAGAAATGGCAGTAAAAATGGTCAGGAACTTTCATTTACGCACAAATTCACTCTTGTCACAATTTATAGATAAGGTCTACTGTGAGTCGGGTCCCCAGAAAAAAAGTGTGAAAAACACTGGTAGAAGCTTTAACAGTGGCACATTGTTTCATATCATATTGACTACATTCATCATTTCTGTCTTGTTTGTTACCTGCGTCCAGACATGGCTTTACTACAGCAAAAGGGAAAGCTAGGCACTGACTTATCTTTAAACTATTATATCTGAGTATTTGCTCAGAACCAACTCTCAAATCTTGAGCCATAGCTTCATGTCTGTCCACCACTTTGGTCCAGACTGAAATATCTCAACAACTATTAGATGGATTGCCATGAAATTTGGTGAAGTCAATCATGTTCCCTTCAGGTTGAATTGAAAAATAACAGTAATACTTATGTAATAATTAGGTTTGTCAATCAATTAAAATATATAATCATGACCATAGTTAATCGTGATTAATCGCAAATTAATTGCACATTTTCTATCTGTTCAAAATGTACCTTAAAAGGAGATTTGTCAAGTATTTAATACTCTTATCAACATGGGAGTGGGCCAATATGCTTGTTTTATGCAAATGTATGTATATATTTATTATTGGAAATCAATTAACAACACAAAACAATGACAAATATTGTCCAGAAACCCTCACAGGTACTGCATTTAGCATAAAAAATATGCTCAAATCATAACATGGCAAACTGCAGCCCAACAGGCAACAACAGCTGTCAGTGTGTCAGTGTGCTGACTTGACTATGACTTGCCCCAAACTGCATGTGATTATCATAAAGTGGGCATGTCTGTAAAGGGGAGACTCGTGGGTACCCATAGAACCCATTTTCATTCATATACAGTATCTTGAGGTCAGAGGTCAAGGGACCCCTTTGAAAATGGCTGTGCCAGTTTTTCCTCGCCAAAATTTAGCCTAAGTTTGGAGCTTTATTTAACCTCCTTCGCGACAAGCTAGTATGACATGGTTGGTACCAACGGATTCTTTAGGTTTTTTCTAGTTTCATGTGATGCCAGTTCATTCTAGCTTTAAATCTTAGACGGCTACAAGCTAAAAATCACAAGTTGCGTCAATGCGTTGAAGAAATTAGTGGCGTTAAAACGAATTTGCATTAGGGCGTTATCATCGCGTAAACTTTGACAGCCCTAGGAATAATGATAACTTTGGTGACCCTCTGACTTTTCCTATAGTGCCTACATTAGGTCTGAATACCAGCTGTACTTTGAGTTTAGCGTGCTATAACACGATGCTCAACTAAGATGGTGAACATGGTAAACATTATTATAAGCTGTGCATATAAGTACAGCCTCACAGAGCAGCTAGCATGGCTGTAGACTCTTAGTCTTGTTAAATGGTACAGAGCAAAGTGATATTGTGGATTAAACTGAGACACTATTTACAGCTAATGATAATGTTTTCTCTTCCCTTTAATTTATTGTAATATATGTTCCCCTTTGCGCCTTTTTGTGCCAGACAGATATAAATATTTCTCCTTTTGTCTCATCCCTGTCTCCTAGGAATTATATTTATATAGTGCTAACTGGTTTATTTCTCATGGACAGTGAAATGTAGGTATATAAACCCTAAATTGGGTTGTTCAATAAATGACACAGAGCTTAAGATGAAAAACTTCTTGGAGGTTTCCACAAAGTCTCACTGAACATCTCGTGGAAAAAACCTCCCCAGCCCCTTAAAACAAATACTGAAAACCGCCAGCCTCAACACATCAACTATTAATCGCATTTGACGATACGCACTTAAAAGTGAAATACCCATAACACCTCACTGCCCTGCGTGGTCTTGAACTACACAATCAAAGGGAGCTTTCACACCAAAACAGAGTTTAACCGGAGGACAACTTTCATGTACTTTCATCGTAATCTTAAATTCTGTTTCACCCCACGCATCAACAGAATTTTTTTCTTGAGAAAAAATGACATTTTAGACTAGAGGCGTCTTCCATTCAACCTTTTTGAGCAGATTAGAAACTGAGTATCTGCTGTCCTTCACTCGCGAATAAAAGACGACCTTGACATCTCTGCCCTCATATCTCGTTGTAAATCCACTGAATTCAGGATGTGGGTTTTCATCATTTGCAAATCCAAGGTTTTTCCTACAACTGATTAGAGTAAATAGCTACTGTGAATGAACGCTCTGTTAATAATGATAAATAAAGCTAAATATGCTACAACTTTAAAATACTATAATATACAGGAAGTGTGACATTTTGGAAGTGAATTTCCGCTGCATGCTCCTGAAGCTACATTGGCTGCCATGTTTTTGATTCCACACACTTGGGTACATTTATCTCTGTATGTATTATTGATATACTTGGGAGATAATGTTACAACAAGGTCTTGGGGATCCATCCAGCTCAGATGGATAGCTGTTTTTTCGGGACTTCTGTTGGTGCATTTGACAGTTGTAAACATATGTATACTGCTGGCTTGCCTGAGCCTGCCATCTATAATGGATAGAGAGTCGTGTGGGGTGGAACGAGTCACCTCTGGTGAGATTCTGGGACTCTATAAAATGTTAAAAGAGACCTCTTCGAATATGCTCAGCATTTCCATGAATAATATCCAGAGCTTAGAGTTTGAAAATGTCAATCGCTCTCTGTCAGGCCTTCAGAGATTTTAGAGTGCAATGAGAAAATGTGTCTTTCTTAAATGTATATGTCACTTTTGGAGCTCTTCTCAATCTTGGTGTGCTGCAGTCAGTATTTAATAACCTGGACTTAATCTACTTCGAAACGTCAGGACGCGCAATGTGCCGCTGATTACAATACAACATATATACAGTACATTTAATACAAACTGTATATTTCTCCAAGGTTTCAGAAAAAGCAGTTTCCCCAAACTGCTATACCTTCTATGAATAATGATGCTCTGAGAAGTTTAAATTGGGTTTTAAGACGTTCCACGGCACATCGACAGTTTTCCTTGAGCTCCCCTTGTTGCTGTTTGTGCTTGCGTTTGCTCTGTTTGAACCCTTTTTGATCTCAGTGAGGCAGTTGACAGCGCAGACCAGGTCATCCTGCTTGAAAGGCTCGAAAAAGGGTTTATGTCACAGTTACTGCCCTTCAAACGGTTCAGACATAACTTGCTGATAGATCATTTTCCAGCTGCTGGAAGTATAGTGCGTCATCTCGACTGCATTCCATGTGCGGTGTTTCCCGTGGATGGATCTTCGCTCTTTCCTCGATTAAATAACTCTACGAGCACAAGAGGTTTTAATCAATATTCAAAAATGTTTGCAATAAAGTTCTGACTGTGATTTAATCATTTTGGAGAAATGTTCTGTCACCAAATGTTCAATTAACCGTTGGAACAGTAGGATTAATCTGTTAAACTCCTTCAAATGACTGAAAGTGAATTGCCTCCAACCCCTGACTATGTCTTCTATTTTTAAGGCCGCACTGATTTCCACTGTATTTAAATCTGCACTCTCAGGCTCACTTATCTCTGCATGGTAATAATATTGGATGATCCAACGCGGTCACAGAATTTGCAAACAGGATATCTATCTCCCCAGCGAACACCCACTAGTTCCACCCTTTAAAATCATTGATAACGTGTTTAAAAATGTTCGCAATAAAAAAAGATGTTCATATCCAGTCTGTGATGAAATTATTAGTTCTGAATCCTCTGTCGAATTACACCAGCAGATTCACCTTAATGATTGGCTCACAGATAGAAAGTGATATCTCCAAACTTCCTGCATGTCAATGATAATGAATCTAGGATAGCTGAATTCCACCCACTCAACTCTATTAATCGCAGCCTTTCTGGAAATTCCTGTTGGCTCTGTGCATCACAATCTAGAGGGGGTTTTCTTTTTACTCAGATCTTTTTCTAAGATAAAGATTTAAGAACTGTAACATCTTGCTTCCTCCAGTGAAACTACTGAAAAATATGGTCTTTTAACCTTGAGAAAGTTGAGAAATCCGTCATTTTATTTCATCTCAGTTTCATCACCATGACTCTTAGCATCAGTTGGATATCTGATGTCAGGCTAGCCAGGATCATTTTACCCCTAATTTGGTGATTTTGTGATAGAACCTCCATTGTTTTTATTTCTCTTACTCTCCCTTTCCCTAAAGGAATAGTTCACCCACAAAAGGACCATTTGTATATCAATTACTCACACCGTGTTACCTTGGATTCTTAAAGACAACTTTATTTTCTCGTATGCCTCCACAGTGAACAGAGAATACAAAAACCGGAGAAAAGTGAACCTATTTAAACACGGCCCCCATTTACTTATTTTCTGTTTTTTGATTCTCTGTTCACCGTGCGAGAAAAACAAAGTTTTCTTCAAGAATTCAAGCTAACACGGCGTGAGTAATTTATATACAAATGGTCCTTTTGTAGGTGAAGTATTCCTTTAAAGGCTCTTTTACTATGAATCTTAGTGAAGAGCTTAGGTTGTAATCATAGGCACAGTTTGAACTTTAAGGTTGGGGGTTCACCAAAAAAAGAATCTAGAAGGAATGTAATATGTACGACAGAAGCTTTATTTACACGAAAATTAATAATCAGGCACCAGCAGGTGTATTTTCATATCCCGACCTACAGTAGGCTACCCCGTGGCGTGTAACATGAACCTTAAAACATAGAGAGGTCTAGCTGTGTGTACATATTACACCTTATTCTAACTGAATGTGACGCAAGCGAGGATCAGTGACAAATTCACATTGATTGCATTGTTTTCTACTGGAATGTCCTAACTGGCCATGATCGACGTAGCGCTGCGCAGCGCCGTTTGGTGCTGAACTTTTGTCGGACGCCCTGTTTTTTAGCCTATTTATTCCTGTAGCTCACTTTCAGAGCGGCAATGGACGAGGAACGTTTGATTGGTGAAGTTGAAATGAGGAGCTATCTATACAATTACCTCCTCATTTCACTACAAAATCCTAAATAATGTGGCAGCTGGCTGGAGGGAGATCGCCAGAGAGCTGGAAGTTTCCTACTTGCTGTTGGCTATATTGTATGTCATTTCCAATAAATATCACAATATAAAAAGTGCGGTTTTCTGTTTAAAAATTAGGCTACAAATGTAGGACGGTAGCAGGTATCACCCATCTTAAGTGGTTACGTCTCCAGTCTGATCTCAAGCGCACAGCTGATAGGTACGTGGTTTGTTTACATGACGTAACAGAAGTGCATATTTAACAGATTCAGTGTGGACAGAGAGCGTCTTAAGTTATTTTAAGTAAATAAAAAGACCAGAAAAAGTTATCTTGTTGGTTTCTTATTCTGTCAATAAGAAGACACAACAAGGTTGATATTATTCATCATTACAATAAATTATTGGTTGTGTTATTATAAAAAGTATAGATAATATTTAAATCCCTGTATGCATTTTTGGCTACGGCCATTAGTGGGTTCAGTGAGATCCCTGAACCAACGCAAACTGCGCCTGTGGTTGTAATTTATGTATTTTTTCAGACAGGCATACTGTATAGGCCTATACAGTAATTAGCTTCTTCTTCATCGTGACCTTCTTCTCTGACCTTATTTTATATAATTCCTGCCTTTTTTATAGTTTGCCTAATAACAGTTATTGACTCTCTGACTACTTAATTGACTTGCATTGATCCCCTTTATTATTTTTCAATTATGCTGTAAAAGGAGGTAGAGCAGGTCATCTATTACTCACAGAGTTGGCAGTTCGATGACGTCTTAAAATGTCTTGTTTTGTCTGAAGATATTGAAGTTACAAGGATATAAAACAGAGAAAAGCAGCAAATTCTTACTTTTGAAAAGCTGAAACGAAAGGATGTTTTGTTTTTTTCTTGATAAATGACTTTAATTATTTATTCATTATCAAAATTGTTGACGGTCGACCACTCAATTAATAGAATACGCGTTTCAGCACAAATGCATTACTTCATTATGTATCACCTTGCTGTTATAAAGCCTCAATTAAAATGTAGCTTTTTAAAGTTGAAAGAAAAACGTTAAAAGCAAAGTTAATGAGATTTAACAGAAGTTTGGCCCTGAATCAAATGTTGCATCTCGCTTATCTAGAAGTCAAAATCTTCAGTTGCACAGTTAAAAACTTGTGTTCTTCCTCCAGCCATTGAAGTTGGCAGATTCAAAGCTGTTCAGGAGGAAAAGAGATTGTGTGAGCTGTGAGGTTTGGGGGGGACTGAAGTGAGTCCCACTTTCTTTTGTTTTTTCATGATATGGCTCGATCAAACCCTGGAATATTTGGGCGGCGGTAGCTCAGTCCCTGGGGACTTGGCTTGGGAACCAGAGGGTCGGTGGTTCAAGTCTCCGCACGGACCAAGTATGGAGTGTGGACTGGTAGCTGGAGAGGTGCCAGTTCGCCTCCTGGGCACTGTAAAGGTGCCCTTGAGCAAGGCACTGACCCCCGGGAGCTGTATAGTAGTTGCCCGCTGCTCCTAATATACAAGGATGGGTTAAATGCAGTAGCTAAATTTCACTGTGTGCTGTGCTATGTACAATGTGTGACAATAAAATTGCATTTTACATTTTTTTTTTTACATCCTCTGCTGTACAGATGATCAAAAAATTGGAATGGTTGTTCAATTTTGAGTCTGAAAAGCCTGAAAAAGAAGGCAAGATGGACTATTTTTTATAGTATTAAGACAAATGTTTCTTGCATTATATAGTAAATGTTTTTGTCAGTGATCCACCAGACCATGAAAGTTTTAAAATCTGATTTCAAAAACTATTTGAGGCTTGTTTCTTTATTTGTGGACCTTTTTTTGTAGTATTGTTTGAAAGTGTATATACAGCATTCTGGATCTGGCTTATATGAATTTGTGGTGTCTTGTAAATAAATACTGGCTGGGAATAGTCAGTCATTGCTTTCAAACACTTTAAAAGCCCTACCCCTCTTGAAGCTACTAAAGCCAGGCTAGCAGAGAAGCAGACGTCAGTGCTGCAGACAGTGAGTGACTGTGAGACGGAGCCCAGCGATCAAACCCGTCCGCTGGGAAAAAGTCAGAAAGTAATGCCTCAGAGTGATGATGAGTAAAATATGTGGATGGCGCAGTGAACCGTCTCGTACGTGTCACCTGCTGTAATGGTATTCACTTGATTAATCGAAGTTAACATGTCTGCTTCTTGAAGCTTAAACACTCAAGTTTGCTGCGCATATCTGATGAAAGGTCAGCTCGCTCCAATTTATTTGCCAAAAGGAGAGGACACAGGGGAACAAGCGCAGCCTGGGAATTTAATCAGAGTGCCACCCCGATGCTGAAACCTGGTTCTGCTCCGTAAGCAGCCCGCTTCACGATGGCATGCACATCTGAATATGGGCAACGGTGCGCGACTAATGATCAATGAGTGACAAAGAAACTCCAATCATAACACAGTGACAAGTTTTGTAGACAAATATTTTGTTAGGAAAGACAGCGCTGATTAGTACATAGACTAGACAGATTATCCAGAGAGGTGTTTCTATAAAAAAAAAAAAAAAAAAAAGGGGGTGGCCATTTTTCATTTTGGATTCAGGAGAAGGAATTTCACAGTCAGACAGAATCAAAGTGGGAAAGTGATTAGATGAGTTATTGATCTATTTATTTGGGCAGCGTCTCTCTTAAAAGTGAGTGGACTTGACCTCAATTTGTGTCTGCGAGCCCCCTGATGATTGCGTGCGCTCAGAGAACGATTAAATCGACAACCGACATTAAAAAACTATTCCCCAGCTTGCAGTCTGGCTTTGAACAGTATATACGCACTCAGCGGCTGTTACTGTCAAGTGCAAAATATGCGACTGACTAAATGACTTGTACTGCGACTCATAAGGTTTATAGTAGGAGGGAGATTTAGTTTTTGTCTACTATAATCTTGCAATTCTGATGACAAATGGGGGAATTAAAATTTGTATTTAAAAAAGATATTTACAGTTCAAAGAGATTCATTGCTTTCATATCATGCACTGTGCAACGTTTTTAAGCTTTGTAAGCTTAAAAGCTGCAGAAGTTTTTTCATGTTAAAGATGTAATCCCTACGATTTCACTCCTGGTTGGTGTTGTGACACCCAATGTTACCATGGTAACAGCAAACACTCGTTGAGCGGCTATTTTGCCAGAAGTACAACAGAAGAGCAACTGGTGAACAGGGCAGCCAAACAAACTGTCATTGTTTTGATAAAGAAGTCAGTCAATAATTGGACTTTTTCCATCGTGCCTTAAGCAGCTGCGGTTTCGATTTCCTGCTGCCCAACAACAGCAGAACACAGTCTGGTTTTTCCTTCTTGTTTCTTTATTCTACTGCAATATTTAAAAGTGATCCACTGTCAAAAAATGCTGAAAGGACGTCTTGTTTTGAAGACGCATTTTTGATGAATGATTGTGGTCGACACTAACAGCGGTGACAAATGCATTGCGAGACCTGTGGCTTCTTCACATTAAAGCGCTGTAACCATTCGGCTACTAAGGGGCTCCACTATATGGTTAAAGATGCACTAGACAATATCCAGAGCATTAACATAGCAGCAAACAACTATTTGCTATGTAAAGATATAGAGGAGCAATGTCTACCCGAGCAGAGAATGAAGTCACTCTCCCTCTGTGTAAGTGGTAATCCAAGCTTGTGTTGGCTGCACGTGCCTTTTAGTGCATGTTCGTGCATGTGAGCGTGCCCCACTGGCTAGCTCACGGCCACCGCTCTGCACTGCTCTCATACGGCGGTTAAAGCTGATAACGCCGTCCCAAAAGACGGCGCCGTTGCTGAAGCGTAGCAACCACCCTCGGCTTCCCCCTCAGGTAAACACTGTTATCTCTGTCAGCAGTGTTGCCGCTGTTTTCACTGTTAGCAACGTTAGCAGCGTTAGCTACGGGCCGCCGGCTCAGCCGACTCCATGTTGAGAGCCGTGCGGAGGCAATAGAAATGCTCCCAATCTCGCATTTAGCACCTTTAAAGTTAAGGAAACATCGTGGTTTTGGTTAAAATGACTACTGAGTTAAGGTTAGGGGACTCTCTTCGTCATGGTTACAATAATAAACATGCGATTAAGGTTAAGGAAACTGGAAATGAACAGCTGTCTCCCGAGTTAAAGTTCGATGTTTTGTTGCCCCCATGCATCCCCCCCCGACTTCCACACAGACTTTGTTGCTCTATGACATCTTCACGTACTTCCTCCTTTGACCCCCGTCATAATTACTACAGCTGCTAGCGGGCTTTGTCACTTGAACGTAAACAGATGTCGTTTTGGGTCACTTGCTGAGACGACTGATGCCGTCGTTCTTCCTGGGAGGAAGGACAGTCTGGCTGGATTTCATGCATGCATTGTGAATCATTCGTGCATGTGGAGACAATTTGCAGCACGTGAATGGCAGGCTCCGCCACTAATAATAGGTAATTACTGAATGTAAATACAATGAATAGCTAATTGTGGGAAAAAATCCCCACCATAAATAGTATCAAAAACGAGGCTCGACTCTCAAGGATTACAGCTTGAGTAAACCCAAAATTTACCGTCTCAAAATCTGCAGGGAGTGTCACAGTCTGCAGAGACAGCCTGACATCCTGCAAGAATTTATTGTCATATGCCATTTTCCAATGTCACGACCATACATCTGCAAAATTGACTGAGCCCTCAAACAGTATAGACAGCTAGTCGTGGAGATGTGAGCATTAAAACCCTAAGACATGCTTCACAGAGAGGGCATTCAACCATCTTCCCTCTTCCCGGCAGTCGCAACAGCGAGCCCCACATCAGCGTGAATGAAGGAACAGCAGTGTAGAAAAATGACACGCTGTGCTGTCTGGAGATGTCCTTCATGGGCTACAATACAGCAAATGGCGTTATTATCTATGACCACCGCATTCTGTTATTCCTCTCTCGCCTCTCTCTTTGTTGTGCTTGCACCGTGATGAGGAAAGAGCCATATTTCACCTTGTTATTTACATATAGTCGTAATAATCCTCTGCGCTCCTCACCCCCCTTTCACATTCATTTTGATATTCTGCAATATTTACGATTACGGGCTTTGCAACACAGCCGGAGTGTAATGAATAAATTAAGCATTAGAGTGAAGGCAGGAGTCCTATACTCAGAGGTCACATGTATTTTGCTGCCATTTTAAAACAGGCCGATCACAGAGGAATACGGCAGGAGAATGCGTCCAGTCTGACGCAAGTGAGCGGCGGTAAATGGGCGGCCATCGGGGAGCACCTGAATAATTTATGGCTCTCCTTGTTGTGCTGCGCAATCAGGGGAGGTTTATTTCAAACAAAGGGAACATGATGTCTGTTATGAATTCCTGTTAGGCTTTGTCTCGCCCTGTCATGTTCGTGCTCCACGTTTTAAAATCTGTTTTATTTGATCTGTCAAAACCGCTGACACTGCAGTTGCAATAAATGCAGCTGCGCGAGCTTCCCGAGCCGTTTACAAAATAAAAAAAAATATTTTTTTGCGGGTGGATCAGAGAGCAGAAATCTGCATTTCAGCGACTCTCATCCTCCTGCAGCATCCTGGGTCGTCCCACTACGTCTGTCTCCAGAGATGCCAGGTCTCACTGACACAATTCTTCTGAGGAACTCGCAGCGTGAACCGCTAAACACTGCACTTTCGTGAGACGTCATACTGTGAGTCTTTTCTTACAGAAACTCCACCAACACCTTCATTATCTCTTCTGCAGTGGCTCCAAAAAAATATATATATAATTTAAAGCACATAAATGAAGGAAAACAAAAATGAAATTGCTTCATACAGTCAGTAAACTGCCACCTTTCTTCTGCGGCCACACCTTCCTCTGTGTATGGCAACATATTATATTTCTCTGCGCTTTTGATCCTAACCTCCCATGTGAATGGCTGCGAGCTCAAATTACTGGCCTTGTTGAACAGTAACGAGAAAGAAACAGAGACAGAATAGCTATTATTAACAGCACTGATACAAACAACAACAAGTTTCTTTTTGTATCATTGGGACTGTCATGTGAAACATAAAAGACCACAGTCTGGTAATACTTTGTGATGTTTATTTTAGTCTGTTGTTGTAACAGTCTTATTGTTGTATGTGCCTAGTCTGTTTTAGCTGTACCCTCCTACTGTATATGTGCTTTGATGTCGTTTTGTCTGCTTTTTGTATGTCTTGTTTGTTTCCTTTAATGTATAAAATGAACCTTCCCAAGGACTGCAGATGATAATTAATTAGCCTCTTTGCTGAAACCTGACACATTTACATCGCATTGATGTTAATCAAAGAGTGCTGTCCCTGATAAATAAATAAATAAAGCTAAAGTAAATCTTAAATGTAATGTCCATTTTGAAAAAGAGACAAATGCATACAAAATAGACTATGAGAACACACTTTTTCTTTGTTATACCTCTGTCTTTCTCCTACAATACCAAGAATTCATTGCAAAATATGACGATGCCCCCCTATGCCCCTGGAAAACACATGGATGTGGCTCTAATTCTGTACTTTAGCCTACTAACTTCAGTGTAAAACTATGTGACAAACCATAGACTGTATATAAGAAGTGGACGTAGTCACCGTTATATCACCCATTGGTTTGTGGACTACGGTTTTGAAGCCTCAAGTTCGGCATTTTGGCCGTCGCCATCTTGTTTTTTTGCAACCAGAAGTGACACGAGAGGGTGGAACTAAGTACAATCAAACGTTGAATAAGACATTTTTAGGCAAGTAAAATGTTATAATTAACTTCCATGAACTGAAAACACACTGTGAAAGGGTTAAAGTTGTAAGACGAAAACGCGGACAACACCCAGACCGGAAAACGCCGTGGTAGCGACCTGTCAATCACAAGGTAGCCACGCCCTAAAGCATACCCTGCTGTATGGTCTATTTTACTCTAAATGGGAACATCATTTTTCTAAATGAACATCATGCTGTATTGAAGATGACTTGAAACTAGTGATTGAGACCATAAACTCATGTTTACTGAGGTATTAAATCAATTGACAAGTAGGGTCATTTTCTCAACCAGAGGGGTCGCCCCCTGCTGGTTATCAGTAAGAACACAAGTTTAAGGCACTTCAGCATTGGCTTCCCTTTTCAGACCCGGAAGTTGCCCACTGGTAAAAATGCAATGCTTTTCCACAAAAGCTGAAAAATGGTAAAGGTCAGTACAAATAATGAACCTCCCCACAATTGATTTGCTAATTAGTTGGCATTTAAGCGACCACATCCCTAGCCAACGTTACAGAAACACTTACTCAGCAGGTGGCTGCACCACTCTGAGCATCGCAGCATGGCAATAGAAACAACCACGGCCAGACATAATTTAAGCAACACAACTAGTTCCTTACTATGTTTAGAAAACAAGCAATGTAATAGTGTTTGAAGTGCATACAAAAAGTATTAGTAGTAGTATTAATAAGTATCCAAAGTAACCAAGTACGTAACCAAATATACATTATGCCAGATTTGAAGAGAAAATTAGGAACCAGAGCTAGACTGATAAACCGTCCAGGTCAATATATCGGCTGATGATAGCTTGTTGCAGACATATCGGAAAAATCACTCTTAAGACTCAATCTAAATTGAATTCACAGTTTATGTTCATACTAAGGCATAACCGGAGATGAGGGGTTGTAAGTAGACATTGACTACGTTTACATGCACACTCACATTACACTATTATTCCGAATATGAGAGTATTTCAAATTTGATACGGGTCATGTAAACAGCATAATCCATTTGGATATTCTGAATTAGGCCTTATTCCAATTAAAGATTTTCAGATTAAGACACGTGGGATATGCCAATATTATTCAGGTTTTAGGAGCATTCTTTGGACATGTATACAGCACATTCGGAATATGCATCTCAATTGGGGTTTGTACGGCAGTTTGCGACACACGGCCTCTTGCCTGTTTGCGTCCAGCTCTGTGCGTTGAACACAAACCAACTAGCCAACAGTTTGCAGGGATGCATGCCCAAAAGAAAAGAATGAGAAACATACCTGCTTTTAAACATTATGAAAGTCTTGGATATCAACAGGTTTTTGGATATGCGCAAATATTGCAATGCCGACCTTTTCAAGACGGTGATTGAAAGAATGAAAGAGGGAGGTGGAAAACTTTGAAAAAAAACATATTTTTGACGCAAGGAAGCAAAATGGCACAATTGGCTCCCGCCATTCTACTTTTCTATAGTTTGACGTGATAAACGACATGTTAGGGCAATTAACCCCGTCAAACACAGCCGAGAATGGCATTGACGTGGGATTCACCTGCCCCGGTGATGAGGATGCCCTGAGCTCCTCAAATGGACCAGATGATGATGATGGCAAGAATAGGGCAAAAGACAACTAGGTAGCCAGCTAACTTGTTTAACTAAATGGGTTGTTTGTATTTCAACATGACGTACGTCAAAGGGACGTTTTAAGTTAATCGGAGCATGCACGGCTGCATGTAAACAGGGATATTAGTGGAATATTCATGTTCATTAGCCATGTAAACAGCTTAGTAGGAATATTGTCTTTTTCGGAATAAGGACCAAAAAACGTAATATTTGGTGCATGTATGTAAACGTAGTCAGTGTAAATCCCAATACAAATATAGTTACATACAAATAGATATTTTTGCAAAATAAACATACAGATAGTAGCTTTGCGTTAAGAAATGTACACTGTATGTGAGTGTCGATGTTCATTCTTTTGATTGACATTTCCAAACACTCGCAGCTGTCAAGAAGCCCTGAATATTCCATTCTAACAATATCTTTTTCTATAACATGCTCAGATTTATTACAATATACCCTGCATGTTATCTCACTTGAGAACTAACATGTTGTCAGTAAGTTTTCTAATTTTAGATACACCTCTGTCAGAGATTGAGCAACTAAAATTGAGGAAACAGTCGGGGTGAGCTCTCAAGTCACAAAACTCGGTGGGAATTTTCATGTCAGATTTTCATGTCACATTACGACAATAGGAGTCAGGCTGAGAGAGGCTGCTGATCCTCAGATAATGCAAGGCCGTTAAAGAAAAGCTTGTCTTTGGAATGTAAATGTATGAGGATAGCCTATAAATACTGTACATAATGCTCCTACAAACAATACGTACCGTATCTGTAAATATAATAAAGTGATGCTAAATTAGCATATTTATTTGATCTTTTATGGAAACACAGTTTCCACTTTTTTGCACTCACTTCAAATAGAGAGGAGAGCTTTGCGTTTCACTGTAGCTTTTAACAAAGATCCAAGAGGATTACATCCCATTTGCAGCTTGTCTTTGGGATCAGACAGCAATTTGCCTCTTTGTGAGATGGCAAGTCTTGCTGCACTGCACATGTGGGCAGCGAATGAGAGGAAAGTTTGCTCACCTCTCCATCATAATCTGTTGTTCATCAAAGGGATCTATTTTCTGCCCCTTTTGTGCCGTTTCACTGGACTGCAAACTCTGACAAAGTGCCTGGGTCCGTGCTCTTTAATGATGATTTATGAGAGTTATCCTGAGGATGTTGTCAGATCAGGGGATGTGCTGTGGGTGTAAACCTGGGAGGTGACATGTGGAGAGTAAATAAAAAAAATATGGTATTTTTCCAGTAATTCCAAAAGACTATTTATGACGTGATGGAGCGCTGCGCTCAACGTGTCGGGGAAACAATTAAAAGGAGCTCAAGGTGCTTTAACTCTGTTAAATTGAACTTAACATCGATTATTAACACCCATTTTCTAATGTGTTAATCTATAACTGGGGGTGTTGCGACTTAAGCCATTACCAGCAAAAGGCATCAAAGCAGATCAATAAGTTTTTCAGCCATGGAGTAACAAGTAATGTGTCCCCCAGTGGTGTAATGTAACAAAGTAATAATACTTCTTTACAGTACTTAAGTATTTTTTGGGAGTATCTGTACTTTACTTGAGTTTTTATAGTTCTGTCAACTTTCACTTTTACTCCACTACGTTTCCTAAATAAAATACGTACTTTTACTCCGATACATTTCCCCTAAGCATCTTAGTTACTCGTTACTATTGCAAGCAAGCTGTTTTGGAATTAGGTTTTTTATAATCAGTGGTCCTAGCTTGCAAGTTACATCATACACGCTCAATGTCAGATCACGCTACATGCTAATTGTGACTATGAGGGAAGGAAAAACTGGATCTTGTTCTTTAAATCCTTTAAATTGTGAATACCTTGTTTTTCTTCAAGTGTAATGTATAGCCTCCATTTTTAAGGTGGTGTACATGTTAAGAGGAATAAACTTCATAAATCTCAAAATTCTGACTTGCTTTTTTTATTAACAGCATTTACTAGTACTTTTATTTTCAATACTTAAATACATTTAATATCAGGAAATTACTTTTGATACTCAAGTACAGTAAATATCAGATACTTTAAGACTTTTACTCAAGTAATATTCTAATTAGGGCTGTCAAAGTTGATGCGATAATAACGCGTTAACGCAAATTCATTTTAACGCCACTAATTTCTTTAACGCATTAACCAAGTGTGATTTTTAGGTTGTAGCGGTCTCAATTTTAAATAAGTGAAAATACTGGAGATACTGGTATCATATGAAACTAGAAAACATAAGGAATACATTGGTACCAACCATGTTATACATAACTTTTTCGCTAAAGAGGCTAGATAACGTTCCAGACTCGCGCTAAATTTAGGCGAGGAAAAACTGACATGGCCATTTTCAAAGGGGTCCCTTGACCTCTGACCTCAAGATATGTGAATGAAAATGGGTTCTATGGGTACCCACGAGTCTCCCCTTTACAGACATGCCCACGTTATGATAATCACATGCAGTTTGGGACAAGTCATAGTCAAGTCAGCACACTGACACACTGACAGCTGTTGTTGCCTGTTGGACTGCAGTTTGACATGTTATGATTTGAACATATTTTTTTATGCTAAATGCAGTACCTGTGAGGGTTTATGCAATACTTGTCATTGTTTTGTGTTGTTAATTGATTTCCAATAATAAATATATACATACATTTGCATAAAGCAAGCATATTTCCCCACTTCCATGTTGATAAAAGTATTAAATACTTGACAAATCCGCCTTTGCGATTAATTTGTGATTAATCATGATTAACTATGGACATTCATGCAATTAATCGCGATTAAATATTCTAATCGACTGACAGCCCTAATTAGGTATTTAATAATAGGTGACTTTAACTTCTACTAAAGTAATTTTCTGGTTAGATATATGTACCTTTACTCAAGTGTGGCTTTTATGTGTCCTCTTATGTTCTGATTTTTCGGATGTCATAAATAGAAAATGTGGTGCGATACCGTTGAGCAAATTTTCCACAATTTTTTGCTGGATTTTCAAACATCTACATCTGCGTTAATGAACATTAATTTGCAAATCCTCCGATACACACACACTCTAAAAACGGATTCCATTGTGTGGGAAATCTAGCTGTTGTTCAACTTGTATTGCTTTGACAGTGCGCTTTGCAACAGCAATTTCTCAAACTGACACGGACTAAAGAAGGGTTGTGGCCTCCTCCTGTTTAATTATAGCGCCCTGAGAAAAGCAGCAGATGCCAACAAAAGGCATCAAAACAGCCGTTTGCATGAAGTGAGTCTAATTTCAAAATGAGTCAAAAATCTATACTTTGGCGTGCTGATATTTTCGGCGTGCCGAATGTGTTCTCACGGTGGAAAATGGTTAAATCCAATTTCACAAGATATTAGACTCATTTCAATTGGTTTTGCCTTTTCCTGCTGTATGATAACATGAGAAAAAAAAACATAATTTACTTTGGAAAACGCAAAAGGCCGCAGGGCCTGAAATCTTACACAGTTTACTAAAGAGTAATAAAGTGATACTCTCTCTATTTCACACTTAAATACAAAAACTTATCCTCTGCATTTTTTGCGTATAATCAATCATTTATAAAATACCTTGCTTAGGGCCAGTTAATTATTATTAAACAGTATGGTATTGATTAAATTCTATATAGAAAACACTGGGTCGTTTTATAACCTGAGGTAATGCTTTATGAAGCCTTTGCCAAACTTAAGGGAAGAAGAACTGTTAAATAAGCATTTTAACAGCATCCCATAGTATCAGCACTAATTAAATACATGATATTTATTTATTTACTTAATATTTTTTCTGCAATCTTAAGTTTCCATCAAATGCATTTGAACCTTTTGTTTACCGTGTTCATACCGCGGCTGTCAGCAAGCAGATGAGTACAGTGTCTGCGATTAGTTTAAGCCTGATAAACCTAATTTGTTTTTACTACTGAATAGACAACTTTAATTCTATAAAAAAAAAAAGAAATAAGAAATGCGTTAGTTTCAAATCTTTGTAGCTTGAGCAGGAAGAAATCTAATCAGAATGATTGTCAAGACGATTATCAGCGCATCTTTGAAGACTCACTTTTTTCTTCCCTCTACAGTTTGTCCTTCAGATTTCCTCACACTGTTCTCTCACTATCCTCCATAGGTCTATTTGCATTATCGCTTAGTCATTTGTGAGCTCTCACATACAGTATTCAATGACCTGTGGTGCATCTTTGTGCTAGCAAAGCGTCATAACGTTTGCAAATGGGTTTTCTCATTAAAAACGACTCCATAAAGCAGACGCTAACAAGGACAAACAAAGACAATAACAAATGCATGAACCAGACTGCAGAGAGTTATGAATCTGTATTAGCCCTGTGTTGCGCTCTGTTCTGTGCAGCCTTTCTACATAAAACAGCTTTTTAGAGGGGAAACTAATGAGAGTATTGTCACCTGGACCTCACATGTAATACGATGTCAAACTCATTTCCTGCACTCAGGAAACCACAATCACCTTCTCAAAGAATATGATAACTTGTGTTTAATTTAACATCACACACTCAAATCCTCTGAGTGGCCAAATGTGCAAAAAGCTTCATCAAAAAAATCAAAATAACTAGTTTAATCTGTTTCAAGAATCTTAACAATATTCAACCCAACCCGTCCTCACTGATCTGCTATTTCATTAAAAAATAAAAAGGTTTCCATCCTCTCTCATGTATTTCTAGGTGAAAAAAATAACGTTTTGTTATTGTTCACGCTATGGATTATTAACTTTCTATTTCTACACAATTGCCAAATTGCTATAGCTGATATAGCCTATTTCTGCTCCCCCGAGCAACGCTGAAGCCAGACACTCCCCTTGTGCAGAGAAGCATCCTGCAGGACTGCCAGTTCAAAGCAAGAAAAATCAATGTCCTCTCACGGTGCCACATTATGTAAACCCCAGCCATCTGAAAGCGATCAGAATCGATATCTGCAGCGTTTAGCAGCCATGCCTGGCGTGTGGTGATGTCTCTCGAACATGCTTTGATATGGTGTCTGTGCAGTCTTGTGATTTTCTGTTTACTTGTTTCTACTCCTGCACAAGCACACGTACATGTAATGTTGCATTAAAAACTTATTTTTTACTACACAGCAGTGTGCATTTATTATAATTACATAAAAAAAATGTTTGAGCTTAAAGTGCTTTAGGATGTTTAAAGGAACATCTTAAAGGAACTGTAAAGATCTCAAAACTTTAATGACTGTAATAAATTACTCCTGACGCGTTAGACCACAGATAAGATAGTGCTCCTATCAGTAAGTGAAGCCCCACCTGGTGATTACTGTAAAGCACGAGAAAACTAATGCAGCCAGGGTATATTAAGTTACATAGCTTCTTTGTGCTCACATAATAACTTTTGTTTTAGAGCCTGGGAACGTTGACACACAATTAACACTGTAGTGGCTTTACATGACATTGATGAAGCGGTTAGTAAAAAAGCTGGAAGAGCCACAACAAGTCAAATCTTTCGCTTTGAAATCCTTATCGAATGTTGCGAGAAAGACGTTTTTTTCAGGTTGGGGACAAACAATAGGGAAAAAAGAGGCAACACCACAGTATGAAGCTTGGATGTCTTCTTTTGTGTTTTTGCACAAAGGCATTTATGAAAACATGTCATTAAGAATATCCAGCTATGCTCTTCGCTGAGAGGTGATAATGTGCTATCTCGAGACTTTTAACAAAAGCAGCGCACATGTGGCATCGGTTCACGCTGAGTTGATGTCATGTGAGAGCAGCTGAAGAGCCCCCTTTGTCTGCCTGCGAACACAGCGACCCAGAATGTGAAGCACCCAACAGCAGCAGCACATTATAGACATTCCGTGCTTGATATGTCCTTGATGGCGGCGCCATAAATAATTGCTTCGCCACTGGATTAACGGTGCAGAGAGCTTCCCTTCCCTGAATAATTATTTACAGTATAGAGCAAATTCCCGTGAATATCTATGACCGGCCACAAATTCCTGCGAGGAATACCAATGCCGTGCCCGTTCATAAGTTCATCAAACCATCTATTGTATGTATTCTCAATCCGTGTTCACAGCAGCCCAGGGTGTTTTCTGCTGTTCATCAGAGGGGCTGTTTTCCCTATTGAGATAAGAAATTAAATCTGCAGGAGCAGAGGATGCTGGGTTTGCTGCAGGGTGGCGAAGCAGTAGCTCTGATAATGGAGCCGACTCCCATTGCGCAGGCTATGAGGCAAACAGCCGTGGCGCCAGCCCAACCCTGCCTATGTGAGAGGATAGCTAACAGTGTCACTCTGCAGAAGCCCTCTCTCTCTCTTTCTCCCTCTGCATGGGAACATGTGGTTAAATCTGCATGTGACAGAGAGGGGAGGAAAAAGAACGAGATGCTGAATGTGTGGGAGGAAAAGGGCAAGAAAATAGGTAAAACTGTAGGGTTTGCCTTGGTGTCTAATATAGTGAGAATACGCATGATGATTCAAACACACTGACCCTGTGGAATAAAAACTGAAGGGCGAAATCACAAAAGGATTGCGCAGCTTTTGCGGCCCGCTAAACCTGCACAAATAAGACAAAAAGAAACCTCAATTCTCAAAGAACCCACAAAGGGTGAAATGCACCCCTCACTGCGCTGCCAGGCAGATAGCGTTGAGGTGCTCTGTGCTATTTGCATGTATCTAAAGGTGTAATTGATTGAACATTTTTATGTGGACAAATATTTTTTTTAAATAATCCATCCACAGAGCCTTAGAAAGGTGCCGAATAAAAGTATGTCTTTTCCTGTAAAAAAAAATTATGATTGTGAATTAATTATTTAAAAAATTTTGGCGAATGTTTTGTTCTCTGGGGATCTCTGAGGAAAACCTTTGGTTCCCATTTCTAACAAGGCTTGTAAGCCAATAGTATAACAATGTCGGTATCATGTGGTATCTCTGGGTCCTCAGTTAGTGTGGGAAAAACAGATAAATGGCTGAGATTGATTGTAAGTGCCTGGCAACGACCTGTTGTGAAGTAAATGCAATAGAACGGGGGAGGGAGAATGCGACATCTAGTGGCTGAATGTTATCAATGGCACCTTTAAATTGGGTAATATGTGGCGCAAAATTGGCCCCTATTCGAATGAGCCTCATTGTAAAAAACAGTCCATTGTAGGGATTTCTCTCTCTCACAGTTAAATTCCTTGCTAGAAGTTTTGAGAAATGCCTCTGTACCTCGTCGGTCAAGATCTGGGGCTCGCGGTCTGAAAATAAAATGTTCCTTTTTCTCTCTGCCATTGTTCGGCCTACTGTGTTCTTGGCGCAAAGGCAACATTTATACTTTGTCTCATGGATAATTGAAATCAGATGCAAAAATCGCACAAAAATGCATGAGCATGTTTGCGCTGTAATATCGCTAAGGCAATATCCTTTGTGAATCGAACCTTCATATCCGTCCGGTATCCGTCAAAAATCAAAACAAACCGCAGCGAGCCGAAACGGCAAAGCAGAAAACACCAGAGGTTTCCATGGGGATATGACCTGCACTCTCACATTCTAAATCCAAAGTGGATTTAAACACATACACACATACAGTGAAGTATGGAAAAACACTTTGGGTTTCACACATTGCCAGGAAAAGCAGAGCTAGACATCACGGCTAAAGCTGCATACTAACTCTGTCATTGACAGGAAACGTTATCGTATTGCGGTAACGTGCGGTCAAGCCAGCCGTTACTCTCATCTCCGTGGTCAAATCAGCCGACGGTACAACTGTAGCGGACCCACATGCTGACATTTATGTTAAATGCATTCAAACGGCCCCGATGGAGCTGACCATGGATGTATAAAGAGAACGGAGCTGACGGGGAAAGCTTAGCGAAGGACTTGGCAAAGTTAGCAGAAATATACATGTGTGACTACGTCCCGATTTCAAAATAAGGTGTTAACAAAGAGAACTGTAAATAAATTGTAATACTGAATCACTATCTTTGCAGAATCGCAACACTTAAAAATCACAATACCTATCGAATCGGCACCCAAGTATCATGATAGTGTCGAATCGGGAGATAGGTGTAGCGTCCCAGTCCTGCCGTCAGGGTCTGCAATCCATTCTTAGTGAATTTGCCCACTCAAAGCCTCTCCCTTCCATCCCCTTTGCCCAATCACTTTCTGCTCATGTTCACAGTCTGGATGGTTTATGTGTGGTGGTATATTATGCAAATGTGAAGAGGGTTTTAATTTCAATTTGGGAACTCACCAGAATACTGTGTCGTTTTGGATGCTCCTCACAGGGTTCACTTCAAAGCAGCCTGCAGAGAGAAATAAACGGTCACACCTTAATGCGCAAGTACAAATAACATCGGGGGCCATACGGCACCAGTTGTAATAGTGTCAGAATCATAAAAAGGTTCAATTTATAGTTCAATATTTGATTTCATCCCAGACTCAATACAAATGATTTGATATTTCTGAAGCGGTGGAACAATCATTTTCGGCCCAGAGCCTCTCTGCCAGAGGGAATTTAAAAGAGGAGAAATTGAAGCAGAAATATCATTACACCTGCCTCCTTCTTTAAAGATGATTTCCTGCTTTATACGCATAACTAATGTTTGACTTTAGCCTGTATAATAATTAACCTTGAATTGTACACTGGAGCACCTCCATTACCGTGTGGTTAGTTTTTCCTTTCACACGTTTCACAACTATTAAACCGCGATGAATGATTTCAATGAATAGAACATGTGCCATCAGGTTTTGCACTCTTCCTTTGTACTGTACAGTAAGTAATGGGTCTTTGTATAATGTTGTGTCATTATATAGTGTATCATTAGATCGTCACCAATAAAAGACGCCTATGCATTTACAAGTTAAATAGAGCCAATTAATGTAATTGAGAAATATCATACAGGTCATGACTAGGAGAGAATACTTTCAAATATTATGTCAATGTGGTCAAATGTAGAAATACATTCCAGTTGAAATGCCGTCCAATACTATAAAAAGCTCCACGTTGACCATAGAGTTGAAGCTTATATGGGTGGTGCACACACAAGCCACTACATTACATTTAATTGGCCCCACCTTTTCAGTTCATTAGTGACAGCAGCATTGATTCTGCAGCTCTATGTCAAACTTGTGAACCACTGTCTGGCACTGCCGATAAATATTAACATTTACTGCCTTCAAACTAAAAGGCCATGGCGTTCAACAGGTTTTTACAAGTGGATGACTTGAAGTGGGATGACACCTAGTCTAATTTTCTATCACAGATCCACATCACGGCAGGAAAATATACACTGTTGTATTTGTATCCAGTTTATTTAAAAAATGTAGGAAAATAAAAAAATTCTTGTCATGTGTCCCTACGCCAATTTTGGTACTATCTCTAGGCTTAGGCAAAACAAAGGTAAAAAAATAATTAATTTGATCATTTATATTGTATATTGAAATTCCTCCATTAATTTTCTTGTAAAACTAATTAAAATATGCGATGAGACGTCCTGCATTCGGGGGCATGAATAGAAATTTCACCCGTCAAATGTAATTTAGCTTACAGTGATAATGGCTGGGGAGTTACCACTCAAAATTGTTAGCAACTTTTTCAACAACGGGTCTTTGATTTCAGACAGAGGTAGGTGAAAGCAGGCCTCTTTTTTCTAGCAGCAACCCTTAATTTTGCCCTTTAAATGTCGAGATTTTATCAGCAGTAGCTAGCTAGCTAATTAAGCTATTATCTCCATGATTGGTTGAAAAACGCCTTCTCTGGCTGACCTAATAACATTTTCAACTGACTTGTTTTAAAATGACAATCTTGTAAAAGGGGTCTTGAATATGCACTTGAGGGCTTCATTCATGATAAAACTAAATAATCTGTCTGAAGTTACATACAGGGCTAACAGGTTATGCTATCTTGGGTACATTTTGGCTGGTGTTGCAGGTGTGTAAACTTCTCCAATTCCAATAAAGAGCCGGACATTAGTCGGACATGCAATCGATTGCAGCTTGTGTTAGAGCAGAGAAACACACCGCTTGATCAATTCCTTACACTTTTGCTTGTGTATTTACTGTATATACTGCCAAATCCAACTACCTGTATGTATATAAAGCAACCTGTTACATTTATAAGCACGCATTAACGCAACTAAAAAAACCTAAGAAAACCATCAGTACCAACCATGTTATACTAGCTTGTTGCAAAGGAGGTTAAATAACGCTCCAAACTTTCGCTAAATGTTGGCGAGGAAAAACTGTCATGGCCATTTTCAAAGGGGTCCCTTGACCTCTGACCTCAAGATATGTGAATGAAAATGGGTTCTATAGGTACCCACGAGTCTCCCCTTTACAGACATGCCCACTTTATGATAACCACATGCTGTTTGGGGCAAGTCATAGTTAAGTCAGCACACTGACACACTGATACACTGACAGCTGTTGTTGCCTGTTGGGCTTGAGTTTGCCATGTTATGATATGAGCATATTTTTTATGCTAAATGCAGTACCTGTGAGGGTTTCTGGACAATATTTGTCATTGCTTTGTGTTGTTAATTGATTTCAAATAATAAATATATACATACAGTTGCATAAAGCAACAATATTTGCCCACTCCCATGTTGATAAGAGTATTAAATACTTGACAAATCTCCCTTTAAGGTACATTTTCAACAGATAAAAAATGTGCAATGAAGTCGCGATTAATCACGATTAAATATTTTAATACAAACTTACTTGGCCAATCGAGTTCTGGAAAGGCATAAAAAAAACACCACCCTCCAAAGTCTTTAAATGTGAAGTATCACTCATCCTTTAAAACACTTTTTTTCCAACTAAGTATATTCCAGTGACTGACCTCAGAAAATCAGGCTGCACTTAACTGCATTGATAGACTTCACTTGGTGATTTTACCAGCTGAGAGCACATAAATGCTGTGCATGAATATCGTGAGCATCAGTGCGGTTGCAAAAAAAAAAGACCAACTTTTAAGTGCCTCTGGTGTAGCGCTTTCATGCACACCTACGTTTGAGCGGCATCAATCTCACATGCACATAACTTAACTCTGCAGGATTGATCAAACCAAACAGGTTAGGTGTAAACAGTTTTCAGAGTACACAAATAAACTTCTTGGAACTCATTTAAACTGCTGCAATACTGTATATAGGCTAAAACTATTCAAGGGAGCCACAATTTGTTCTCTCTCTCCCAAGTGCACAACTAAAGGCGTACATGGAGCTATCACAGTTAATTGAACCTTTTGTAGATGAAGAAAAAGGGACCACTTTCCACCTTTTTTTCTTCAGGAATAACGACAACAGAGGAATAGCACCGATTCTCCTCTGTCAGATTTAATTGCCAAAGCAACAATCTTGATTAGGATCTAAACAGTCCTCTTTTTTTTATCAGCCCTAGCCAAAGCAACACAGGGTGTTTGTCCAAGCAAGACATATTTACCAACCCCAAACTCTCACTTCTACTAAGTGTAAACAAGGTGGGCCCTCCACAAAAGACCCTGTCATTGAGAGCAACCTCCAAAGGTTGTTCAGCGAGCCATCCATTACATCCAAAAGAGACAAGCCTCTTCTTCTTCTTTAGTGTCATTTTTGCAACTCACTTCCCACCTACAAGAGCTCCCCGAACATTAAGCTAAATCTAACACTTTCCTAGTGTTATTAAAGAATCAGTGATTTATCATTCAGTGTGGGTATTTGGTCAAGTTTTAATACAACTTAAATCCTTTACTTTCAAAATGTCATTACGTAACGTCCAACGGCCAGCTTTCCGACTGACCTAAGACAGCGATGTGAGAAGTACAATTTCACGCATGTCGCACTTCGCAGAGACGTCCATCTTATGTTCATGTTCCCTGAACACCGAGGAACTGATTAAAACACGCTGCACACACACACACACACACTGCAAATATCACCGGAGCTATTCCTGCCGCTTTAGCTGTAATCTTACATACTGTGACTGCATGCTAACTGCCCCTCCATCTATTCATCAAACTCCCACGCAGACACATCAGACACATACGCTGCTGCACGCACACAGACCTCAAATGAGTGAATCAAGAGGAGAGGATTTTCCTCTCTACAATTTAGCTATTGTTGTTTTCTAATTAAAAACACTGGTAGTGGGATGTGTGATTTGCAGCGGAGAAGGGAAAGGTTGCGTACTCACAAACAAAATGTTTGCTCCAAAACATCCTTCAACGATCAAACGTCATTAGGCTCATACAGTATGCTGCCTCCAGCCTATCAGTGCTAATGCTACAGGATTATTACAACAGAGGACTTGCATCTTTTAAAACATAACTGGTAGAATTGAAAAAACATATAGGACTAATCATTATTTTCATTATCAGTTAATCTTATATTCTTGATTCATATTTTAATTGTTTTGCTAGTGTCCAATATAATCTCCAAGAGCCTAAAGTGGAACGTTCAAATTACTTGTTTTTTTTGCGACCATCGTTCCAAAACCAAAAGATATTCAGTTTACTTTCATATATGGCAAATAAAAGAGAGAAGCAGGCACCAGAAAATAATTTATCTTTGCTTGGACAATGGCTTTTTAAACAATTAAGGCAGCAGTGGGTAGAATTGGAGCAAATATGATTAAAAAAAGTTATTTTTATAAATGGTCACTATATCCTGACAGTAGTACATGAGACAGGTAATCTGAAAAAAATCATGTGCCTCTGTGTCCTCCGGTGCTCCTAATGGCATCTGCACGATTTCACAGACAGGAGGAAAACAACCAATCAGAGCCGAGCTGGAGCCTTGCCGTCTCTAAGCAGCTGTCAATCACTCGCCAACTCCGATCAAACGGTCAAACTAGGCAGCGCTGATCAAATATGAATCAATATTCTGTTACTGTAATGCCTATTTCTCACATAAAATGTTTTCAGAAACATCTTGTACTGTACTGTTTAGCTGTAAAATGAGAAAGTTTGTGACCTGGCAGCCATGTTGAGATCTGTTGAGGAAATACCAAGCACCGCCCACCAGCCGGAGCAAACTTTCTCATTTTTCAGCTAAACAGTACACTAAAAGATGTTTCTGAAAACATCTGAGGTGAGAAATAGACATTACAGTATGAGAATATTGATTCATATTTGATCAGCGCTGCCTAGTTTGACTGTTTGATTGGAGTTGCGAGTGATTGACAGCTGCTTCCGTTGAATGAACAACCAATAGGAACGCTCTCTCTCTGAAATGACCTGTGATTGGCCAAAGTCTCCCGTCATGGGCTTGATTTTCTAAAGCCTGAAAATAGAGCTATGAGGAGGTGCAGAAGTCTAGTCATCTCTCAGAACACTTGAATTACAATATGCTGAAAGGTTACTATGGAATTCTTGCCCAATGATGCCAAAAACATTCTGCCTACTGCTGCTTTAAAACAGATTAATATAAAATGAATATAGACTATGAAAATAGTTCCTAATCAATTTTCTGTCAAATGAATAATCAATTAAGCAGCTAATAGCAGTTTCAGCTGTAAAACAATATCACAGCTTTAGATACATTATATATTATATAACAGGCTATATATAAGACTGATGATTGATGATTCATTAGACACTAAAAGTGCAGCTGTCAGGGTGGTGGTTTGCTTTTCCCTGCTTTTCTAAACCCAGCGTAGCAACCCAGCCTTCTCATTTGCAGCCATCCTCAAGGACAAACAGCTATTTGTTCAGCGTTTCGGGACCTCGGAGCTCCAGCACACAGGGCGAGGCAGGCGTTTGGAGAACTGTAAGCTTGGATTACGTCTCCACATAGTGACAAAATGGATGTTTCAGTTGACATTTTTCCACTGGCTTCAGTTCGCAGTGCAAGATGGGCATTCAAAACAGCTTCATGCCAAAACATGCTATTCCCCTGTATACTGCAGTACCTGTTAGTCGTTGGTGTGGGACCAGAAACATTATCGCCTCTCAGTCGAAACACCCTCTAGAATTGTTAATGAAGAGTGAAAAAGAACCTGCTGCAGGGCCTTTCTATTGCAGTGTCTAAACCATGTGTGAAAATGCTCGGGCGCCCAGCACATCCACTTCTCTATAATTCGGCCTGACTTGCCACAAGGCTAAAATAAACATTTCGAGGCCAAGAACCCACAATGCCATTATAAAATCTCCAATAAAAAGCAAATATAGAAACACATATTTGATCTCTGGCTATGGTGAATTTCACCAGTTTGATGAACGGTGGTCGAGAGGCTGTAGCGTATAGAGTGCGAGTTAGGCCTGTTTAATCTCCCTTCTCTTGAAGCGATCAGTGTGGAATACAAAACAAGAAGCGACACGTTGAGAAAGGGAAAGGAGGCTATAAATACCTGCTCTAATACGCGCCGTGCTTAACTGATGGCTTTTTAAGCACGTTGTGATTTTCATCAGATACAAAACAGCCGCGTTACACTGCTGCCTCCGCTGCCTCCGCTGCCTCCGCTGAGTGTGATTTAACAGACAGCATATGGTTCTCTTAGCATGCCCACACGGTTGGCACACTGACCGTTACCAGTACCTCCGGGGCGGCCAACGTGACCTCCAGAGATGAGAGAGCTCCAGACAAAGGCAACAACCCAAAGGCAAAAGCGGAGGCTTGTATACTGCGGGGCTGCACTGCAGAGAGCTGGAACGCACGAGTACACAGAGATAATGGAGGCGGAGGTGGCGGTGGCGGTGGCTGGGCGGTGTAAACCGACGAGGAAAAAAAATTGCGCTGATGTTTTACTATAATATTTACCATGACTAGGATGTTGTGACTCCATTGTTAGGAAGGGAAATCTCGTCGCGGCGCAGACAGTGACCGCGGTGACACCGAGCAATAGTACAAGTTGCCTGAGAGAATCACATCAAATAATATACGCTCTAATAATTGTTCTGGTTATGCAGCTATTTTTAATAAAAAAAACATTTTGCAAGTCTGTGTTATCATAAACCAAGTCCCACATATATAAGTCAGTGAACCAAGGGGAACATTGTAGTGGAATGATGCACTTAGTCATCATCTCTTATGAATAATTATGCAATAAGCGCAACACAAAGTTGTGCACCAGTGGCCACACAGGTCAGCAGGGTTAACCAATACGTAGACTGTATATGAGCATGCGAGGGATCAGAGTTTCCCTCCGATTCTTGATGAATCAGGGAGGATCGTCTCTGTTGCTCATGATCTGATGCTCCGGTAGTAAGCTCTTTCCCCTCCCCTTTCCCCCCCTCGCGAGCCGAAGCCTCTGATGATGGCCGTATTGCTATTTATACACTTAGCCACGCTCAGCACATTCACCAGTACCACATAAATAATCAGTAGGTATGAGAGATAGCGTAGCAAGAAGGACGGGTTTGCTTTAACACAGCAACTTCTAGGCTTCCTACTCTCACAAAACAATGTGCTACGTTCTCAATGTCACAGCTCTGACTCCGTCTCTACCGTCATTTGTCATGATTTATGAGGCAAATGCATCATTAATAGGTTACTGCTGAATACATTTATCACCGAATGATTTGCTGCATTTCTTTTTGCTGCGTTTTAACATGCATGCTACAACGCGGGCTCTTAATAGTAAATAACAAAGATGTTCATTGTGTGAATATTCTGAACTAACAAGGTGATACATGCATGAATGCACAGGACAGCAGCAGAGAAGCAAATGGAGCATGCACTGATAATAGTATTCATGTGCCCCAGAGTGTGATCTGAACCTGAAAGTGATTTTTTTTTTTTTTGTATAGATCCTATTGACACTAGTATTGATACTCAAAACAAGACTTTGCATCTGTAAAATTGATACTTGCTAAATACACTGGAAATGACACGCTATGAGGTTTTATTTCTGTAAAACTGGGTGCAAATTTGAGCATAATTTGCAAAAACAAAAGTCAAACAAATTCCATGCAATTTTGGCCTCCCAAGTGAAACTTCACACTCTGGTGTACAGGCTCTCTTCCAGATAGACTTCCACAGGATTAGATTGAGTGTCTGGATGCCAAAATTGTATAATCCCGCCCCAAGTTTATGTTTTATGCTCATGTTTGCACTCAAAAATGGATGAAGAAATATACAGTATCATCAGCAGGCAGCATTGGGATAAGCTTCTGTAATGGCAGATCATGTCAGCTGCGTTCATCCCCTTTAAAAGCAGCAGACTGTTTCCTAATGGGCTGCGAGGAGAATCCAGTCTGGCTTCTCCTTTGAGTAAACTCTTCCTCTGCAGTCGAGGTGCCAAGGCCCAAAGCACAAATAAACAGCACCCTAAATACGATTATACAGCACTGCAAATATTCTTCCAAGGGTACATCATGTCCCTGTTTAAATGTACTTTATTGGAGACACTAAAATTCTGCATTCTCTCCATGAATATGTAGATGTAGTTATTTACCAAACAATGAAACCTGTGCTGTTCGGTTATAAATAGAGTAACTAGCATTGGCAATAAAATGTGTTCATTGTTTTTGTCTGTTGCCAGATTATATTGCATTCATTTGCACATTTTTGCCATTTAAAAATCTTCTGAGATCTTTGTTGGAGCTCAGGACATTGTACTTGGAGACTGTATGCTAGGTCACCAACTAGATTCACGACAAAAACTCTGTGTATGCACAATAACAGAATAATGCATGTGCCTTTTTTTCATCAGATTTATAAAGCTGTTCATATGCCAGGTTCTGTTTTATAAATCTAAATTATTATGGATTGTGCAACCCCATTTACACATCTGGCCCCTGGTGCTCAGAAATGCACAGACGTTCGTCCCCTTTTTGGTAGAGCCCGGTGACATTGACCGGGCTCAGGTGATTAAATCTATTCCATAAGGGACCCACACTGATTTGAATAATTGTGTTATTTCACTTTGAAAACATGCAGCACATCCTTTAAATGATCGACGACAGCTGGAACACATGCATCATTCCCGCTGATGGCTACATGTATTCAACACTGATTAGAATTACACAGGCCTATATTTAACATAATTACATTAAACTTTGGTTGAACATCTTAAACTTAAGCTTGAAGTTTAAGATTTTTTTGAAAGTTTTTTTTCTTTTCTTTTTAAAGTTTAAGTTTTTTTTAATGAATTTCAGATGTTCATTTTAATGTATTCGATTAAAAAAAACATGCAAAAGGAGGAAAGAAAACATTCCTGTAAGTTTATTTTTTGTGATTTTGGAGATGTCCGTGTGTGCCTTCACCAACTAACGCCTTGAAAAATTCTACAAGCATTTGCGTTTAAATTCAGAGGTGGTCGGGGGATATGCATCCTCAATTTTATGCCAAAATGGGGAATTCTGCACCCCCGTGATCTGCATAAACACAACCTCGGCCTTCATGAAGCACCTTTTAAAATATTCCATCATGTCTCCTTGGCACCGACGGGTCAAGAACAGCTGTTTGGGGAAATCGCCGTGCCTTCACCTACCTTGGCGCAATTAAGCTTGATCTGAGCCACAAAACTGAGCCACGTGCACAAAACTTGAACTAGCATTGCGCTGCTTGCGTTTACACCTGCATTGAAATACAGCAGTAAGTATTTTGTTACTGACAAGGTTTCACTACATAAAGAAGCAAAAAGGAGTAGCTAAGGCTAGGGCTTTGCCGAGCAGCTGCTTTGCTGCCAGGGTGACGTGATGGAAAAACTCACATTTTAAACCTTGCTACAAACAGGCAGTCATTGCACTGATCAAACTAAACATTTAATGTTAGTTCTGCTCATTAAGTTAAAAAAAAGAAGACGACTCAACACAAGTGAGGAAGTCTGATGAGTTATAGCTTATAACACTGTCAGGGTTGAAAGTGGAAAGTGAAAAGATGTGCTTTTAAGTATGCTGTGGAGGCAAATTTAAAGGCATTTTGAGGATCATTTTAAACCCAAATGTGTCATTTATGGGCCCACAGCTTATTAGCATCTATCTAATGACGTGAACGATGATATACTGTAGTGCGATTTTCAAATATCCCAAACACAGCAAACCAGATATGTCCAAATAGCAAATCATCATCAAATGGGTAGACTGAAACAATAACAGATCCCTTCGTATTAAAGCATGAGGGCATGCAAAGCAGTTTGCCTGCAAAATAATTTGATTTTAACTTTATTTTCTATCATTGTCAATTTGTGCCATCATAGCGGAGCATATTACAGTTCATAAAAGCCAAACACATTTTAATTTTAGCTCATAAAACCGTGGGGAATTTGATCTAAATCTACAGTAGCTCTTTTAATTCAAATTTAAATTGTAATTACAGTTAGTTTTCTGCTCATAGCTTCAGTTTAAACTCATTTAACTGGAATTCATGACATTTGAATTGAGCACAACCCCACTGATCAGTTTTCACCACATACACTCTTATGGGATTAAGCTACAGGAATAAGCAAGTATACAAACACGGACGAATATACATACATGACGTCCACATTCAAACGTTCCATGTTCGACATTTATCCAATCAAGAATTTGAAACCTCCAACTGATCAATGAAAACTCTGTAAACGGTCAGATTCTAGTCCATGATAAGGTAAGGTAAGATGAGCTACGATGAAACTTTAATGAGCACCATGAAGAAACTGGGCGGCTGCTGCAGCAAGTATTGATATTATATATAATGAGAACATCCTGAAATATGTTGCGTTCAACACTGAATGCCATTTCCAATATGTTAAGTGCAGGATTTCAAATGCTTGGCAGTGCGAAAAGGGAGCGAAGACAATGCCATTTTCACCGTTTAGCAACATCTGAATGTGTAACGTCAACATTGTGCCCGAAGCCGCTCGCTTTGAAAAGCGATTGTTTTCATAGCTCCCTCTGACAGTCATGGTTAGCCCGGACTTGGACAGCCGTGCTTAGTCACGCCGACAAAGCAGTGTTTCCACAAAACGCCAGAAAAGCCCTGTTATGATCCACAGTTACAGTCTCATTTGAACTCCAAATGTGCAGCGCTCCAGTGTTTGTTTAGCCCCTGAGAAGTGCTTGAGTGTTAGCTTTGTGTGTCCAGTTATTTACTTCAATGTCTGCAGGCCCCATAAATGCCACGACGCCGGGCTGCGACGAATAAAACGCCGCCCGGAATCCTCTTGATGACATTTTATTAGACAGGACAGCATTTCACCAAGGGTTTAAATATGTTTTGTCATCATAGTGTCAGTGGATCTACACAGCAACATTTATATCACTGCAGTGGCTAATAATAGCAAACCTGCCAGCTAACGCTGCAAACGCTGTGACCGGGAAACAACAGTAAGCCTGCAAAACTGTTGTATCCTACCCATTTATGTCAGCGTATTGACATCCTCGCTAATATTGAAAGGGATTACGTGACTTAAGTCTGCATTTTGCATGCCTGAAGAAGTGTTCTACTTGGATGGGAGCTGATCGCGCCGTGCCAGTCAGCTCCGTCTGAATACTGACTTCCTCCTTCGCAGATAATCCCATGAAAAAGACAACTCTTTAACGCCTAACATCCTTAACGCCGCTCTCTCAATTCCATGAATCAGAATTAGCCACAATAGACGCCCAATCCATTTTGTGCCTCACCGTGGACCTTTTCCACATGCCACTGAAGATGTGCCATGAACATGAATCAGGTTCAAAGCGATTGGGATAAAAAGGCATCAGTGATAAGGAATGTGCTGGTGAATATGATGGGCATGCAAGGCAACATGCAGAGCAGGCCCTGTCTGCTGCTGTTCCCATATTAAAGCATCTTAAATGATCTCCTCTCTACTACTGTATGGATGTGTTATACAATCTAATTTCTTTGCCATTCATCTATCTATTCATGTTGGACTCGATACAAATGCAGCTCAGGCCTCTCCTGGTCTTCACCGCAAAAACAACCCGGCAGATTTCCATTAAGATAAATTGGAAAATGTTCTGATAGAAAGGCCACGTAGCTCACTGTTTACTGCAGGGATTCAAGAAAAGACAATAACCGATTTCTTTTTTTGACAGTAATCCTGTTTCTTTGGCACTACGCGTATATAAACAGACCTGCTGCCACACATTTACGCTGTGCTTTATTCGTCTATTTTCAAGACAGATTTGAACTCCTCCACGTTACATTATGGTTTTGTGGAGAGCAGAAATTACATGTTCTTCCTTTATATTTTAACACCTCCATAAAACGCAAAGCTGGGTCCGGTTCAGAACAGCTGTGGCTGATAAAGAGGCGGCTGAAGGAGAGGAAAAGAAACACGAGCATGCGTCTGCATGAGTAAATTACATTACCGGCCAAATGCTCTCAGCACCGTCCACCAGATTCCGAGGAGGGGCAGCGAAAGGCGGAGAGGCCACGATGAAATGGGACTGCAGTCAAACAGACTATTTGCTCAGAAATTGCTCAGAAACGTCAATCAAAAATGTTGGGTCCTCGAGTGCAGGTGGAGTCTGCTCGTCTGCACAGAGAGCTTACTTGTGCAAAGAAGAGATAGTCTAAAATATATGCAGTATGTTGGTACCACTCTCTAATTCATCGCCCTTTATCAAGTGATAATTAATGGGTTTATTAATAGATAATGAATCATTTATTGATGCGCTATAGATCAGTATAAGCCTTTTGGGACTTTTAGGATAACAGATTGTCACAATTCCTTTATTAACTATTCCTTAAAGGTACAGTTTGTAGGATTTTGCAACATCTAGTGGTGTGGTTGCAGATTGCAACCAACTGAGTACCCCTCCGCTCACTCCTCCCTTTCCAAGACTGCGGTAACGTGAGCCGCTGATTGCAAAACCGTGGAAACGCCGTTCTCCTCGCTCAGAGGCCATCCTTACCATAATAACACTACTTTAGGAGAAACGGATGTCAGACAGCGGCTGGCGGTACCACGGTTTTGCACTCTGCGGCTCACGTTACCGCAGTTTCACAAGCGTGTCGGAGAACTACGATGGCCTTCAGGTAGCGAAAAAACGTGAAAGGCTCTCAATGGAGCCAGTGTTTGGTTTGTCCGTTCTGAGCTTCTGTAGAAACATGACGGAGCAACATGGCGGACTCCTTGAAGAGGACCCGCTCCCTATGTAGATATAAACGGCTCATTCTAAGCTAACGAAAACACAATTCTTAGTTTCAGGTGATTATACACTAATGAAAACATAGCTATGAATATTATATTCAATTTCTGCTAATAGATCCCCGAAATGTTCCCCACACTGTTCCTTTAACATTCAAAACTGCAGAATAGATGGATGAATGTAAACAGCCTTTATCAACAACTTGTTAAAATAAATGATTGCCTTATGAACTGCTGCTGATGGCTTATTATAAACTTTTTAAGCCTTTATCAATGATTTTTTTTCTTTTTTTTTTTTTTTACATGCGCAACAGCAGAAAAGTTCATTACCTTTTATTGACTTACATTTATCAACCTGGCAACCCTAAAATTGCTCTTATTGATGGTTGACTAAACCGATCCATCAAGCATGTGTAAATGATTTATCATCCATCGATAAAGCCATTAATTACAACTTCATAAAGACTTCATAATAAAGGGTACTTCATGAGAAGGTCGTACCAGTTTTTAGGTGATTTAATTACATCAAAAGACATTTTTAATGCTTGGAAACAGTAACAGCAGTAAACTAGTAAATGCAAGTGCACAGAAACAAGTACGGAAAACCACAATAATAAGAATAAAATACTAAATACACTTCAGGGTTCAAAATTAACCATGGCCCAAAGCCTGTGGACACAAAAAATTGCCACAAAATATTCCCCGTGTCCATCAAGTTTTATTAGGTCTCTCTTGAGAATCAGACTGCATTTCTCAATGAGGTTACGATGTCCATGTCCTAACCATAAACTGTATATTGAATTTGACGCGAGCGAGCGTAAGCGACAAAATAAGTTTGATTGTATTGTTTTCTAATCGGAGTGTCTTAACTGGCACCGAGCGATGCAGCGATGCAGTGCTGCAGAGCGCGACTGAACTTTTGTCGGACGCTCGTTTGTATTTATTCCTGTCGCTTGTTTTTAAAGCGGCGCAATGGACGAGGAACAACGTTGAAATGAGGAGTTATCTTTAGGGATGCGATCGGGTGATCGGCATTCATGCTATCTAGTCGCCATTAGCTGTCAGCAGCCAGTGGGCAGCACAGTCCTGTGTGGCTAAATAACAGAGCTAACAGCTAACGTTAATGGAGGTTGCATCGAGTTATATTATGATGTTCAAGCTCTATTAATTAAAAATAAGTATTGAGTGAGGGTAAATTATAATGTTATTATGATGTATTGAAATGTTAATCTTGTAAAATGTTATTTTTGGTGAGAAACTTGGATTTATACAGTTGTTTGAAGGAGATGTTTTCACAGCAATATAAAATAGATAATAGAGAGGGAATTATGCCCTCTCTAACTTCCTAACACTAGCTCTAAGCAGCTTATAATACATAATTATAACTACTAATGCCAATCAAATCAAAGCAAATATTTAAATAAAATTACAATCATCTATTTCTTAATCATTTGAATTGTGTTTTTATGAGAAAAAGATTGCCTGAATCTTTTGTAGTGTGTGCACTAAGAGACTGGGAGAGAACAAAGAACTTTTCAATTTAAATAACTAATTACATATTTCCATTCTGTTAATGTCACAGTTAAGAAGACTGTGTTAAAGCTGCATTAAATCACCTTTTCTGTATTGTTTTTGCATATGTTTACATTTGGGCCACCAAAAATGTACTGTACCGTGGGGACCAGCGCTTAAAAATATTAGCGTCTATCCCTGCATATTATATATATTTTATAAATATCTAACAAAGGGTTTAAGTTCATGTGAAGATGCATAAAACAACATGCAAAAGAGGCTGGTCCACCACCATTTACAGCTTTAAATACGGGATTAAAAAAACCATAAAATCAGGTGTAAAGGACTAAAAGGATATTAAAAGTTGGTTTGATTTTTGAATATCCATCTGACTCCTTTAAATATGACCACTCAACTGCATTACATCTAGATAATGTATTATTCCATACAGCCCTGGGATGAAGTACTAATGGTAAGCCATGATTGAACAGTGTGTTCTCTATGCTTAATCGAAAGACACTCCTACCTGCATTTTAAATAATAGAAGCATCTTAACAACGTCTTTGTATAGAGTGCTATTCTTTGAACCCCTCTCAAAGCAGCTTGTGTCTCCATGTTAAATGCATCCTGTATGTAGCATTACCATATACTGTAATGTACATACAGTATACTGTGCCCTTTTAATAGCTCTCATTCAATTTCCTCAATTTCCTACCGCGCCGCAACATAAAATAAGACTGATGTAACCTTGCAATGGATTATCTCTCAATTTAGCTGCACTGTTGACATCTTCGGTGCAGGTTCTTGCACCATTTCATTATTTTTATTCAAATTTGATGTTAGCATAAGGGAATGCTGACTAAAATTAAATGCCAAATGTCAATCAATAAGTCAAACCAAGTCCAGTCAAACATTTATTACACTCTACAGCCAGCAAAATAGGTGTGCGAAGATATTTCCTACTAAACAACGACGCAGATTATTTAAAACATCCATATTCGTATGGAGGGCAGTGTATGAATCAATCTAAATCACGATGAAACGAAATTACAAATCATAGCTCCTTCCTAGGAAAAAAACAAACATTTTTAAGACTCCTGAAAAACCTCCCGGCACATTCATATGAATGAGGTCAAGTGTGGTTAGTAACAGTTCATTGCATGCCCACATTAATCGCCAACAACCATATGCTTTTCTGCACATTTTAGTTATATAAATCCAAACTAGATGGCCTTGTATTATGCTCCCTTTGACCACTGAGAACAAGAGAAAGGAAAAAAAAAAAAAAGATTGTTGATTGTTAATGGCTCTGGGAGCAATGAGAGACAGGGCAATGAAACGGCTTTCTAATGTCTTCGTTGCACCATGAGAATCAAGCAGAGAAGAGTGAAAGGGCTTTTGTTCCGCCAAGGTCAATTGTTCCGCGTTGATTTTTATAATGAAGTGGAAAAGTGCTTGATAATAAACTTGCTTAATAGCCTTGTTTCAAAAGTTAGTGGTGGGTACGACAACAATAACTGAGAACGTATTGTGTTTTAGTGTAGGCGTCGAGTAAACCTATTTCATCTTTATTGCCAAAATAAGTAATAGCTGCACAAAGCATTGTTTGCTGCGCAGACTGGTGAGGCAGTGTTAGGTTTCAATGAATGTGACAGCATCCATTATTTATGACAGCGTCTATATATTCTAACAGACACATTAATTAACATGGTTTGTCAGTTGTTCTTTATGTTACTGGAGGCATCTTGACCGGGCCGGCAGAAAAACAAGAAGTGCGTACACCGGGCTATTTACCATTCATTTGTCATCATTTACATTTAGGTTGGGGAGAGGAAATCTAATTATGTAACCCAAGCCATGGTTTATCCCTTATGGGAATAACCAGTGAAATAAGACTCACCCCGCAGAGTTTAAAGCTAGATTTCAGATTGGTGTCACTGGAGTTAATCCCATTATAGGGGCAAAATAGGAGCCAGGGTGAAAGAACGGATATGTATACAGAGAAAATAGGATCAGTGCAGAGATTCAGCCAACCAAGCTATGTAGGGGTGAACTCGTGGTTTAATGGATTAAACCCAGTCAAGCCGTGATGATTAACCTGACCCCCTTGTTGGAGAGTTGCCCCCGTTTACACCTCAAAGCTTGGGAAATATGCGTCTGTTCTCAATCCGGCTCACGGGTGGGGGGGGGGGGGGGGGGGGTTTGAATCCAAACTGTCCAGCAATCGTGGCCACCAGACAAGGGCCCTTGCACACCCCGCAGATCCATCTGTGAAAGGCAGATGACGGGGGAGTTTGACTCGTACAACACACCACGACATGACTCACAGATGGGAGCCAGCTCAGGCAGGATTTGTCACCATAATGGGAACGGTGTCTGTATATGTGTACCGCAGGCGCGCGCGCGTGCGCTCGTGTGCGTGTGCACGTCTTGTGAGGGTGTCTGCGAGCACGTAAATATATGAGTGGTGAGACTGTGGTGTTGACTTTCAGCGGAAAGGGGGTGGGTGGAGGAGAGGCGCTTTGACAAGTGTGTGATGCATGCTCCTGTGACGGCAGCAGCCATCAGAGAGCAGTGGGCTTGTCAGAGACCGATAACCCAGACAGGAGGAGTTCGCCACGACCCCTGTCACTGGGCCTAATCCACAGTTCAGAAAAAGCCCTCGATACATAGCCTTTTAAATGTACACTGGGGTCTCATACTGGCTTTTGGGATTTTTTTTTTAAAAGCAGACTGAAAGCCTAGAGCTAAAATAAATACACACACCACAGGTTGTACGTTTAACAAATGTCGACTGTAGATCAGAGTAAAGTGTAGATACTGATTTCCTAAGTCAATTGAAAGCAATTCTGTTCCGGCAGGGTTACAGACAAGGGATGGGGGAAAAAATCAATACAGCAAAGTATCGCAATATTTTGCAACAGTGTATCGATACACGGACGGCAAGTATCAATCTTTTATTATATAAACTCTTAACCTCTTAACAATCCAACGCTGTTCTGTCTTTCAGAGGTTGTAGCGGGCTCAGTCTTAAAGCTGGAGAGAAGATACTGGTATCACATGAAACTATAAAACCTAAGGAATCCACTGGTATCAACCAGGTCATGTTGTCGGGAAGAACGCCAAATAATAAAAGTTCCAAAAAAAGTTACACTAAATTTTGGCGAGGAAAAACTGGCAAGGCCATTTTCAAAGGTGTCCTTTGACCTCTGACCTCAAAACTATGTGAATGTAAACTCATGAGATGAACAGAGTGAATACTGCACATTATTATATAAAACATATGTTGACAAACTGTATAATTTGCAGTGAAAAAAAGGTAATAAATTGGCAATGTATCGCAATACTCAGCATATCGTAAAATGTTTAAAATCGCAATAAGAGCGTGACTTAAAGATGGGGTCTGCGATTTATCCAGTATACACTTTTTGTTATATTGGTTGAAATGGTCTTTACACCCCGACAGCAATCCGTTTCTTATGAGCACTGAAAAAAGACCGGAAAAGATCCGTCATCTGTAGCTGCTGTAATCCTGTAAAAACGTCTACCAGTCAGTAAAAATGGTCCCGGTTGTAAGGAACCAATCAGATGCCTCCCTGCCTCCCTGCTCGTACTCTAGCCTCAGCGTGCACCAGCGTGAACTCAAAGCGCGTGTCCGCCGCACGTTCACTGGAGAGTGGAAGAGAAAACTCAGCTCTTAAAACACCGGACAACGAGAACGAACTCGTACCACTATTACCATATTATCGAAAAATACAACTTTGATTTAGTTGTTTATGTTCTGTTAGTTTACTTTATAAGATACTGCAGATTTAAACTATTTATTCTAACAGCTCAAAGTGAAGTCAGACAAACAGGATTATCAACGAGGGGAGACGGCGGATAGAAAACATTGCCGAACAAAATTTACGTTACTCAAACTGCTTTTTCAGTTACAGAAACAAACGAGTGGACTGATCTCCCTCCAGATATTAGAGTAATGTTAAAAAGGGTCGTGTTGTCTCAGCAGGTATCTCTCTCTTTCCCTCCCCTCTCTGCTGCTCTGTGGCCGGCTCTCCAGCGAGCTGCTGCCCCCCCCCCTCCCCTCTCCGTCAACAAGGAAATAAAGCCCCTCGTCTACGAGACCGGTCTCTTGAGAGAGCTCCAGCTCATAGCGGGGTCTGTGTGAGTGAATGTCCGGGTGGAGAGGTGGCGATCCCGGCAGGAGCTAGCTAGCTCTGCCGGCAGTTTGTGGAGCTTCTAAACTCCGACAACAGTGGAGAAAATGTTTGATTCGCCATCTAACATCGTAAAACTGTCAATATTCTAAATCTACACCGTTGATTTCTCGCCTCAACATTTTTCAGAAGTGAATTTAGTGATGAAATAGCTACGAAAAATGTGAAGTAGTTACGATGCGGCGGTGCTCGTGCATGTGTGTGGGGGGCGTTGCCTTATAAGGAGTTTCGAGGGGAGGGGGGGGCTTAGACGGAGCTCCTGAGGCGATGCGACTTTCAAATTATGCTAGTTTTCCAAGATCGCAGACCCCAGCTTTAAATATCGTGATAATATCGTATCGTGTGGCCTCCGGTGATTCCCACTCATATTACAGCCTCTCTTCCTTTAAATTCAAATGTACTGTACTAACATAGGGTTTCGTTTGCGCGCTCTAAAGCAGCTGCTCCCACTATCTGCACGAATAAGACAAACAAGCAAATACATTTTTTCAGCTAGCAATCCTTATCAAGTTGAAGCAGCTCAAGTGATTATACCTCATTTCCACTTTCAATTTAGCATTTATTAGGTAAAACAAGCAAACAGATGGACTTTGTTTTGGAAGAGTTGGGTTACAGTGCTAAAAATGGCCATCCTACCATGACCACTGATGCTAACTAGTGAGCGTGAACGGGCCTAATCTAATCTGTCAGACTCCTCCGTCAAACATCCGCACAGGTTTAGGAAGAATATATTTGTTTTCTATTTCACGAAAGTCCATTCCTCCATTTTGCATCATCCTTCTCATATCCACAACCCATTACACAAACAGCTAACTTATCTATATTTAAAAATGTGATCAAGGTAAAGTAGTTCAGTGATGGTTACAAGCTTGTGAGCTGTGAAATGTGATGTTGTTGCAAATGCTATTACTGGAAAGGTTTGAGGTAGAAAAGTTACTACATGTGCAGCACTGCAAATCTTACCAAACAAAAGCAACAAACAATACTATAATATTCAAGTTTCGGCTTCGCATTGTGTACGTGACTTTGTTCGGGTCAATGTCCTCAGCCGTTTCGCTCTCAATGACGGAGAAAGAGCAGGCTTCCCTCTTCATTGGCTTACTCCTCCAGAGACACCATGCACTTATAGTCAAATAAAAGAACGCTTCGATGCTTTCAGTCGACTCAAACAGAGCTCTGCCTTCACACTGCTCACGGGAAGAGACAGGTAAAACCTTTATATTATCAGGCTCAGCCCCTACAAACAAGGAAAGCTGAATCTTGGATAGCTCATCCTTGTGATCTGTAAATAAATTTGTGTATAATGTTAGATCCCTCGTGTTCAATACACCCCTGTCTCAGGAAGTACTGACTTAACCCAGTTCTCCGATCAAAGGGGTCCGGTTCTCAGCTCTGCTGGTATTACTCAGTCAGTGATTCTTTGGCTGAAAACTGTTTAAACTGGTGGCGAGGAGACACGCTTATAGCTTCTAACTGACTTCATCCGGACGCCAACCCCTGCTTCAGTCGATGAGGTGCCCGGCCGAATAACCCTGGAGCCCAGCCACGCCCGTTGGCCGCAGCTCTCCTCAGTGATCTTTGCACTCGGTATTGTGCTAGGATAGAATTCAGAGTTTCACGAAACAAATCTCTAGGGGTCCGTTAATAGTCTTCGGCTAGAGTAACTCTTCGGAAACCTCTCATAGGATGTTAAGCACACTATACAACAAGGACCACAGCTCTTAAGAAGTAATAAATCGAATGTCCACAGTCTTAGACTTTGAATGCAGATCATGTATTTATTGTAAGATTAGGCAGAGCAAATGCATGCAGCTCAAAAGATAATTCAAATATAATTCGTTGTTTTGATCGGTCATATAATAATGATGGTTAAAATAATGATTATGTAAAGGAAAATAGAGAAACCTGTTCAATTAAATGTCCTTTGGTTGAGAGGGAGAGAGAGGGAGTTTACTGCGTGGCCATTGCAGTTTCTCTGAGGCGCTTGGTGGGGACGGTTGTATGATCGAAAGACCCCATGGGGGTGTTTCTCGTGGTCTTGGGGACCCACGGCGGTGTCTGGGCGGTCGAGGGATCTCACCATTACTTGACAATATAGATATATTTTTTTAATATGCTGGAATATTGCATTGTGTTATATGACTTCTAAGCAACAGAGCATTTCACCTGTGGATTGAATTTAGTCATGTTTCTAAGTATTTATTTGAGCTGGGAAGAATACTTGCTTAATTTCAAGGAGTTCACAACACATCGGTATCACATCCGAGATTTGGTAAATTGAAACGATGTTCCTTTTCACAGGATATCAGAGGATATAATAGGAGGATAAAACAAGCCGGAATGAATGTTTTGAAAAGTGTCATGATTTGCATTTAAAGGATGTTTGGCAGCCAAACAACAAGCACGCGAATGAATTAGCACAAACCCATTCTTTCATATGCATTAACCACGCAATGATACTGTGACTGACAAAAAATGAACAACGAATACGATTTTCAAGTGACGGATTACCGATGTGAACAAAGTTTTAAGTATCTGTAAATTGGTTCAACAGTTTTTTTTTTAAATAAATGAAACGCAATTGCAACTGGAAAGGTTGGAAAAACAAATGGTTATCAGTGATGCAGAGTAAATGAGATTTATAGTAAATGGATTAAAACATGCAGAAACAGCAATGTGGCCCCTTTAAATGCTCAATTAGTCAATTTGCTGCTACAGTATGTGCAGGCCAGTAGGAGATGTCTGAACAGGCCTTAGGCTGCCTGACCTGAGAATCAGAGTTAAAATAATTAACAGAGACATCAGCTGAGCCCTGAAGCTTACAATCTACAGCCACGTGAGCATATGGAGTTCAGCAATGGCTTGGAAAATCCTACAGTGACTTACTCTATATCCTAGCATATACAGCTGCTCGCTAACACGGCCGCACAGCATGAAAAAGCTCATATATGTTCAGGCAATATCCAATATTACTGCAATTTTATCATCTTCTAGTTGTGCAAGACTACCACGATGAGACAGGTTTTAGAGCATGGATTTACTCATATTACTTCTGTATCCTCAAAACCAGATATGGCAGCAGTAAAGGTCATTTCATTTCATCACCGACTGCCTTACAGTAAGCGGCGGTAAAAGGAGTCGTACGAATCAAGGTTCAAAATAATCATACAGCAATTGCTATAGATATTCTCTGGACTCACAATAATGCAAGGAGAAAATGAGGGTCAGGGCTCCGTTCCTCAGACAATATGTTTACCATCTCAAATTATTGTGTATCCTCGCTTGGCTGGTTTCTCGTTGTAGATGGAATATGTAGACCTTATGACTGGCTCATGGCATTATATGATAATATGAAAGAATGGTGAGGAGCAGGAGGTGAGCACTTTAACATACGTAAACCATTTAATGTGCCCACTTACATACATGACCATGTGTGAGTATTAACACAGAAGCTGTGTATTTGAGCTATATGTTGGTGAAAATATGACTCTAAACTAGAGTAACATGGATTATGCTGGAATGAATGATTGGTTTGAGAAATTTCCTAAAACATTTTGTAATTTTTTTTCAAATGTGAAACTTTGTATTGGAATCCATTGTACCCACTTTCAGTCCAGGCAAACCATGGCCTTCGGTCTCTGAACAAAAAGGGTCGGAAATTAAAGCGCCAAATACGGGTAGGTTTTCCGTTTGGCAAGTAAATCTCGGAAGGTTATCCGCCACACTGGCGGGTAAACGTTTGTACGAAATAGTCACGTTATAAAAAACTATGCTCGGTTACACAGAGTCTCTACCGCGTTTTTTTTTGTGCAATTCACTCTCTATGTCGGAGTTTGACACGCACACCAGGGATGATCTGTGTTGAAATCGCCAGGACTAACAGCTACCGTTTACTAGCTCTTGTGCTGCCGATTTCAACAAGGGAGGGACCATTGATTTACATTGTGATGCATTCAGGCTGTATTCAGTAAAAAGAATTGGGCGAAGGTAAATTCTAACGAATAAATCCAGTCGTTTGAAGGAGATGTTTTCACAGCAATATAAAATTGATAATAGAGTGGGAATTATGACCTGTTTAACTTCCTAATAAAAAACCAGTATGCAAACGGTAATAAAGGAGTGAATGTTGAAGTACATGGGATTTATTGTTTTAGTAGCCTACACCTGGTGACATGTCAGGAAGGCATGAAAAAATAGATACCGCCCAAGCCTATATATTTAAATAATTTTGCTTCAAATTTTGCTCTGGCCTCTTCTCTAAGTTTGTATTCAAAATAAAACTTAAATATCTCAATGAAATGTACTGAAACAAATGTATAATATAACACAAAAAGGCAATTTATTATTTTGGCCAGTAAAAATATGCTTGGTCAGTGGATTTTTTCATCTACCAGTCCTCTTGGCCGGTAAGTCAAAATGTTTATTTTGGACACTGTTTATAAATCTACAGAGGGTGTGTGATCATTGGTGTGGCTAATGAGGAATGAATCTTATCTAAAAATATTGAAAATACAGCCAAGGGTTCTAAAATGTTGTTTTGATTTTGAGATTCTTGGCAATGTCTTAATACATGTTTTCTTCTGAATCTTTTTCTTCATAGTAACACAGTGATCAGTCCCTACTTTAAGTACTGAAAATTAGTTTATGGATGGGATACACTGTAAATGAGCCTGGATTGCAGCCAGCTTTGAGAAAAAGCTTTGCTTTACTGCATCAGATCATTAATAATCAAATCAAGCCCTCAGTAGCTACATAACTAAACTACTAAACAGAAAAATAATTGAATAAAGGGATGAATAAAGGTTGAATAAATGATGAATATATGGGTACAATGAATGCAACGTTGAACCATTTATGAATAAAAACGCACCACATGTGACCAGGTAACTGATATCCTTGATTAATGTTTACCAATTAAATTTGTTGTTTGACGTTTATCAATTAAATGTAGTTTCAATAGATTAATGGACCATTCAGCAGTTGACAGTTTAGGAAGTACCAGGGAAGATTGAGAAGAATATTAATACTAATTTTAAGGGAGATCCTACTTTAGGTCTAAAGCTTATTGATTAACGCTTACTAATTTCTTAATGGGTTTAGCATCTAACGTCAACTTTAAAATGACATTAATTCATTAACTAACATCGAACTCATTAACATCGGCAAATGTATTGTTTCCACCTGACGGTTCTGATGGTCAGATAAGGAGTTAAGCTGGACGGAGTGGCTCCAGTCTCTCTTCGGGCATCTTCTGACTGCCGCGTAATTCGGCTTGAACGGTGTTCTTCCATCTCTCGCTCTGGTAACAGCTCGATTTGTCTCTCTCCGGCATTTTCGGACATTGTCGGCTCCCACGGGGCGATTCGGCTTGAGTCGTTTCTCTCCATCTCTACCTCTCTGGATCATCTCACCTCCCTACTTTGGGCTGGAGAAGGTCATTAGGGAATCTTTGCCAGTCTCAAAATGTCTTTCATATCAAGTGTTTTCTCTGTAAAAGTCTTTCTCTTCATAGTTACTGGCTACTGGAACAAGGTCTTCAGCACGTCTGCGCAACACAGGATTGCAGCGGAGTCGCAGGTGGCCCTTCAGACGGCACAGAGGTGCAGAAGTCGAGCAGTCGGTAACACAAGGCCAGATCAAGAGGGAGAACAGGCGGAGCAGCAAGAGAGATATCGGGCAGACACAATTCAAAGTTCTTCAGTCCTTATCGTAACCTAATAGAACCCAGATGTGAAGAGGCTTCTTCAAGTTCATGCTTTGCAGGTCGGCTGGATGCTGCTTTCAGCATGTTGGGATGTCTCTGGCTCGCAGTGGGCCTCACCTCCGGCTCGGGTAGAGGCTGAGTTGTAGAGACCAAAGTTCAGTGTCAAAGTCCAGAGTATAAGAGAGCTTCTTCTGACTTCTTCTTGGTTATTATCTTCCATGGAAGGGGAGCAGTGTCTGTGGCGCTGAACAGCTGACCACTCCCATCTGAATAAACTATCTTGATTCTTTAATTTAAACTTATTTTATAGAATTAATACTAATTTGCTTCACATAGCCGATTCAATTCTTTCATATTTGAAAGCTGGTCTATCTCAGCTGCAAAATGGTACCAAACCCTTTGATATAAAATCACTGAATAAAACCTGATCAGTTGAAATAGAATGAATTAAACAATTACACAACCACATAGATGACAACCTTGACATCTACAAACATTACAACAGGCATGTATATACATGTAGAATATACATGTACTGTATGCCCATATGCATGGTGAGTGAATGGATAAAATTCATCTCAACATATCAACACAAGTTAGTCTCCTAATGAGAGGCGAAAGGAGGGGGGACTAAAAGAATTGTAACCAGAGTTGATTATCATGAACTTAATTATTATATTATTTATAAACACAATTAATGTATAAAGGCACATTTTCTTTAGTGAGTCAGTAACCCAAGAGAAATTTGTATGATTAGAAAACAAAGACTAGAACAAACGTAAAACAAAGACGTATTAAAAGTTAAAGGGGTCAATTTGTGAATGGTTTACAAAGAAAATGAAAATATGTAATACACTAAGCACATTTGAAATATATATTCAAAAATAAATTAAAAATACAAGGATTAACTGCGGCATGGGTATTAGTGTGCACCCAAATTTCTGTTTACGACCTCTGGGGACGTATAATATACAAATACAAAAACACAGAAGTAGCAGGATCTTACTAAATGATTAATATAAATGGATGGGGTCATAAACCTCCAGTCTGTAGCTTATTGTTTCCTCAGTTTCTGCTGTGAGTTTTAACATGTAAAACATAACTTCAGTACTTTAGTTAGTTAAACATGGCATATTAATTAATGTGCATTTTAGCGGCAAAATTAGTTTCGTTCTGTTCTCATAAGTTCACAGTGTCTCAAACTAGTTTGTCTCCATTGTTTTCTCTGAGTCTTTTGAAGGAAAGGAGATATCAGGGCCCTTAACCCGTAGGGGTGTAACGTAACACAAAATTCACAGTTCAGTATACCTCGGTTTTGGAGTCACGGTTTGGTACGTTCGGTACAATAGGGAAAACAAAGAAAATGTAGAAAATACGTTTTTTTTTCACTTATTTTGAAAATGCTAAAGATTCGGGGGCTGTAGCTTCTGCTCGTTTATACAGGGCAGGAACGATGGACAGACCGAAATGCTCACGTGAAGGCACATTGTAGCGATATGCTTTAATTCTGTATTGCCTATGATCAAGTGTGGTCGCATACGCAGCGATGAAGTGAAGTTAGTTACTTTGGCACGGTCTGAATCTGCAGTGGGAGGCTGCCTGAACGCTGTGGGGAGAAGGACGAAGGACTCGCCGTCCATTCGGGTCATGCCATCGTAAATTAAATGTTTGTCGGCATACAGTTTGACACAAATTGTCGTCCATTGAGCTTGATTAACCCGGCTAACCGGGCTAAACCAACTAGCATGCTACAGCTGACAACAACTGGTGTGCTGCAAAAACTTTCCGGGTAACTCGCGCTCCAGAATTTCGGTTGCAAGAAGTAGACATAAACAGCCGGCTCGGGTTATAGGGCGTACCGAAAGGATGTCTCATAGTGAACCGAACGTTGCGTACCGAACGGTTCAATACGAATGCACGTACCGTTACAGTGCCAGTCGTAAATTAAAGGTTTGTTACTCAACACTATTAGTCCCCTGGAAGTCATGTAAACTATTTCTGGAAGAAGTTTCACAAATGAAGATATAAATTCATTATCATCCTCATTATCACGTTACAATATTCTTTATCTTCTGTCATCATTCGCAACAGTAAAAAACACACAAAAAAAGCAGACCTAAAGCCAAAAAAGTCTCCTCTTTTAAGTTCAATTTGTAAATGATGAGCCTGTTGAGAACATCATTGACTCTCTATCTCTATCTGTAGAGTATCTCAAGCAGAGAATTTGAAAGATTCCATGAAATTTGAAAACTTTTTTTTTTTACATAAAACTACTACATGTACTGAGGGAGAGAGAGTCAGATGAGTAAAGAAAAATAAAAAAAAATATGCGAGCGATGCAAAGCTCTGAAACCATACTGTTGTCTGACCTCGGAGATGACCAGAACAGCATACTAAGGGAATTTTGTTTTTGTATTCACTCCATAGCTGTTGCTGCTGCAGTAAGTTTTCGAGCCTGATAAATGACTGTGTAGTTTGAATGGACTCAATACTTAATAAATCTTAACCATTCCCTTGGAATCGGAGTGGTTTCACCAGACCATAAACATCTTTTCACACAATGCCCTCCAACCTTCTGGAGAATAGCCAGCCTTGAGTATATTGTGTGTTTTGTTTGATGATTTTAATACTCAACCTGAGGGCACAAATCCCCTCCCACAACAATACTACACCTACAAAGCCAGGGAGAATGTCCAAGTCTCCCAACGCAGCTTCTGTGTGAAACGTAGCTTAGACTGCTCTCTTTTCATGAAATTACGAGTGAAGCCTCATTAAGTTTAAGAAAAATGTCAATGTTAATATAAACCCATAGAGTTGATCAAAACCTGCGTATGTGGCTTGGCTCAAACCCCTTTGAGATTGACTTTCAGGCTCACATTAAATTTACGTTCTCAGCCAACGTACTGCCTCTCTGAAGGAAACTAAAAAGGGGATGAAAGCTGGCATCTGTCTGCCACGGAATCAAGATTCTCCGCCGCACTCCGACAGCAGTGTTAAAACGCCCGGGACGACGAGGAATGAAATGATCACCGTCTTTGACAATTTCTCCTGCAAGATTCCACAAGAGCTGCTGCATATATGCAAACAATGTGCAGGATCCATAAATGATACACCTTGTATGTCTGAGAAAAGCACAGTGTGGGTGTAGCACTAATGGAGCACTCTTCTGACAGGCAGCTCTTTCAGCTGTCTTATGAAAGCAACCTGCATCTGCGGCAGGAGGTGAATACAGCGGTGTGTTTGCAGAAACATGAAACATTTTCTTCTCCAAGAATCACTCCAGTTTCAGTCCAGGTTGCCTACAGACGGTAACAGCGCGTCTGGGCTCTCCTGCAGCACTCCATTTTCAATCTACTTCCGTAACAAAAACAGTTAAACGTTGGAGTAATCTACACACTTCAGCAGTCACTACTTAACCGCTGTCTCGTGACAGTGTTATTTTGAAAATGACACTTAACCATCCCTTGTCTTACACCGCACACTGTCGCAGTCAGACACTGCTCAGTCGCGCTTCCCATAAGCTTAGTGGCTGCAACCCCAGAGATGACAATGTGTTGCATGCAGTTTAAACAAATTAGTCCCTCAATCATCTTAAAATAGACCCATTTTTGTTATCCCGCAAGAAGTAGTCTTGTTGTCCACAGTCAAACTGAAAGAACTGGAGTGTGTTGTGGCATGTTGGCTCCCGTCGCTGATGGAGAAAGACAGTTTCCCGAACAAAAAGAGACGAGCCGAAAAACAGCCCGACGGGAAAATATGCCTGCACATTTCTATGAGAGCTGCGGTTTGAAATTCTCAACGTGCTTTTAATTAATGACAGGGAGGAAGTGGATGGGAGAGGACGTGGGAAGAGCGACTACAGACAATCAACGTAAATATCCTGCAACAGGGTCTGAAGGGAGCGTAGCAGCAGGCATCGGACTGCCAGCCAAGGGCCTGATTAATGACAGCTCTGTAGTCTGGAGGTGGTTTTATTCGCAGTCGAGCAGCCGATCCCCGCGGCTCAGAGCGCCTCAAAAGTAGATTACTCCTCTACAGATTCGCTCATTATAAATCAAACGGGAGACATTATCTCCAGGAATACCTTCGCTTTATCTAAAACAAACATTGAAATGATTCTGTACGAAATCTGTTAAACTGGGTGAGAGACAGGCTTGATTGGTGAGTTTGCCACTCTTGGCATATATTATAGTGGTGGGAGAAGTATATAAAGATCCTTTACATTGCGATACCACAATGTAAAAATACTCAGTCTGTCCTGCAATCAAAGTAAGTAAAAGTACAGAGATATTATTAGAAAAATGTATTTGAAGTACTATACGTGAAATTACTTGTTATCCAGGAAAATAGCTCCTTCCAGGGTTATGTTACCATTAGGTCTGTCAACGTTAATGTAGTAAATAATGAAGCGTTAACGCAAATTCGTTTTAACGCCACTAATTTCTTAAACGCATTAACGCAATTGATCTTTCAGAGATTGTAGCGGGCTCAGTTGTAAAGCTAGAATGGAGATGCTGGCATCATATGAAACTAGAAAAACTAAGGAATCTATTGGTACCAACCACGTCATTGTAGGGGAGGAAGTTAAATAACGCTACAAATTTGCGCTTAATTTTGGCGAGCAAAAACTGTCATGGCCATTTTAAAGGGGGTTCCTTGACCTCTGACTTCCAAGGTATGTGAATGAAAATGGGTTCTATGGGTACCCACGGGTCTCCCCTTTACAGACATGCCCACTTTATGATAATCACATGCAGTTTTGGGCAAGTCTTAGTCAAGTCAGCACACTGACACACTGACAGCTGTTGTTACAAGTACATACTGTACAGGTTGTTACATTCCATCACTGCATACATTGCGCAAACAACAAATACACAGATTCACGGTGACGGGGTGAGAATTGCAAACATAAATAATAGTAACATAGAAAGCAGAATGACATTACGTATGAATGAACATTCATCAATCTCTTTAAAAAAAAATTTAAAAAAAAGCCGAAAATGAGAAATAGCAGTCTGTCACGCAGCCTGAAATGACATGCACGTCTAGAGACAATAAATTGCACAAGATGGAAAAGGCTGCTGTGAGTGAGTCTTGGACGACGGGGTACATTTTTAATCTAGTTGGTGCCGTTGTAACATTAATCTCATATGAATGCTGAAATTGTAAAGAGCGTTAAATGACCACTCTCTCCGAGCTATACATCGGTATGAGATGACATTTGTGTCACAATCATTCGTTTTGCGGCTGTCTAATGTTGATGCTGGTGTTTGTGAGTAGATTCAAAAGAGACGGGCTGAAATTTGGTCGTGATGCACTAAAAGAAAAGACAATGAATAAACAATTTATAAATGTATTCATGCCCTTGGTTCACTTGTTCCAACAACAGCATTGTTGGCAAAGATTTTTCATTTGTTATCGTTTTTCACATGTCCTTTGGCTGCAGTTGGAATAATATTTCCTTTAAAACTGTTTTGTCTTTCAAGCTGAAAATTCTGCTCTTATTTTGCAGAATACACACAAACATTGTGTAGAAAGTAGTTTGCTCATACAGGCTGTAGCTTAGTTGTTTGAGCTCTGTTCAAATTGAAATTTATTCAATTATGGTAGTACGCCATTCGCAAGTAAATCTTATGGGAGTGAGTGTTAATTGTGCAAAAAAAGGGTTTTTGATTTGTTTTTAAAAAACATCTATGTAATTTAACAATTGCTGTGAAGCAGACATCTCCTCTGCAAAGCATGATTGATACCTGAAAAACAGAGTAATTTGCTGCATGTAAACACCTGCTGAGGATCTTCGCTTCGACTTCAGTTAAATGTCTACATCTTACCATGTAACAGACACAGCTCCTCATACAGGGTTATTGGTATTATGTGCATATATATAGATCTTACAAACAGCGCTGAGCAGCAGTGAAGAGTGCCAACACGCTGCCCTCTGTATGTCCTCGGAACAGGATTGTATCACGTGTTGGAGGTTAAAAGAATATCTATACTGTACACTTGAGTATTGCGATATTATGTTTTGTGATACTGTATTGACTCCCCAAATTACTGGATTGATTTTTAGTTTATAGTTTGCATGTAGGGATGTTAATAATTAACCGTTAAACCGTTAACCGACATTAAGAGTTTTAAAAGATTAACGCTATCGGTTAAACGGTTAAAAGAAATATTAATAATTAATTAAAAAGCTGAGCAAAACTCAAGAGGAGCGGCTTGTCACTTAAAGGAGAAAAGCTAGTCCACCTTAACAGTCCACCTTAAGAGAGTCTGAGCCGGCGTTGCAAGATACAGGAAGTTGGCTCCCGTCTTGAGCTCGCTTGAGCGGAGGAGTTGTAGCATTTATTCACAGGCGAATAAACTGTACACACACTGCTACACCTACGTTCACAGCTACAACGCCACCAACAACCCCACACTCACCGCCGCCACACACGCGGTCTGTCGGATACTCGCTAAAGTGACGCCGCGCTGACAGACCGTATGTGTGTGGCTACGGGGAGCCCGAAGCCTCCAGCAACGCTTCAGCTGCTAACGTAGCACAAACACACACACACGGTTGTCGGACACTCGCTATCGTTACGCCGGGCAGACACACAGCTGACAACCTGCTAAACTAAACTTAATGTGCGGTGGAGGCTTTCTGGGAAAGTGGCTGCATGTCCGCGACACTACATGCAGCACCGTGACTGCTACAGTAACGCTCCCGGACGAGTGAACTGGGGACTCAGTTGTCTGTTGTGCTCATACGCTGCAGCTGGCGCTCCGCTACATGCGACATACTAATCTTGTCGGTTAACGGTTAAGAATCGGTTAACGAGGGTCAGTTATCGGCTACATTTTTTTTTCAAAATTAGCATCCCTATTTGCATGCTAAGATTTGTGGCAGGAAGTGGCTCAGATTGCACAAAAAAGTAGTGCTATGCTGTTGGATGTTACTGTGATGAATGCAAATGCAGATCCATCTGTCCTGATTGCATAAAAAAAAATCTTTTACTCAAATTGCATGCATATGGTGGTGTGTTCTTTGTAATATGGTAGTTTTTCCTAGAATTAGATTTTAAAAAAATCGCAGTATATCTCCTTGCTTACTGTATCGCAAATGTATTGTGAAGCACATGCAGGTAATGTTCAGGTGGTGTCAACGGTATGAACGTGCGAATGAACATGTGAATGAACATTAGCTCAATGCAGCAAACGAAGAGAGCAGTAAATGGAAACGATGCCATTGGCAATGCCATTTGTGTGACAGAACTACTTATGGCAAATAATGATAAACGCAGCAATATAATACACAGAGGGATGGTGGATCATTGAAAACTGAGGCGTGGCACACTGCCATGAGTCAATGAATGTAGCAGAGAAACTACATTAACACCATGCCAGCAGGAAACAACAATTTTGAGAGGAAAACATCATTCTACACAACTTCCAGTGACATTAACATGTTAACAACAACAGTTTCCCCATTAGAATTCATTAAAAATGCAACTTGATGTTGATCTCTGACCGAAAAAATCCCAACTGAAGCACAAGATAAAGAGCATAAAGTCAAGGGAGGGGGGGATGAATATATTTTTATATGCGACACATGCTGTGCTCACAGCTCCGTCTTTAACGCAGCTCTCAGAGGCATTGACGATTCTCTTTGCTCCTTTTAAGTCAAAAACTTTCAGTTTATGTTTATTGTGAAGCACACAGAAATTCAAGCACTGCGAATGGTTGTTTTTCCCAAAGCGGAACAAATGTGTCTGCAACATTTCCTCTCCATTAACACGTTGTTCCGTGTGTTCGTACATTAGAGATCTTTTTTGGCTCATTTCCCTTCTCATACCTCCATTTTGCATTATTCATAGAACATTTCACATTTTGTGATTATGTTATGTTATGGTTTTTTTTTTCTTTTTCTCATTTATGGGGCAGAACCCTTAACTCAGCCATTAATTCACATAATTCATTTGCTGCTCAGATTGAAGGAACAAATTAAATACCAGTATGAGAACTGCAGTGCTTTGCAGCTGCATTTAAGATGCAACAAAATATGCCAAAAAAAGCCTCTGAGGTAATGAGGAAATAAAACAAATCAAAACAAAACTGGTTAACAACAAAACACACTAGTAAAGGTGAGAGCTAACTCGCGGTAGCACCAGTGTGTCTATGGCAGGTGCAGGCCTGCAGTGGTCCTCTTGAACCTGAAATGAGTCGCTAGAAGCAAAAGTGTTTGGCAGTGAAACGCTGTCACACTTCAAACAGCTGTAGACCTTCCCTGGTTGTACTTCCTCTCCAGCCTCATTTAAATACTACATCCCAGAGAGCTCCTGCTTTGAACTTTCTCTACTTGTTTTCTCATATCCTGCTGTCACCTGGCACAGAAACGCATCTCTGTGTGAAACAAAACAAATGAATATTGTTCCAAGTCGAATGTTTCTCATGAGCAGCAGGTCCATGCAATATTAAAATGGGAAATGCTGTGTGTGTGTGTGTGTGGCAGTGGATTGGGCTTGGAAAACATGTGAAACGTCTGGCCAGATGTGCTGTACATCATTCATTAATTTAGGATATAATCGGTTTTGAAAGAGAGAGCGACCCAGTTGCTTGCCTAGGTTGGACTGTACAGGTGTGTGTGTTGCTATGCTGGACATTTTCGCCGCATGTCGCACCTCCACCGACGCCATGGAGCTCAGCTGCAGGGTCATCGGCCGGGGACCACCGCTCATTGATGTTTCGCTCCTTTAACCTCGGTACATCTCCTGGTGGCGGAGCAGTGGGAAAGGACATCTCCTTAACACCCTCTTCAGCTGCCCTCCTTGTTTGACGGACCCCAATTCCCGTTCTTCCTCCTTAGCCAAAGCCAAAAAGTTGCCCTTCTCTCCTTCCTCGTCTTCGGTTACTCTACGGAGCTTCACCCCAGATTGACCTAGCCTATGTCCCGAAGGAGCCGCGGCGGCGATGTGCTAATGAAACCCTGATGAAGCCTACTTCCACTGGGTTAGATGACGGTGGTCAAGTCCTCCTCGCTGCACTCGGCTGCCAGCTCTGAATATTTCATCATCACACGCTCGTGGGCAGCTCGCGCTCCGTCCTCAGTAGAGATGGAGAGCTCGATGAGAAGACCGGCCTTGGCAGCAGCAGCAGAGCAGAACACTACTGTATATCTGGCCAGGGTGATTTGGTGGTGACCTCCGCTCACTTCTCTTCATGATGTGCCTGCAGGCTTCAAATATTTCAGCCAGCTTCCTCAGGAACCTGGTCATGCCATCTGTAGCGCCCCCGGGGTCAGCGCAGTCTTGCACCCCGGCAGGATATATTGGAGGCTAGTATTGGTGGTATCGCAGAGGGGGGCAGGCCTGTTCATTGCCGAACCCTTTTTTTGTGCTTATTGCAATGACAGGTCTTGGATCAGTGACCCTGAGACGCACTGTGTAAGTGAAAAATGCCTTTTCTTCTCATCTTTAATAACCTGTTGTTTATCCACAACGGAGCGCGATTCTTCAATAAGAGAAACGTGTTTACAGTAAACGTTTTCATTGATTTCCTTGTCTATCAAACGAAGCCAGGCTTAATTAAAGGGTAATTATAATAAATTCATGTCAGGTTTGTGATAACTGTGTGTTAGTAACTTGAGAACAACTCAAAAACAAATGGACCCTACTGAAAACATGGACTATATAAATATGTACTGTAAAAAAAAAAGTAATTATGTAATGTATCTCTGAGGCAATCATTGTGCAAAAGCTACAAATCACATCCTACAACACTGAAAGACACATTTCTCCTAACAATTCTGTTTTTTTGTAAATTATTAGAAAATGCCTACCACAAATATGCTGTTTTATTTGAGTTTTGGGGGGTTAAGGTTATATAATATGTGTTTAAGTTTGGCCAAGTTATTCTTGTTAATGTTTGGATAAATTACTTTGCTCAATGATATATGATAAATGTTTCACTCGCAAGAACAGCTCTATTTGAGTCCCCAAGGTCCATAAATTGTCCTACATACAGGGACAAGATATAAGCATAACACAGCCAATGCAATTAATATTTAACAATACATATGAGTTAAACTATAGAAATGTAGGTCTCCATTAAATGTTTATGACTGATTATCCATTGTAATGATAGTAGTAAGTCATAGTAATAATTAAATTGATTGAATTGTTTTCAAAGTGGGTGCTAGGCCCTTGCACCTTACCTGTTCTTTATTTATTAGATAAGGAGTGTCTATATATAAATTGCAGATTCATGCCAAATGAACACCCAAAATTAAATCAAATAAAAATAAAAGTCTGAACTTACTGTATGACCACTTCATCTTTGATTTATTTTGTATTTTTATTTTGTGATTTTACTTTTTTAAGAAAATTTAAAAAAATTCTCTGATTCCAGCTTCTTAAATGTAAAACAATTCTGGTTTCTATATTCCTCTATGACAGTAAACTGAATATCTTTGAGTTGTGGACAAAACAAGACATTTGAGGACGTCATCTTGGGCTTTGGGAAAATAATCGACAGATTAATGTCAATTAATTAATTGACGACAATGAAAATAATCTTTAGTTGCAGCCCTAATCTGTTTTCATTATTAAAAGGCTTGCCCGTCAATGTAGCAGACCCTTTTGTAATATGTAACCGCTGGTCAAAATGATCTTATTCATTATTATTCTGATAGCTAATATTTGTATTAACCACAGCAGCAGTCGTAGTTTATTTTTATTTTGAGTCATTTGTTCAGTACACAGTAGAAGAGACGCTGACTTGAGAGGACAGAAGTGTGTGTAAACAGATAACTGACGTGTGCGACATCTTTGTCAGTCACTGTTATACGTTTGATTGTATGTGCCTTCTATCAGCATCGCAACTCTTTCCAAAGCAAGGTAAGGAATTCATGACACGATCCCTTCTCAAGCTGAAAGATTTTGTTTGACGGTGATGGGAGATGTTGCCCCACTTTCCGCTTTGCCCCCCTGGGAACGGTCCTCACTCTTCCCTCCTCGCGTGGTTGGAAACAGAGAGCCAGGCGCAGTGAAACAACTGCACTAAATACAGCCCTGCAGTTACCATAGAAACCAGCGCCGGTGCATCCCTGACTAGTCCTACTGTATTTCATTTTGCACTTGACCCAGAAAAACACTGGGAGGTTGATGTTTAGTTTCTTCCCAGTCAAACTTTTCAGAGTATAGGTGATATAACAGGCAGGAACAAAGAGCTACACCGTACATGAGGACTAAGCAAAAACCCGGCGCTTTCCAAAGGAGACAAAAGGGAAAAAAATCATGCAGAGGTGTGAAAGAGATAGAGAGGTAAAAAAAAAAACGTGCACGCGAGTGATGAAGCCAGAGGCGCTTCAGGCAGAGTGAATTTACAGTGACAACAAAATCGAGTACCGCTGCAAGGCTGGCCGTAGCTACACTGGACTGGACAGCACATGATCGCTTTTGAAATATATCAAGTCCTACTTGTGCTGACACCTTTCCTAGGATAAAGGACGATGCGACACTGATTTTTTTTTTCTTTTTCTTCTTTTAGGAGTAGTGTAGCAGTGCTATTATTAAAGTTATATAATGCAAGGTGCTGCACTGCATCAAAAAGCATTGTTTTAGAGACGGCACAGCCCCATCTCTCTTTAAAAATTCACACCCAGATTACACGATCATCCAGCTGCTGACTAAATGATGACATCTTTAGGAAGAATAACCTCATGTGCCAGGAGCTATAAGTCAATTATCAGAAAGCTCAGCTCGTAATTATAAGCTTTTCATAATACGTTCCCCCGTTCTATAGGCCCCCATGATGTCCAGGCATTTCACCATGTTAAGTCATTTTACACCGTACTCTCAGCTCCACTGGGACTTCATTATAGTGTCCAAATAGGTCAAGAGCAGTGCATTATACTGCAGCCAGGCTTTAATCTAATGAACATGGTAAAGCCTCTATATCATTAACACCCTCTTTAACAACACTCCGTTGTTCCCACAAGTGTCTGTAATGTGATAATAACACACAACGTTCATGATTTCACACAGTCGTTTGCGCTGAATATATGGAACATGAGACCTACAGTATGTGAGGTTTGCTGTTGCAATAAATGATGCAACTATATCATACACTGAACAACAGCTACATTTGGGCTCTGGGCACCCTAAAACATGTACAGGCTCCCACATCTATCAAGCCAACAAGTCACAACTGATCTCTAAAGTCCTCGCACTTCACAGGAATTACTGCCGCAACAATGCCATCATTTTGTGGCGTGCAGTTGGACTGAATTCTGCGTTCACAGAAAAAATGATACCAGTAAAGGGCTTCCTGTACAAAAAGAACTTTTGCAGTCAGCGGATATAATGAAAACAACATTTCTATAAGGATATCAGAGGAGATAAATGAGAGAGTGCTGAATACATTTTCCTTGATAAATCTTCAAAAAGCGACAAACGCTGGATATTTCTGAGAACAATGGCTACATTGTATATTACAGTAAGTCAGCAGGCCTCCATTTTACATACACACTGTGATTAATGTGTGCTATTAAGACGTTTCAGTGCCTTTTCAACACTTATTCTTCTTGCTTGCAGGATATGGTAAACTAACTGACTTTTAGGCAGAGCACCCAACTGAGGTTCAGTGTAGAAGTAGCTGTTTAGTACTGTTTCCTTTTATATTACTAACAATACTCTACTATTTTTGCATGCTACAGCACCAAAAAGAAAACAGGAGGAAGGGAACAACTTGAGTGAAATGAGTCAAATTAAATAATAAACGATAAACACCTTAGACTGTATAAATTACTTGTGCAAATATTTGTGAAAATATGTATATACTAAGGCTGTCAAAGTGAATGCGATAATAACGCAAATTCGTTTTAACCCCACTAATTTGTTTAATACATTAACGCAACTTGCGATCTTTAGGTTGTGGCGGGCTCAGTTTTAAAGCTAGAGTGAAGATACTGGTATCATATGAAACTATACAAACTAAGGAAACCTTTGGTACCAACCATGTCATACTAGCTTGTCGGGAAGGAGGCTAAATAACGCTCCAAACGTATGCTACATTTTGGCGAGGAAAAACTGGCAAGGCCATTTTCAAAGGGGTCCCTTGACCTCTGACCTCATGATATGTGAATGAAAATGGGTTCTAAGGGTACCCACGAGTCTCCCCTTTACAGACATGCCCACTTTATGATAATCTTTATGATTTCCAATAATAAATATATACATACATTTGCATAAAGCAAGCATATTTGCCCACTCCCACGTTGTTAAGAGTATTAAATACTTGACAAATCCCCCTTTAAGGTACATGTTGAACAGATTAAAAATGTGGGATTAATTTGCAATTAATTGCGATAAACTATGGACAATCATGCGATTAATCGCGATTGAATATTTTAATAGATTGACAGCCCTAGTATTTACAGAAATAATGAGTCCAGTAATCCCAAAAAATATCCAAAAACCTTATTGAGGTAGTCATGATTTGTGAGTCATTACACTACTAACTAAGAAGGTTACAAATACTGATTCTAATACTAACAATGTCATAGCTTTAGGGCTGCAACTAACTTTTTTTTACCACTATCTATTAATTAGTTCCCAGTTAATTATTTTCTCGATTACTTTATTAATAATTTGGTTTAAAAAAAAAAAAAGTCAAAATATTGTATTTAAGACCATGGTGAGGATTTTAACTTCCTTTTAATCGTCCAACCAACAGTTCAAAACCCAAAGATAATCATTTTACTATCAAATACTGCAAGACAAAGAAAAGCAGAAAATTCTCTGGAACACGGTTATGTTTGGCATGAAAAATCATCGATTGACTAATTGATTAATCAACAAATCGTTTCATCCCTACATAGCTCTATGGAGATATTGTATTTTCTCCCTTCAGGAAGGGCAGAACAAAGGACAGCTACACAAAAGTGCCCTTGTAGCTGATACATATTCAGTGTCAGTGGCTTCTCTTTGCACTGTGCCACCCGGCCGCCATTCTTGCTCATTCAATAGCTGCTGAGGGAGAGGAAAAGGCTTCTCATTCAGCCACATGTTCACAGACAGTGTGGGGATTTCAACCTCTGATGCTCTAACCTTTAACTTCCCACCATCGTATTATCCTGCAGCTGAAAGAGGCCGTGGTCCACTCCTCTATTATTGCAACAGCCAATCAGGCATTCAGCAGCATTAGCAGGCAGGCCAAAGAAGCTAATGATTGAACAAATGCAAATTGGTCTCATTTTCTGATTATATTTTTTTGCATCGAGCTGCGGTGCTCCACAATGGCTGTCTGGCATTGCGTAAGCACCGAGTTGCACACTCCTGTTTTCGTCTTTAACGGTAATTTGAATGGCACTGGCATATAAGCCTACGCTGCTGGATGGGGCTGAGCCAATCCTCCGCAGTAAGGGCCTGGCGGCATCATATTACACTGCTGGAAATCTTCTATTAACTGTGAGCAGTATGGCACGAGACAACTGCGGTCTTTCTAAGTGGGTTTTGTGAGCACTGTCAAAAGGAAAAAGCACACGGGTCATAGAGACATTACCACTAAAAGGTGTTTCACAGCGTGGGAGGGGCTTAAGGAAACAAAGTGTATGTTACAAGTGTACTCACACTAAGAGTGTATTGTCGCAAGCCATTTATACAAATCACCACCTGCCACACAAATCCACAGAAAATCTGAGCACAAGCCAGGATACGTAAAAAGTATAGTCCAGTCAACTGGAAGAATGAAAACATGATGGCGCTACAAATGTGTTGTGCCTTAAAGCAGAGTCGAGGGAAAACCAGTGGGTGAAATATGGGGGGTCTCGGGGGGGTCCTTGATTGACACTTGAGAACCCCTGAAAGACTCGTCTTTTAAAAGCTTACTATGTCCAGTAGTATTAATTATTCAAACTGCAAAACATTTATCCACAAATATGAATACAGAAATATATTGTTGTGGTGTTTCCTCTTATATTGCCAGTTGTTTCTGGTAAGGCCTTCTTCTATGGGTGACGCTGTTGCAAATGGTCCGCAATGCAAATGTATAGTTAAGAAAATCTAAGGTTACACCGTACAACCTGAAAAGCAGTGGATTTTTTGTTCCTGCTTCAACATCATAGGGTGTTTTCACATATAGTCCTTTTTAAATGAACCCTAACTCTTTCAGTTTCTGGTCCACTTCAGCTCTGATGGGGCCTCAGTCCTCTTTCTGTTCACACTAGAGTTCCTACCGTCATCATTCTGCTGCATTGCTTTTCCCCTTCAATGACATTTTTAGGGTTGGTACAGGCACTTCCACACTACTGAATACCGTCCAGTTTGTCGAAAAAAGGGGCTTGTGTCTTTTATGTCAAAGGATTCTCCACTTTTTTCTCATTTATTCCATCTCTATTATCTATTTTATATCGCTGTGAAAACATTTCCTTCAAACAACTACATTTTACAAGATTACATTTGAACACATCATCATAACAATATAATTTTCTGCAAATGTTCTACTCATTTTTACTGAATAGAGCTTGAATGCATCATAATATAACTCAATGCAACCTCCGTTAACGTTAGCTGTTAGCTCTGTTATTTAGCCAAGCAGGACTATGCTGTCTGGCTGTTAACAGCTAACAGCTAACAGCTAACATTAACTATCTCTCCTTCTGCCGATTTCAACACGGACTTGTTGTTAACAATGTATCATTATCAGGGATCGTGACTAGAGAGCATTAAATCCGACCTCCCAATTGCATATTTTTACTGAATATCGGCCTATAACAATCTGGGGCTAATCAAACTGGGCATCACCTGGAGCGCTTTGTGTTCAAAATGCACACGTTAAGCGAACCGCAACGCGGACTTGAAGCAAACCGTACTCAGAACAACCCCCGAGGAGGTCTGAGTATTATTCATTTCTGAGGGGTCTGAGCTCTTTTGGAGTGTTCACATATGCGCAAAAAATGCTGACTAATCGCTTTGAGTTCGTTTGGAGAGCTGAAAGTGTGAAAGCACCCATAGCTAGACTAAAAAAAATATGGACTCAGTACGCATCAAGTCGGGGAAATAGGGTCAAAGAGAAAGCAAAGTTATAACTTGTGGTCCATTCTTTTTTTAAGGTAAGATAGAATATTTTCTGTGCATAAGGTGAAAAGCTGTACAGCAACGTAATTGTGTGTGTCGGGTTCGAGAGAGAGGCGAGTGCGCTGTGTGGACTCTGCTGCAGGGCATAGTTGTTGCATGGTTGTGTAGTTGTGTGAGTGCCCTTATTGTTAATGATATTAGAGCTGGTGATGTGTGTGCCAAGTGTGTAGCCTATAGCCATGTTGATTGCCTTGGCTTGTATCCATGGAAAATCCATAGGCCTATAGTGCGTATTGAGTCTAACACTGAGCATAACACTGGAGCACTACGTTGGGGGGGACCCCCGATTACCCCCGGCTATTTCACACACTGGGGAAAACTGTGTATATATATATAAAAAAAAGGGAAAAAAATACACCATAAAGTGAAAAGACAACCCTAATACACATCAAAATACTTTTTTCATTATCTGACATCTGCATTGAGGTTAGACATGATTACATGTCAATATAATGTCTAATGTCTCCTCTCATTTCAAGTCCTGATTCAGTGGAAATCCTCCCCAGATCACAGAATAAGGGCAGACATGAAGAAGATTAAATTAGTGTAGATATAACCCCTGTAATGGCAGGCCTTGAGAGATGATTAATTCTAATTGTACGACTCGATCAGATAGTTAAAGGAAATTCAAATGAGACATGGTGTGTAGGCTCAAATGGACAGGGTGAACAATGCAGCGTTTTTATATTTAATAGAGATACACTGTTGAATCCCACTGAAATGACTTTGCGGAAATCCAATAGAAAATGAAGGAGTGGAGCTTTACATGAGAGAAAATCTTCATAATCTGGAATCAATAATAATCTGTAACACGATCACCATTTCAGCAAAAAAAAGTTGAGTATGTAATATCCAAATGTGATATTAGAATATAAGATATAAGAAATCTTTCACTGGGAAAAATAACAGATAAAAGAATCTAAGAGGACAGCTTTTATACTTGATTCAATCATCTCATCTTGAGTTGGAAACTACAAACCGAAGGTGTAAAGTTTGAAAGATGTGGACATTTATCTGACAGACGGAAGTTGAAAAGATGCTATCAGTTGCATTATGGGAAGTGTAGGATCCAGTGTTTGTACAGCTTGACCCATACTTGGGACTAAGAGTTTCAATATCTCGGCCTCTGCTGTATTGATTTTAACCTTTATTTTTTTTGTATTTATTTTTGTCTCCTCTCCACCAACTTACTGGAAGTGCAATACAAAATTGCTGGAATTGCCCTTTAATATTTAATCTTTATCTGAAAGGAACTACAAACAAAAGTCATTCAAATGTTTTTGTCTCTAAAATACAGTATGATCGAATATCTTAAGAAACATTACATACATAAAACTATTCTACAACAACAACAACATCCAGGAGCTTTAAGAATACAACTGATCTAAAAACCGAGAGCCCCTGGTGCCGGGGGAAACCCGTGATGTAGTTTCAAAATATCGCCATTTCATAATCGTCTATTTAGAGAGATATACCCGTTTGAAAACATGAGGTCTTCAGCATTCAGAATCAGAAAAAAACAATTGTATGTTGTCCAAACTATGTCTTATTACGAAGTACTTTAACAATAAAGTTGTACAGAAATATACTTCATAAATATAAGAACAAGTTGTGATAAAAAAACCCGCGTTCATTTTCTCATCTCAAGTCTACAATATCATGCATAGTATCGTTGGAAACTCTGACCTTTCTAACGCACCTCAACTCCAGTTACTCACGGGGAACAGGGACACCAAACAGTCAAACTTCACATTTTACAGTCACACTGACATAAATCTATGTATTATACTATTTCATCAAGGTTACATTCACCCAAAACAGCAGATTTTAGTTACTTGCATGTCTGCAGCGATTAAAAAACACCAGAGAGACAGAATCGGCTGTATAGTATAGATCTCTTTGGTTATTATATGAATATTGATCAGTATTCATTGTGTTTATTACTATTTCAATGTTGTTTGGATTTATTTATGTTATTTGTAACATGGCTGTATGGAAATAAGCAATTTTTGAAGTAAAATGGTATACAGTCAATATGTATACAGTAAATATGACCAAAACATTGAGACCGCCTGAGTATATCTTTATAAATTGAATCACAAATGTTGTACTTTAGTGTATTTTCATCAAATGTATAGTTACAGTTGTAGTCAAAGTACAGGAGAAGACATTCAGTTGCATCATTTTCTATGGGATCTTGGTTTTATATTGCCTTTGAAATTCCGATTTTATACTCGGCGAGGATGAAAATGTTATATTTTCCTTTATTGCATCTCCACTGTAATCTCCATGGTAATATAGTTTAGTTTACTTACAATGGATTCATACTCCTTAGCTTCTTACCTTTCAAAGGAAACCAGATATATGCATATAAGTCTTGTGGTTGAGGAGCTTTTCCTGATTAATTTTAAGAAAATGATTATTATTATTTATATAGTTATTTTAGGCTTTTTTTCCCCCAGAGGGATAGGGCTTAGGTTCAACAGGTAAGGTCATTCTTTACCTTAGAAATAGCAACAAAAAAAAAAAAGCTGCTTTTATTGTGTTATATTGAAGTATTTTAAGAGTATTATTACTTACTGGACATCGCATCAAGCTCATTAACAGCAAAATACCTGAACTGACAACACACACACCATGATTATACAGTACGCATAAATCTGTGACTTAGATGAAAGCTGTTCATTGTTGGCCCGCGATGTACAGCATATGGACTCGCAGCAGTCATCATTAGCACGGGTGATTAACTGGCCAGGTTAAGCGTCTTGCACTTGAGTGGCCTGACGACAGATACTATCCTCCTCTAGGGATCAAGACGCCTGTACAGCAAATCGTGTTATCTCCCAAATCAGAGCAGCAGCAGCGGGGTGCCAGCTCGGGTGTTGGTGACACATCATACGCATTAGGTGGCTTTTGTTTGTGGTTACACGACCGAGCGTGAGAAACAATGAGGACGCGAGACGACGTCACCGGGGGGAAATGTGTCACAACAGAGCGGCTGAGGGGAAGTTGCGATGATTCCTACTGGATTGAAACGCGGCCATCTCGCATTCAGAATTACTGAGAGCGTGTTGGGAGAAAGTCCTAGAACGGCTGGGGGTTGGTGGTAATAGCCCAAACCCATTAAAGCAACTTAAAGAAAATCTATTTTGAAGCTCAAGTTCAAAGACATCTCAGTCAGTGGTTGGCTGTGACCTGGCACTGGGGATTTCTCTCTTTGCATTGCACACTTCTTTATGAGTCTTTGAGGCTTACAACACACACACACACACACACACACACACACACTCAGGTGACAGATGCTAGTGTCCTCTAGCTACCACGCAGTGTTTGGTAGATTATCTTTGGACTAATGATGTGTAATGAATGAGCTATATTTTTCTCTTCCTAACCTGCAGAAATGCCCAAAAAAAATAGGAAATCTCCTTTTCGCACAGTGACTTCCTAAAAGTCTTTAGACCACTAGGGTCTGCAGAGTGCACTGCGTTTACGGGTGAGAGGTCGCAGCGAGTCCCTTTCCATTCTCTGAAGGCACAGTAAAGGTTTTGGCAGAGTAATTCCAGGCAGTCAAAGGGATGCTTTCACCATTAGAAGCTCTTGTTCTTGTCCAATTCCTCGAGGGTCCATTGCTACCTTTAAGTGCCACGGTAGATTTTGAGGAAGGTGAATTTCCACCAGGAGGGGAACTTCAGATTACTTAGGCGCGATGCCTCTGAGAAGAAGCGTGACCGGTCCCTACTCGCTCGTGTTGTTCACCCACTGCTACGCTAAAAGTGTGCAGACGGCAGGGAAGTGATGAATCCCTCCGTATCCAAATCCAACCTGTTCTCAGAAACAGCGGGGGGATGAATATATTACAGCCTGACGATTCATTAGCTGAATGTCAGCCACTAAGTGTGCACTGACACGGCCTTGCCTTTCAACCAGTTCACTACATGAAAGAAGACCTTTAGTTAGACTTGAGTCATCCACACAATAATTTAATAACTTACCATAATGGCTTTCCGTATCTTAACAGGGGATTTTCACTGAAACTTCATCGGCGAACCTTTGCCCTCGATAAAGTGTTTTTTTTTTAATGATAGAAGCTTTCATTTTTACTACTTTGAATATGAGCGGATATGGGTTTATGAACGGCCACCGTCTCACACTAGCTGATCCAGGAATCCGCAGACTACAAAAAAAATAATTGCCAACTAGGGTGGATCTCAACCAGGAAAAATGATTGTGTGTGCAGAAAAACGCAACATCTGAAATTACTTCTGTCTGTCGACAGTGTAACCCCAAGGTCCATTTAGTAGCTGTTCTGGAGCTTTCAATCATGTCACCTGGATATGTTTAAAGTCCTTCCGTTAGTAGGTTAGTTAAGACTTTAGTAATGAGTAAAAAAGTAGGGCTGTCAATCAATTAAAATAGTTAATTGCAATTAATCGCAAATTAATGGCACATTTCTTTATCTGTTCAAAATTTTTTCAGATCTGTCAAGTATTTAATACTCTTATCAACGTGGGAGTGGACAAATATGCTTGCTTTATGCAAATGTATTTACATATTTTTTAATGGAAATATATCAACACAAAACAATGACAAATATTGTCCAGAAACCCTCACAGGTACTGCAATTAGCATAAAAAATATGCTCAAATCATAACATGGCAAACTGAAGCCCAACAGGCAACAACAGCTGTCAGTGTGTCAGTGTGCTGACTTGACTATGACTTGTCCAAAACTGCATGTGATTAACATAAAGTGGGCATATTTGTAAAGGGGAGACTCGTGGGTACCCATAGAACCCATTTTCATTCACATATCTTGAGGTCAGAGGTCAAGGGAACCCTCTGAAAATGGCCATGCCGGTTTTTCCTCGCCAAATTTTAGCGCAAGCGATCCTTACTTTTTCTAGTTTCCTATGATGCTAGTATCTTCACTCCAGTTTTAAAAATGAGCCCGGTTGCTAAGACACATCTGTAGCCCCATCCGATCAAAAGCAATAAACTATGTACACAGGAAGTCACAGTATAGCATCACAAGCTGTAAAAAAACTTTTAAAGAATAACTGTTTTAAGGGCCAAACAATATATTAAACTTAACTGCCAATGCTTTGTTGTTTTAGTCATATCTGCATACAGGGATAAATACTGTATGTGTTAGCAGCAGTATTCCTGTAGTTTAAAATGAGCGGAAATATCCGACTATGCTAAGCTGATTTTCGTTATTTGGTCATTTAATCCAACGTTATTGGCGTAACCTTTTGGAATTTGATGCATACTGTTATATTTGTGAAATATAATTCAATTTTTTCTTTATTTAACAGTACTGTGATAAAGTGACGAACCTCTTTTACTCTTTGATCTAAAACATTTAAATAAGCTAGCATTAGTTTTGCTAGTTCGCTAAGCAGCAGTTCCACAGTTACACCCGCCAGTTTCTGGTTGTAAATTGAGTGAGGACGTCTCATTTATGTTTGATTAAAATACAAAACAGTAATATAAAAGGAAGGCTCTACAATTCCGTGACATGTAAGCTAACTCTGTCTGCTGATGAAGATCATTTGATATGATTGAAAGGTCAAGAACACCCACTAAATGGATCTTGAAGTGAGATTATTTTGTCAACCAAGCTCTGCTAACATTCAAACTAACTGTTCTTTGTCATCTCAATGCAAACTTAAATAGATTCTTTCTCAAGGAGATCTGCTCTGTTAGAAGTGATTATAACACAACTGCTGCTCACATACTGTAAAGGAAGAGTTCAGCGAGGGATTCAGTGAAACTCCCTTCATTTTTTTTCATTTTTTTTTTCTTTCCTATTCAGAAAACAAGATAAGAAGATGAAGGTAAAAATATTAACGTTACAGCAATATCTTTTATCTGTCAAGCACAGAATATTTCACAGCAAACATTGAAAGCCTGAAATGTTCCAGCTAAATCCCCATGGCCATTTGGTGCAGCAGAAAGATATGACCCTGGCATACAGAAAGAAAGGCCAGAATTCTGTTTTTAATACTTAATTTTGAAGTCACTGCTGGTAAGTGATCTTCGCGCTCTCTGCATACCAATTTGCACAAGACGTCGTCCTTGAGCACCATGCGATTAATAATGGATACGGTGTGACTATATGCCAATAGCTGGGGCGAGCTGTGGAGCACTGAACTGCAACGCTGGCCCTGAAAATGTGCCTCCTTCCATCTCAAATGCAGCGTGTTTAAATTAACAGAGACGATTTAGGAGTTAAATTTTGCAATGTTAAATTGATCCTCTCTTGTGGTTTTGCAGGGAATCGGTGAAATCTGATCATGTAGTCAGAGTCTGCCCTATAGCTACACGGCTGCATCACAGCTGCCTGCAGCATTTCTGAAACTGCTTTCTACTTGAAGAAAATGCACGACATCCACATAAGACGTTTATGAAAATACAGGCAAAATATCGTCTAGAAATGAATGACGTACTCCTGATTGTTTGGGGTATTATGCAGGCAAATTTTCAGCAAGAATACAGCGGATTAACCCCAGAGTAGATTTTGAGAGTGTCAGCGCTGAGCACAAAGAATCGTTCATGTTATTGTCATCCTTTCATAATGAAATTTATGAAACGAAACGGCTGTCAAATTAGTATCTGAAATGAGAAATTCACTCCAAAACCCTCTTTTTTCTCTGTGAATCTATCTGTAGTGCATGTTTCTAAACTATTACACGGCCCCGCTCCCAATTTAGATATCACGGCTCCGTCATTAGATGCGTCTTCATTGTCGACTGACATTTTGTTTTAGCCCGACCGTGATCCGAGAGGTGCCGAGCCTGCAGACTAATGCTAGTTTACATGTAAATATTGTATACTGTGCGCACCACATGTTGAACAAACACATTAGCCAGCTGCAGACTCATTTGCTAAGGGGCCATTTCTACATCTCTTAACAGAGATTAAAAACAGAGAGCGAATAAGTTAAACATCTATAATTAAACAAAATTGAAACATTTTCTTAACATGTAGCAGAGACGATACTGTATCTGGGCCAAAGAAGACACTAGAGTGCTCTTGTTAACCAACGTTTTGGTGCCGATGGAGACGCACTGCACATTAAAATGTTAGTTGCTTAATTAACTTAGCGTGTTAAATGAATATGAGTGGTCCGGCGCCTTCTTTGAGTTCAGTGCTTTGTGAAATGACCTTCTCCTCTGCTACGCTGTCTGCTTTTGTGAGGTGTCTGAAGCGCACAAGATCCCCCCCTTTATATTTTCTTCAAAACTCATCCGGCTCTGTCATTAAAAGTAGGTTTGAGAGGGTTTTTTTCTGCTGTGTGAACTCCTTTCAAAATGGATGGACAGATGGAGCGTCATTGTAATTCTAAAAAGAGATCTCAAGGGGGAAATGGTGGATGAAGAAATCTCCGCCTGAATTACAAAAGGGTACATTTATTGGCACTTAGCTGGTTACTATATGCGGTACACTGTAACGATAAGCACCATTTGCTCTAATGGCCGTAAAGTCTTAATTCTCTATCTCCTGGAAATAGAAATATTCACTATTCTTGTCCTGTTTAATAGAAAACTCTTGTCAAATTGTTTTTTTGGCAAATCGCGCTAGAATTTCAAAATGTGACATGTAATTGCAGGTGTTTTTTATAGACAGAAACTGAGCCTCTACTGCAGCACCTTCCAGGACTGTGACAGGCCTGGTAACCATTGGAAACAGCCTACTATGCAGAGGACAAAGGCAAACCTGAAGGATAGGACCTGCCAATGATTCCCCCCTTGTGAGCAGCCACAAGACTCACAGGCCATGTTGATTTACTGACAAAAACAAGGTCCCCTTCTGCGCGAGTCAATGCTGCTGTGAAACACTGCTCAAACAGGATATTTCGCTTTTTTACTGGTGCTCATCTCTCAAAGGTAATGGCTCGGAAAATCTGAATGTCTTTAAAAGGCAACAGGGGCTACAAGGCCATTATACATTTCTTATCCCGCTGACATCGCCATCACGGCTTAGACAGGCTGACACGGAGGGTCAATAGCTTATTACTTTCTCAAAAGCGGTACGGCCCGAACGGACGGAACGCTATCATTAAGACTTCATTTAGCGGTGGTTGAAGTGCGTAACCTGCACACGGCAGATTGATCCAATGTCAATTCTATCCGTCGCTCCTATCATAATCATTTCAAGCATTTACAGGATGTGGAATGGCGAGTCTTCTGCAGTAGCGGGGGGGAGGGGGTGGTGACAGCTCAGCGCTTTATGTGCTGTGACTTTTCCAGCGGTACCTCTACGTCTGTATGATTTCACGTTAAAAAAAAACACCTTAATCCGATACACGATCAGTCTCCAGCAAACCAGCTATTAAAAAGGTGCCGGAAATATATCTGTGCACCGCGAGAACATGTGGTCAATAGTCGGTGTACAAGACTTACCTCGCTAAGCCGGCTTATACTTTAGCTCATAGCACTTCTAAGCTTCTTAACGAGTAAGCTCAAACTGAGCTAATTATTCATGGACAGCCTCCGTCTCAGGGAACACAGCCAGGATGAGTACCTAAAATTATGAATCTTGGACTGTAACATATGGAAACTGTAATTGACAAACCATTGCAGGAACATCTGCCCTTCATTTATACACTATAAAAAGTATCACTGCTGTCTTCTATGCTTATTATTCCGAAAGGTAGTCTTGCATCAGGATTTTGTCATCTTTTGCTTCCGGCTTCGACTCGCAGCTATGATATCTTGATGTTTTAAATTAAAACCGTAAGTCAGCTGGGGCTGTAATTTCTCTCATGTTTCCTAATTCAAGTCGAGTTTTTTGTCCCCAAAGATTTAAAAGCTGACTCACACCGTTAATTGTTATTCATCTTAATATGGCTTTCCCATGTGCCTTTGTCATTTTAATGTAGCTACTTCAAAGACAAAAAAATCTCTTTCATGGTGCTTCGTGTTATGTTGCTCACTGTCATTAGATTCGGGAACATGTTTAATCATCAGATTAGAGGACGAAACTGGAGTTTGTCAAGATTTAAAACTAATTATCCATTTCCTGAATGCTACTATTGAATTAGTAGTCCACGGTAAATATCTCTTGTGTAAATTTGTAGTCCACTATAAAGAGCACTGTACAGTATATGTGGATATATTCCGTGCAAAACAATGTAATTTTCATGTACCCTCATATTTTCATTTCATGCTCAAGAAAATATTGTGTGCATCTGCTGATTTATTCATTTACAGCTGCATCCGAGATCCCAAAATAACAGACGTATTTTAATTTCATACCATTAGCGGAGATACTTCATTACATTTACATTCTAAATCCTGCTTAGTCTTTTTTCTTTTCTTTTCTGGCACGTCTACATTGATTTTCCCATGTATGTAAATTGCTTGCTGAGGCACTTCATCACCGCACTGACAACTTTGTAACTTCATTCTGGTTATCAGCATATTACCGAAAAACTAATTTATGACAGACAATTGGATCACCTGTGAGGATCACTGTTGCGCAAAGTAAACATAATTGTCTATGTAAGATTCTACAGTAATCTGATCCAACATGATTAGCAGGGAGTTCCTAACAATGACAAACTCCCAGTCAAACATATTACTGTGAAAATAATGACTTATTTGAATAGAAGTGGAAAAGGCTTTAGTATGGGAACCATAATGAACGTCATTCTACTTGCAAGGTGGGAAAATGGTGAAACTTGTGCATTAGTCGCTTTTCATAAACAATGACTGCATTAAGTAGCAACAAGGTACTAGTCGTGAGTAGATGTAATTCTAAATTGTGATGCTATCAGCCAAATTAAATGCCAATAGTATGCAAAATACTGAAGAGAAAACTCACCTTTCTATGTAGCATGTCTGTGTATCAGAACGGGGCGTACATAATGTGAAAAGCTCCTGACAGCAACTGAAGGTAATGATGTATGGACTGCATTAAATGATGCATGACTCAAAATAGAAAACCTATTTTCAAACACAACAGTGAAACTTTTCCATCATTCACGTCTGGTATATAATTACAGCATCAACATCAGGATGTACAGTGCATGCGTAACCATCACATCACATGCATTTTAGTCAAGTCAAATTAGGCCCACTATGGTGCTTTTAGCAACCACTTTGATGCTTGATACAAAATCAAAATTAGCATTCGCTTTTCATGACTTCAAAAAGACAGTCTCTGATTTTTAGCCACGCTAGCAGAGTCCGTTGTTCGGTCCACCTCTTTGGTTTAAGTATCAGCAACAATTAAAAGATTTGCCAAGAAATTTTGTACAGACACTAATAACTTTGGTGAGCCTCTGACTTTTCATCTAGCACCACCAGCAGGTCAAAGGACTTCACTTTATAAATTGCACAATATAAATTGCAAAAAAATAACACAATGTTATTTTTTTTCCAGTATTGCTAAGCCCTAATTCAACTATTCACAACAATTAAATGCACAATCTCAGAAGTTTTTTTTTCTTTATCGTTTCAAGGTTGAAACAACCCTTTAACTTGTATTAAATATCAAATTACCTCAATGAACAGCATGATCTAAATATTCACTAACTCCTGAAGTCTTTTTTTTCTTAAAATCAAAACGACTTCTCAGAGATGTTAGGTAAGCCATTAAAGGTACTAAACGCGAAATTTAGAACATTTCTACTGCCTCCACAAGGCTCTCAACATGGCGACAGCTGAGCCAGCGGCTCGTAGCTAACGCTGCTAACAGCACTAACAGTGAAAACAAAGGCAACAGTGCTGACAGAGCTAACAGTGTTAACCTGATGGGGACCGGAGGGTGGATGCTACGCTTCCGTGATGGTGGGGCACGCTCACATGCACAAACCTGCGCTAAAATAAAAATGTGCGGCCGGCTCGGCTATGTCAACAAAGCAAGGAGAAGCTCGGATTTCAGCACACACAGAGGGAGAGTGACTTCATTCTCTGCTCAGGTAGACATTACTCCACTATATCTTTAAATAGCAGATAGTTGTTTGCTGCTATATTAATGCCCTTGATATCGTATAGAGCACCGTTAAATATTTAATTTTGCACTGTATAGGATTGTAGGCAATAAAAATGATGTAGAAATACCAGGCTGGGGACATCATTACGGCAGCTACTGTGCTGCTCTGTTTATGTTTGTATCAGGTGAACTACCTGGTCATAGGCCACACAAAAAGTAGCCTATTTCACCTGGAGCCAAATCATTTGAAGCCTATTAAGTGTGCTTGGACCAGAATGATAGAGCTGTAGTCTCATCAACCATATGTTAGGCCACCGATTAAAACTGGAGACACGCTGAGAGACGCGCTCCCCCCTCAAGTCAAACACGGAGGTGCATCTGTTTTGGGTAAGGCATGCTTTACATCTCAAAGTCTCTTTATTGCATATCTAATTGAAAGGGACATTTGATTTAAAGTTGCACTGCCATGCCAACACACAACCTGCTTTGAAAGGCAGTTCAGTGACTTTTCAAATCAGCTTCCATCAACATATTATTAAACAAACGTTCATGATTTTCTGTCATAGGTTAAGATGAAGCATAGCGAATCAGAGCATGTTGCCCAAAATGCCAGTCCTTCCATATTTTGTCTGATAAGAGTTTGACTTTCTAACAGCTTTAAAGGTTATTTTTTACGGTAAAATACAGTGGAGAAAGATGTGCTGTATAACAAAGTGTCCCTCCCTGCTGGATTCAAACACAGCATATCACGATTACATGGCACACACTTTATCCAGCTGAGCCACCAGGACGCCACAAACACCTAAGAGGTTCGAGGGATGTTTGCTGCCATGGCAACGCAGTAAATAACACTGATGTGTCTTATCAACAAGCCTACAAAGGACAGAAAACCAAAGAGCTTGAGCCACAATGCCACACAAGTGAAATAAAACTAAGTCCATTTTCAATAGACTCAGAGGTGATCGGAGAGTCGCAGGAAGGAAATCTACTCAAAGCTCATCATTCCACATTATTCCACTAAAGCAGCATTTGTATTTTTTTGCAGCAAAGTGAAAAAGTAATGAGGCAATGTGTCTGTATTTCTTATCCATAAATATTGCCAGTGAATTTGGTCTCCGTGCATTTCACAAAGCTTTAGCAGACACACGTTAACATTAGCATTTTAATCCCAATCATTTCTTTGAGTATATGATTTGAAATTGAATTTTCTTGCGGCTACGTGTAATGATCACAGGGGACATAATTGAAGACCGTAAAATGCACAACGGATTTCACCGTCTAATACGATGACGTCTCTTCCCCAAAGCTACTCAACTGACAGCCAGCTGCCAAGTGTCTTGCTTGCTCAGCTGTCTAACCAAAACATTACTGATGTGTCAAAATTCAAAGACTTTCGCAGTCAGACGAAATGCAGGAATTAACATTTGTGTCATTTATTTCGAAAAAAGTAAACATTCAACAGTGGCTCATTGGCTATAATTCTTACTGTGACAGTTAAGGCACTAAAATGATGGCATATGGTCAATAATACAAAATAAACAACAAAAATAAATGTCAGTAATGCTCCATCATAAGACTCTGACCTGTATACTCATGTATAAAAAAATAAATAAAAATTGTCCGTCAAAGGTGCAGTGTGTAGGATTCTTGCAGATTGCAGTTTCAGTTGGTTGCAGATTGCAACCAACTGAAACTTCTCCCGTGTGCCAAAATCGTAGGAGAACTACGGTGGCCGACGCAAAAACGTGAATGGCCCTCTCTAGAGCCTAGTGTGTTGTTTGTCCGTTCTGGGCTAATGTAGAAACATGGCCGCCGGCTTCGTGAAGAGGACTCGCTCCGTATGAAGATATAAGCGGCTCATTCTAAGGTAACGAAAACACAACGATTCTTATTTCCAGGTGATTATACACAAAAGAAAACATCCTTATTGATGTTATATTCCATTTCGACCAATAGATCCCCCTAAATGCTGCACACTGTTCCTTTAAGACAAGTGCAGCGTATTTATAAATAACCTAAATTAACCTTAAAGCTAGCGGTGCAATTCCAGCTTTTAACATTCATTGCAAGTTCTATCAAAGTCAGCCAAGGATATTTTCAAGTTTTACTTTACTTAAGTTTGTTTCCAGAAAACAATTGTCCACATCCTCTGGACAGAGGACAGATCTGTTGGCACTAACAATGTCTCCAGCCTTTGAAAAAAACAATTTTCTGGGGACAGAGGTAGCGTGATCTCCTCAGAGTTGAAGAGTGGGCCAAACAGTTCAGCCAAGGCTGACTTCTTTAGAAGTGGAGATGGTGATGAGGTCTGTGAGTCTGCTACCTCTGCGGTATGAAATGACAACAAATTTAAAGAGACAGTTGCCATTGTAGCAGCAATATTTATTTCATACATATTTTATCAGAGCCTTTTACTAGTTTAAAAAATAATAACCTTGATATAAAATAAATGAAATACCTGCTCTACATTGGACACAATCTTGGTGAGGCGGTCTTAGATTCTCTTACGGCACGCACTATCCATGTGAGGGAGGGTCCTGAAGCTCGGATTAAGCACTATGCATTTGTTGTGGAAGTCTTGAGTTCAGAGTCACAGTGACTGTCTCCATCGTTTGATTGAAAGGATTTCAGGATCGTGGGTTTGAGGTGTAGAAGGTAGAACGTGTAGTTTCAGAGCTCATTATTGCTGTGAGAGTTTTCGAGGGGTTTAAGGACCTCCATCACATCCTTTGCCACTCTCACATCCTGGTTGGACAAATGAACAACGTCTTTGTTCTTGAGTGCTTTTTCTGTCAATGCTGAGTAAATAGCAGCTTGCGGTTTTAAGAAACTCTCCATCACGTCCTAACTGGAGTTGAAGTGGGTGGGAACATTAGCGTTAGTCACTGCTTTGCCGCGGTCTGATCTGCAGCGGGGGGCTGCTCGTTTTTGTGTCGTTCCGCTATTCGACACATTCGGGCGATGCCGTCGTAAATGACTCAGCATGTTCAAGTGTTTCGACAGACGCTGTACAGTTTCGCTGCAACTAACTGTGAAACTGTTGTAATGCTCCCATACTGTTGTAATGCTCCCATACAGTGGATATTGGGAGGATCCTCCAGCTCTGGTCTCTCATTTGTGTTTGACATTCCGACGGCGGCGACTAACCTGACTGCCAAAACTTTCCGGATAGAATTCACACTCTAGAATCGCTGCACGTGCGAGAACGTAGACATAAATTTACTATTTTGACAGTAATTGTTTGGGCGAACCAAATGGGCGGAAGTCGCATACCGAACAAAACGTCCTGTACCGAGCGGTTCGGGGCAAATACACAGTCCCTTAATGAAGACATTCATTTCATTTCATGATTGACTTTGACATTTAAGGCTGTAATGTACTCCATACTCTAGATGAACACATGTTCCTCCAGCTTGTTAATGATAGTACATTTGATTCAGACTTCAAAGCACTTTCATGCATTTAAAATACTGTCATGACGGTTGCAATAGATAGCACAGAAATATTTTGTAATTCAATTTCAATCCCCTGCTTATACAATAGCGTTATTAAAACGCCTGTGTAGTCTAAATACAAGTCAAGTCAAGATACAATGCAGGCGCTTAACTGCTGAATGTCTTATCACAGTCACTCAATCGACTTCTCCTCCCCACCATGGATCAAAGGGGTATCCATCTGCTATTACTGAGCAAATGCCACGTCTTTCAGTTAGAGGATTTCTCAGACGTTATCTTCTTTTCATCCTGAACCGGAGCTTTATTTCCTCTGAGACATGCACTCACAAAGCAGCACCCAATCATCTAGCGAAAACAAACAAAGTGCGAGACGAGAGGAAAGGGCAATTGTTTTAAGTTTCATATTTCACGGTTTGTCATTTTATCAATTAGATAATGTATTTGTGCCGTTTACGGATGCTTTATTAGAAAAAACGTAAGGTGACAGACGCCACGCTGAGTCAACAATTGTTGTTGTTGAGATTCAAATCTTGCCTCAGTGCTGAGCTCAAGCATGGAAATCCTAACAAATCTACGTTAAGTTGCCTTCGGTTAGGAGAATTAATAATTAGAGACACTGACAGCAAAAAAGCTCCCTAAATTAACATCACATCATCTCTGCGATGTGATCTTCGACACTTTCGGTGAGATCTGTGTACATGAATAAGATTTTCCTTAAGCTATGAAAACTAGAGAGGCAGTTTACTAATCTTTGAAGTGACACTTTCTAAAGTTGATTCTTTTACAGTATACCACATTTTGTGAAGAATGAGACACTGGATTCTTTGAATACATATAACTATAGCAGTGGTATCTTTATACCTATTTGAAAAGTCCATCTAATATTTTGCTCTGTTCAACTAAGTTGATACTTACAGTAAGTGTAGAAATGAAGCACATAATTGATTTACTAATTAGTTGATCAACAGAAAATGTATTATTTTGATAATTGATTGGTTGTTTCAGTAATTTTTCAGACAAATATCCCATCCCATATGCAGCTTATCAGCATTTTTTGTATATTATATGATAGTAAACTGAATTAGAGCTCAAACAATTAGTCAATTTATTGTAATTTGATTAACTGAAAAACAAGCTGCGACTATCTTGATAAAATATTAAGAATTTAAGTCATTTTTAAAGAAAAAATTGTGAAAAATTGCCAAATATTGTCTGGTTCCAGCTTCTCAAATGAAAGTCACATATCATTGTAAACTGAATATCTTTGGGTTTTAGACTTTTGGTCAAACAAAACAAGACATTTAAAGATGTCATCTTGGATTCTGGAATGATGTGATTGTTGGCATTTTTTCACTTTTTTTGACATTTCTTAGACTGATTGATTAATCTTTAAATTTGCTTTTATTGTGTTATTGATTTATGTTTTCATGTTTTTTATGCTATATTGCAGGTAAAACAATTTCCTCTTTTGGGACAATAAAGATCTGAACTGAACTTATTAATGAATCCAAAAAAAAAAAATAACAGGGAGATTAATCAATAATAAAAATAATTGTCCCCCCCCCCCCCCAAAAAAAAAAAAATGAATTTCTTTGGGTTATAGACATTTTTTGCTTTTTCTGGATATTTTAAAAGACCAACCAATAAACAAATTTATTGAAAATGAAAATTATTGTTTGTACTGTAAGCCCTACTTCGGTGTCAGATTGAAGTAAAAAGGCACTCAAACAAACTGAGATGTGTGGAATAGAAGCGATTAGAGCTGCAACAATTAGTTGATTATTGATTAGATAGCCAGATAATTAATCAGCAATTATTTTGATAATCAACTTCAATGATTATTTTGTTTTACTTATTGTTTTTCTAGCAACAATCTCACACTTTCCAGCTTCTTAAATATAAGAATTTTGCTGGGGTTTTTTTTCTGGTTTATATCAATGTAAATTTATGTCGTTTTGGACTGTTGGTTGGACAAAACAAGACAGTTGATGATGTAACCTACTGCAGGACTCGGGATAGTCGGCAGATTCATCGATAATGAAAATAATTGTTAGTTGCAGCACTAGAAGCGGCGAGAAAATATTCCATCAAGAGGAAACCTCCCTGTATTTATTAATTTACCTCACTAAAAGTACATGTTAAATAAAGCAGTAACTACTACTGAAGCATCATAAGTAAAAGCACTCAGAGAATGGACTCTTTGGACTCTCAAGAGGGTGGATTTAAGATTGTCCATTTTAAAGGCTCGTACCAACAGCTGTCACATCAGACAAATGTAGTCGAGCAAAAAAAAAGTTCAGCAAATATTTCCCCTTTGAAATGGAGTGAAGAATACGTAACGTCCAGAATGGTAAACCTGAGGTCAAGTACAAATATCCTCGTAGTAAATCGTGAAACATCAACGTCTCTGCTGAGTTAAAGGACACACGAAGCTCTCGAGTCTTCAACCGTCCATCCAAACATCCAGGCTGAGACTGACACGCTTTATGAATGTCCTTTACATCACTAATCTTGAGCACCACAAATGAGGCCCCTTGCGTCAATAAAGACCCCATCCCACAACGACTACATCCAGTCATCATCTGTCAAGTCTCTCGATAGAGAAAGTAGTTTGTCAGACCGATCTAATGAACTGATCTTGCTGGAGCGCAAGTGCATCATCAATAACCGTAAGCAGGGACGGCTCCGAGTCCGAAAAGGCCAGACGCATGCAGCTATTGCGTGCTGGAAGACGATCACTCTTTTAAAGAGATTATCACTTTACATTGCCCCGGCTGGTTCGTTTGCTACTTTGCAACATGGTATTATTGATGTTGGTATCAAACCGTAAAGCTTTCATATCGTTTCACGTCTCAGCAACGCTCACATGAGCGTAATATACAGCTGACCTTCTACCGGGCACTGTTTTGCCTGACACGAGTTTGGTTGGCATGTCTCAATGCGTCTTGACGGACAGGTACGCTGTGGGCTGCGACTGTGATGCCACTGCTGTTTTTTCTTTCAACAGTGGAGTTTGAGTTGGTGTAGCTTTTGTGTTATGCCCCGTTCGTATCTCATGTAAGTCAACGTCACCCACCTGCCCCTCAGTGCAGGCCCTTACAGATGACTCCCCACATCACAAAAGATTTAATCGAGGACATGCCATGCCATGCCATGCCATGCTAGACCGCTCATCCTTCGGCTGATTTGTCTTATATAAGCATTGCGGTTTAGAAATTGGGCAGTTTAGAAAAAATAAAAACAACAGTGCTGTGGTTTAATTGGGCTCCAGAGAGAGATTTCCATTTTTAAGATAACAGTCTATTGAGCGGAATATTACCTTTGCAATGGCCAGTGCTTGCACATGTTTATTAAGAGGAAAATCCTCATTTCTTTTAAAAAAATGCCAGAACCCTCACATTAGCATTTACATTTATAACATTTGGCAGACAGGCTTATCCAGAGCGACATACACCACTGTTCAGTATTCATAATTGAGACAACAGCATCAACTGAAGGCATTTGGCAGCGACGTGATCATCCCAGCATTCAGCTGGCCGTAAGTGTCCTACAGAGAGTAAACTGGTGTGCTGGACTAACAAGCTTCAACACATTCCCTTGAACAGATTTCCATTTATGTAGGACACAATGGGCAGTCACACTTCACTTACTGCAATATAGGATACTGTCCTTATTGTAGAAAAGGATGGACAAATTGCTCACATTGTCAGCAAGGCAATTTCCTTAAACTTAATGGTAGAATAGTACTTTCTGTTTTATAGTATTTGTATAGTAAAAAGGCATCGCGCAAGCTTTAAGCACAAGTAAGGTAGAGAGATTGTATCATTATAGTCTATCATAGGCTATATTTGGCAAGGTACGTTGTGTGACTTGTAGCTCGCACAAAGCACAGTGTGCACTTGATGCACTTCACATGAGGCTCCGTTCCAAGAGAAATAAAGATAGTTTTTTTGGATATTGCCATTGCCACTGCCCCCACTAAGGGACAGAAGCATCCTCAAAGAGGTTTTGACAGAAATCCTCTTTAAGGCACTGGGGATTTCTTTTTTTTTTTTTCTTGAACTCCTGTTTTTCAACAATGTCACTGTTCACTGTGTGGAAAATGGTGTAATGACCGAGTTTTAATCACAGTACATTGTAGAGTCGAACACAATTACACACCGAACGTATTGCCATTTAACAGTTTTATAGATACTTTGATGTCAAGTTTCTCCTTGGCTTATCCCATCACGGGCTAAAGCGGGCTCTGTTAATATGTACAAATTACCCAAATAGCCCAGAAAATAAGCTAAAACACAAAGAGAAGGTTCTAAGAGACAGTGACTCGGGGGAAAGGCACACATTTTTGTGCGCTTTGGAGGCATTATTAGGCACAATAAAAACTATTAAATACTACCAACAATGTTGCCAAAATAAAAATAAACAAAAGAGAATCCCAAATTATACTATATGCTAATTTTAAGCAGGTTTAAAGTATGTAATGACAAAAAAAAAAAACTAAAAAAAGTCACAAACACTTGATTTTTGAGCGTGCTGTTGATGTACATTATTATTCTTCCACAATGCAATGCATAAATGAATTGTGAATGGCGATAAAACAGCTCCAGAAATACATCGGAAGAGAACAGCAACAAAAGATAACAAGTATTACATCTTCAGAAATATATTTTGATTTCTGTCTGTAAAGTTTAAAGTTTTGACAATGGTATTTCAAAGATGCTGTCTGACTGATGTCTAATGATGCGCGTCTTGTATCATTTCCTGTTATAAAAAAAAGGTAATGTTGGTTTCTGGTTAATCTCTATAAACAGATTGTGCATTCACAAGTAGAATCTGTAGGCAACGGGGCAAGATTTTGACATCGGAAGCGCTCTGGTTTGCGTTTGTAGTCCGAGTAGTATACTGACCAATCACGTTCGAGCAGGCTTTGTTTGAATGCAGGTAAACAGTCCGCTTGGAGAGTGAAAGAGGTGGAACGCATTGGCCGAAATGCAATCTGGGAACTCACCGGCTATCGTCTGATGATGATTTTGCTTTTTATTGGTTTAAAATTAGCTTTTAAACTGGCTACTTGTGAAACAATCCAGTAGTACACGTCGTTTCTCAACTCCAACTCCAGTATCGTATCTCAAGTTGCTAATCAGACCGTAAATAATAAGCAGCGCACGGAAAAAGAAGTCTTGGCCCGGATATCTGCTGGCACCAGAACCCCAGAAATATAGCCCTTTGCCCCCAGAGGCGTGTGCGCCGTCAGACCGATAGCTGATGGGTTCCGAGATTGGTTTCTTGTATACTAATTGCAAGATCAGTACACTATAAAGATGTGTGATAATAAGTATGAAGTATGGAATTGGGACACAGCATAAATTTTAGTCGCTAAGGGCCCTAAATCGCCTCGGGTTGACTTGGATGGATGGATGAATACATACTGTACATCAGATGCATGGATGGATGGATACATAGATGGACTTAACATCGACGCACGCATTGAAAGGACTGAGAATGTGTTCTGACTCACCCTGAAAAGGAGTTATAGCTGTATCATGTAAGCGATATTATGCTAATCTCTGCTGCTCAGCATGGCCACCCAGTAAATGCATGCAACACATGAAAATTTCATGCTCTGCAGGATTTATACGGTCTACTAAACAGCCAGTCAGTCTGTGGACACACGGGAGTCACTGGACACATTCCAACGGTACAAAAATCAATCCCCAGAAACAAGCCCATAAATATTACCAAAATGAAGTATTACTTAAATTAACTCACTGCTGGAATCAGTACATCAGCAACAGCTCTCGTAATTAATAGCTAAACTTCAGTGAACTATTTAGAAACAAGGATAAGAACATCCAATGGATGTTGATCTTAGGGATAGATTTTTCTGAGCCGGGCTTCAAGCTCGGTGTCAGCAAGAAATCCACCCGGCTTAAGTGTCCTTCTGCTCATGTATGTGTAATAATGTGCTGATCGATGAGTTATACTGCTTACTTAGGAGAAGTGCAGCCAAATAGACCACGCTGCACAAACTCTTCATTCAGTAGGTCATTTAACTAAGCAGTTTTCTTAATTTCACATTAACGTTGGGGGAGAAAATCAAACACTGTTTATAGAGCACGCATTTCCTCTGCAATGACCATGATAAAGATATTTTACATCCATTGCTTGCAGAAAACATAGATCAATACATATTTGCGCTGCATTTCTTCAGAAACTGCTCTCAGCTGTACCTTAAATCTATTCTCAGGAGAATGTGCTCAGTATTTCAGAGTTATAAAGCTTTCGGAGGTGTCAAAGATTTACACGGCAATAATCTGCAGCTTTACACTAATATAGTGCAGCACACCTTGAGATAAGCCTGCTAGGTTATTATTGTTTCCAAAAAAAGCCAAAGGCAGTAAATTATCAGTTTGTGAATCTTGTGTGCATATTAGATAAATATCAAATAACACATGCACCAAAGTGTGCACTGAAGTAGAACTTATTTCGTGGATTCGGGCCAAATGCGCTGATATTCTGCTGCTGCTGTTTCTTCGAGGTAATATATTTTTCATCGCCCTTAAGATGTGCTTTTTTTTTGTGACGGTCCAGCCTAGTTAGACTATTATCAATACAGCAGTGGTTCACTGTAAGGCACCAATGAAATTCTCCTCACAGAGGCGTAGACTAAAAGGAGAGATTTAATCAAGGCGAGCTGTATTTTTCCGCTATTGTTTGTTAGCTGCAAAAGCAAGAAATCAAGATGCCTGATTGTGAATGTCTCAGAATAAAAACATGCTCTTTGATTAAAATTTTAGGACTTTATGGAAATATTAAAGCACAGAAAGAAATGTATAATATTCTGTAAATCCTCTTCCCCTATATGTAAGAAATAAAAATACAGTATTGTGGTTGCAGATAGGGTCTGAAATTAACTTTTTTCCCTGCCTGAAATGTATGTGTTAAATAAAGGAATAACATTTTAGATCTGATGTCATTCAATGTTTGATATATTTTAAATAAAAAACATTATATGCATGTTAAATTGTAGTGTTCGAATTACAGCGTAGCTTCCGGAGAACCCTATTTTTCGGGGTACTGTACACAGTACCCTACTGTACATTGATATTGTCATCTATAGTGGTTATTTGCATAAAAACACCCAATTCAAATGATTATGATTATTTAAATATTTGCTATTTAATATAAATCTTGGCATTAGTAGTTTTAATGATGTATTATAAGCTGCTTAGAGCTAGTGTTAGGAAGTTAAACAGGTCATATGTAACATCTATAACATCTATTTTACGTTGCTGTGAAAACATCTCCTTCAAACAACTGGATTTACTCAAGTTTCTCGCCAAAAACTACATTTTACGAGATTGCATTTGAACACATCATGATAGTGTTGTAATTTACCTTCGCTCAATACTCATTTTTACTGAACAGAGAATGAGCGCACCACAGTGTAACTCAATGGAACCGCTGTTAACGATAGTAGCTCCATTATTTAGCCAGACTGTGCTGCCCACCGGCTGCTAACAGGTAACGTTACTAACTCCTTACTAATGGCCGGACGATTCCATCCGTCACTGCCAAGAATTTACCCGCATTTGGCGGGGTGCTTATTTCAGACCCTGGTTGCGCAACATCAAACAGCATAAACTGAAACATATCTAGTTCCCACAACTTTCCTGGAACAACATGCACAGGTTCTTTGAAAAAGACAAGACCAGATAAAAATATGGTCAGATATTATTCACAGTCTTTTTGTTTTTGCGCTGGGCTGCTTGATTATGCATGTGTCTCTCTGTTAAAGCCAGACATTCAACCAAACAGAGAAAAGAGAAAGTGAAGGTTGAGGCTCTTAACCGTTCACTTCACTGGAATAGTTAATGCTTCTGCGGTCTTCCAGCCTTTAATAGGCGGCAGAGTTAGACATCTCCAATGAGGCCGGTGCAGTCTGATGAAGAGCACGCCGCACGACTTTCTGACAAACAAATCAATATGTAAGGACAGAATGATCTCTCATCACAGTGGCATATTCAGCGGGAGTAATTCATGGGAGGCATTATATTTTTCCTAATGCCTCAGTCGAGAATGAATAGAGGATTAAATGCACTGCATTTTGTCCAATGCTTCTTACTTCAGAGAAGAAAGTCTTAATAGGACTAGTAAGGCCTGTGGTAATAAGCGCTGCACAATAATATATTGTTCTTATGCATTATTTAATGGCACTGTGGGGAAGATAGTGTTTGTGTGCATTTCAAATTCCGTATGAGAGCATGTAGCTCCCTTAATTGGCTCTCTCAAGAGAGCCAAAGGGAAATGCTGTTCTGGCAGAAGATATTGATCAATATGACCAGATGCAGCTACTGAAAGCATGATCTAAATCAGTGTCACCTTCAGGTAAACAGCAAGAAGACTAGAAGCTGCAGCTGAAGACATCACTGCATGTTTACTACTATGCTTCACTCAGCTAGGCTTGTCGCGGTAATCTGTGTTACCGGTGTTACACGGTGTTCGGGCAAACACAGATTACATTACTTGACCACCGCCCCCCACCGTCGTTTTGCTTTTTTCATATTAATAAAACCCATTTAGTTCATTTTCACATATCAGCCGGGTTATCAATACATAGTAGGAAGACGGACGCTGCAAACTGAAAGAGAAAGTGTCTCCTCCGTACTGTGTCTCAGCACGGAGTAGCAGGCATCAGATTTCACACACACGGGACGAGAGAGAGTTAACGGACAAGGATTTGGTGTCAAAGCGAAGAGCAAAAGCGCCTATTTTACAATATTTTGGATTTAAGGCCGATGCTGTAAGGGAACATAACGTTAATGAGGCTATTGCCATGCAGATGTGTGCGCGGTGCAGTGTCGGGTGGAAAACTGCGGAGAACTGTCATAGTATAAAGGACACAGCAGAAACACACCATTTTAGAATAGGCAAAAATAACACATTTATACTGCATGCAAAAGAATGCATGGTTTTTGTCCCAAACTGCATGTGATTATCATAAAGTGGGCATGTCTGTAAAGGGGAGACTCGTGGGTACACATAGAAGCCATTTTCATTCACATATCTTGAGGTCAGAGGTCAAGTGAAAATCGCCATGCCAGTTTTTCCTCACGATAATTTAATGTAACTTGGGAGCGTTATTTAGCCTCCTTTGCAACAAGCTAGTATGACATGGTTGGTACCAATGGATTCCTTTGGTTTTCATATGTGGCAAGTAACTTCACTCTACAGTAGCTTTAAAACTGAGCCTGCAACAACCTCCGAAAGAGTGAATAGTGGCCGGGCCTGACGGTCAGATTTCTAAGAGGTTAATTCAAAATTGATAGTGTTTTTGGAGAATTGATACAGTATCGCACAACATAATATCGCAATACTCATGTGTATTGATATTTTCTTACACCCCTAATATATTGAGGGTAGGGCTGTCAATTGATCAAAAAATTTCATCGTGATTAATTGCATGATTGTCCATAGTTAATCGCAAAGTTATCGCACGTTTTTTTCTGTTCAAAACGTAGGATGTTCCAATCAACATGGGAGTGGGAAAATATGCTTGTTTTATGCAAATGTATGTATATATTTATTATTGGAAATCAATTAACAACACAAAACAATGACAAATATTGTCCAGAAACCCTCACCCTCACATTTAGCATAAAAATATGCTCAAATCATAACATGGCAAACTCAAGTCCAACAGGCTTCAACAGCTGTCAGTGTGTCAGTGTGCTGACTTGACTATGACTTGCCCCAAAACTGCATGTGATTATATTAAAGTGGCAGTAGGCAGTATATTTTTGGCATCATTGGGCAAAAAAACCATAATAACCTTTAAGCATATTGTAATTCAAGTGTTGTGAGAGAAAACTATACTTTTGCACCTCATCATGGCTCTGTTTTCAGGCTTTAGAAAATCTAGCTTGTGACGGGAGACTTTGACCAATCGCAGGTCATTTCATTGAGAGAGCGTTCCTATTGGCTGTGCTCCGATCATGTGACCGGTGCTTGGCATTCTTTCACCAGATTTTACAATGGCGGCGGCGTCACAAACTTTCTCATTTTACAGTTAAACAGTACACTACAAGATGATTCTGAAAACGTTTGAGGTGAGAAATAGGCATTAAAGTAACAGAATATTGATTCATATTTGATCAGCGCTGCCTAGTTTGAACGTTTGGTCGGAGTTCGCGGGTGATTGACAGCCGGCTCTCATAGACAGCAGATGGACAGCAGACCTCAGATCAACTCCCACTGCTTGTTTTCCTCCGGTCTGTAAAATCTTGCAGATGCCGTTAGGAGCACCGGAGGACACAGAGGCACATGATTTTTTTCAGGTTACCTGTTTCATGTACTACTGTCACGATATAGCGACCGTTTTACAAAAATAACTAACATATTTGCTACAATCTCGCCTACTTCAGCTTTAAGTGAACATGTCTTTAAAGGGGAGACTCGTGGGTACCCATAGAACCAATTTTTATTATATATAGAGGTCAGAGGTCAAGGGACCCCTTTCAAAATGGCCATGCCAGTTTTTCCTCACCAAAATTTTGCACAAGTTTGGAGCGTTATCTAACCTCCTTCCCGACAAGCTAGTATGACATGGTTGGTTACAATGGATTCCTAGTTTGTAGTTTCATATGATGCCAGTATCTTCACTTTAGCTTTTAAAACTGAGCCCGCTACAATCTCTGAAAGATCTATTGTATTAATGTGTTAAAGAAATTAGTGGCGTTAAAACGAATTTGCATTAACGCATTATTACCGCTTTAACTTTGACAGCCCTAATTGAGCATCATCTTTTCTTGTAAAGTATCCAGTGTAATCTGCAACACTGGGTATTGTTGTACAAGTTTATTAACCGGTGGAAAAAAATCTCCTCGCCGTGGCATCCTTACACTCAGCCGTTGTTTCTTGTTTACATAACGATATCATATCACTGTATCTAAATGACCATATAAAGGCTCTGACAGACAGTGTCGGGAGCAGCAGTTAAAGGCTGCACAGTGCCAGGCTGACTGCACCACAGCGGTTCTCGAGGGAGACAGATGCCACTAATAATTGTTTTTATCCGAGGGCGACTGGCTGGTACCATGCAGCACATCTCGTGGGTATAAAATGAGATGCTCCTTTGCAGTTTAAATGCCATATGCTATACGGGTGACATGTTTCTCTCAATTGAATATTCGTGCCCGGATTCTAGCTGCTGTAGACAGGTTGAATACGTTCTGGTAGCTGCTTACCACCGGGCCTCAGCTGAGTGTTCAATATCATACCACATCCTGCACAGCATTCCAGAGCGAATTAGCACTCTAACCTCCATATAGATCTTTATGTGAATCCCTCTCTTCAGACAGCTAGCCTCGGAAAATGACTCTCCACTGCTTCCTTCACCAGCCCCCCCCTATACACCCGAGCTCCAATTGTGCATTCCGGTCACACCCTATTGCTCCATTTTACATGTGACGCTCATCGTGTGGCGCCGAGCAGGTCAGGCTTTAAGCACCAGCGCTCCTCGTCGCGCGCACCTGTTTTATCAGTCACTGTCAGGGACAAACAACGGCAACTTAGCCGTGGTTAACAGGCGTGCTCCGTGCGCATGTTCATGCCCTGTGACAATAAATGACAGTTTTCCTTATTCAGATGTACTGCTCAGATGTGAGGGGCTATAAGAGCCTCCAAGATAAAAAAGGAATCATGCTGCAATCATTATTTTCAAAGGTTACCAAGTCAGAATACCAATGTTCTCAAGACGTACAAAACCGTGACCAAGTGCCACAAATTATTAAGTCCATCTACTCCGGTTTATCCACTTTTATATCATATTTCTGGAAGGTTTTGGAGAGTTTTTGCTGCATTCATTTTACCGCAGTTTGTTTCATCTCAATTTATTGACTTTGTAAAAAAAAAAAAAAAAAAAAAAAAAGTGTTTGCCAGTGTGTTTGATTGAGTGTATTTGTAGTGAGTGTAGTTCCATTTTCGACACCGCTAGACCAATGTTGAGAATGAATGTCGCAGGGGACGCGGCCTATCTCAGCATGCAGTGGGGCAAGAGAGGCAAGGTACACTCTGGACAGGTCACAAGTCTAACACAGGGCTAATAAAGTCACATTCACCTTCACACGGGCAAAATAGAGTTTCCAATCCATCTAAAGTGCACGCCTTTGGACTGCGGAAGGGTTTATTTTACTTTTTTGTCGCTCGTGCACTAGAGCTGGGCGATATGGCCCAAAACTTCTACAACAATACAGGTAATTTCATATCTCTATAACGATATGTATCACAATATAGCATGCTTTCTGGTAATATACACTGTAGACTATTAATTTATTGAATTACCTGAAAGCCTGCCATATGATATATATATCGTTATTGAGATATGAAATTACCTATATTGTTGTAGAAGTTTCATATTATGAAATAACCAAATGGTAAAGCATATTTTTGTATACTCCCGTGTGAATTAAATACCTGACAAATGAAAAGTAGAGTATTTTCTCTTTTTAAAAACTTGAGTGCAAAATTAACAGTTTTAAGTGAAATTATAGAGAAAAAAATGAATAAATATAGGCCTAGCCTATATTAGGGATGTGCATTACAAGCAAAAATACTATTCGAAAATCACTGGGAATTATTCGATTATTATTCGAATAATCGAATAAGAGTTTCATTTTGTTTCTGTCGGGTTTGAATGACGATATGCTCCGCTGCTGGAACAGCTGATCTACCTGCTGCAACTAGGAGGGGCGCGCCTCCGGGTACCCATGCAGCTCTCCTCCCTCCTTCGGAGGGAGCACGGGGGTTTGAGTGGCACACACATACACACAAACACACACACACCTCTGTGCTGACAGAAAAGAGCCGAACTGAACGTGCCACACACGTTTTACTGGTAGTAACGTTACTACCAGGCAAGCGCCTACAACGGTTAATAGAAGGGAAATGTATATGTTTTAAGATGGGACGAATAGTCGCATAAACGATTTGATTTTTTATAATCAAAAAATCGAAAATCATAACCCATCCCTAGCCTGTATCGTAATAGAAATACATATACGATAGACATTTTGATATCGTTTTGAAGATATGCATCGTCATATTGCCCAGCCTTATGCACACAAACAGTCTGAGCTAATTGATGTTTTCAAACCCAGGACACCCTTGCTGTGAGGCGAGATCATGCCCAACATCCATCCATCCATCCCTTATCTGTAACCGCTTATCCTGTTCAGGGTCGCAAGGGGGGGCTGGAGCCGATCCGAAGGCAGGCTACACCCTGGACAGGTCTCCAGAGTATCACAGCAGGCCCAACATGCTACACAAAAAATAACTGTGTCCTGGTGAGTAAGAAGAAGCACTCTTTGAACAGGGTGATCTCTACCTACTGTATCAAATATAGCACATAAGTGATCAATAGCTGTGTAAAATATCCCTGCAGTAACCTCTTGGTGTAATATTTTAGTGCTCTTACCCGTTTGCTCTTATTGAAATTCCTGATGCAGCAAAGTTGAAAAGTGGAGTGTGTTTAAATGCCTCTTGAGGCCTGTATGTTATTTACCTATGTTTCCTGCGGTGTTCAGTGCTCTGAGTGCTACACTGCTTTTGCCCGTCACTTTTGTTACTCGATAACCTTAAAAAAAAAAGAAATTCAGAGGCTAGCTCCGGTTTAATTGCTTCAGTGCTTTGGTGGCTACTCCTTTGATCTTTTTGGCTAGTTGTAATTACGCCATTTCTTCAACTTTTTTTCCATGCTTTTGATGCTTCTTGCACTAAATAACTCGAGCTGCCTTCGGGAGAAACGTCTATCTCGTTCTGTCGAGACTGATAACAACTTAATTGGTGCTTATTTTCTCCTTTCTTTACTGGTTATTTCCTGCGTGCGGAGTGCAGAATTCAAAACATTAACAAGAGGATGGGGCTTTGTATTCACAGACATCACTTCTTTTAAGTATGTCACTGTTTGCATCATGATATCCTTTGTTGTTTGTTTCTAGACAATGCATGAATGCATGAAAAGGCAGCCTGAGACTTAAAAGTGGAAATGAAACTTTCCTTCACATAACGAGACCACTGACCCCTCTGACTTTCAACAAACTGCGTTTCCTTAATGCTGGGATCAGACTCTTTTCTCTGCACCTTCAAAACCAGCACACATTACTGTGTGGTACTGTGATACTGCATACTATAGAATAACGATTAGAATTATAGCTTTGAGTAGCTTGAAAAAAGTCATCTTTTGAGCAGATGTGTATATTTTGCAATTCTCAGCCTGTAACCATGACTCACTGTAAATTCCTATTTCAATATGCTTTGTACAGAGAACAAAAATACAGGTTTATATGAAGTCTTTTATACTCCCAAACACAGATCAATAGCTAGCGCTTGGTGTTATTCTCTCATTCCTGCGGTGGCTGATAACCCTTTACTGGTCCCGATTTCATAGAGCTAACACATGACACCGGCACCACGAGCAGCTGCTGTAACACAATGCAACAGAATGGCAAGGCAGAGAGACCCCATTAATCTCACCCCACGGTCCGTATACTGCAACCTAGAAAGCAGAAACCCCTCGCGCACTTGGCATCGTCGCTTTCTCCTTTTTTATAGGTTACCTACTGAGATATGAATTTGTTTCGGCGGTCGTTTCCCGCCTGCGCTAGCGTCGCTAAACGCGGAAGTGTCGGCAATAATGCATGATAATGATAATGACCATCCTGCCTTATTTCATTAGGCATGCACATGACAGCGAGCGTTGCTGCTGTAACATCCCGCAACACGTTGAACAAGACACGAGCATCGCATCGCCACTTTACTGCAACACACACACGGCTAGTAAAAAAAAAACGACATCCCAAATAGGCTACATAAGAGCCCTGCTGCATGCACTGCTAATTCAAATTACAAATCCAATAAAGGCTCAAGGGTATCAACCCTCCTAAGAAGGGACCTCATTAACCTCTGTTTTAGGAGTCTCTTCAAGTCCCTTATGTTAAAACCGGTAACCAAACATAATTTCAATTTCCTCTATTTACTCAGCCAGTGAAAAACACAGGGTTCAGCCTTTACTGAAGCACAGCGAGTCAAGCCCCTGAGCTAGCTGCTTGTGCTTTTGTTAGTTAGTGAAAGCCTTATATGACCTATACAGTATGGGTTTTTTTTTTTTATTGCTCTCATAAGAGGCATTTGTGGGGAATATGGAACAATGCCAAGAGGACCTCGTGACAACTTTCATCTTTCATCTTACTGTGCAATTCGACAGCTGCGAAGAGGTGGTACTCTGCCATGAAGGAACATGCAGGCTCACGCAGGGTAAAGCAGGGTGTATACAGTAGATGCAGCTTGTAGTCACTGTTTTCCAACAGCACTGCAAGCTGCAGCAACACTCACTGCACGCCCTGATGTAGCAACACAGCAGGCCAATGCCTACATCTTCCCCAGAGGATGTCTTGGATATGTATTATGCGGGGATAGAGCTATATGAGGGATGTTCACTTGACTTTAGTGTAAGCATATTGACATCTAACCCCTCCTCAATCTAACAGATTTACGACCCCGCTGCCTCGCACGCAGCCATCCTGGACCCTCACTTCTCCCATCTGTTGTTGCCGGTGTCCTCTGAGTGATAAACAGATATTTCACTGACCTCTCCGGCCCCCGTGTGCCAAAATTAGAACAGCCAGAGTGTAACAAACTTCCCCTACAAACGCTGAGTTGGATGTAAGGAGGACCGAGCTTATTGAGTAACCGGAAAATGATGAGGGGGGCTAAAAAGCCCGACTACTGTACAAATTGCCAGCATTCACTCACAGGGCGCCCATGAGATCATCACGATGCTGCATCAGTGCTTCTGTAACTCTTTATCATCATCTCTAAGCCTGCTTAGCTGATTGTTAAGAAACAAGAGATGTGCAGCCCCTCTAACTCGCACACACATCCTGCTGAGGCCTCCAACTCACCATGAAATAATCTCTATATTTAAACTCAAAAGGGACATTAGCAAGTTTTCCTTCATCACTCAAGCTTTCCGTGGCTCCACAGTGCAACTGTCCACTCTCTCTCGAGCAATCAGCGCAATAATCGCCCCTGATGGGGAGGATTTCAGTGCTGCTGCTGCTAATTCGTGAAAAAAAAAAGTCTTCCGTCTCTGCGTCGTGCTGATGCAGACACGCCCGGGCCGTATCCACATGCACTAACAGACTCTGGGAATTCAACTCATGTGTCAGTGTTTAACCATCTCCGTCGCACAGTTTCGGAGCCACTGGCACGGCTATACAGTATGACGGGGCTGTTTTGGGCCCATCTAACAAGACTGTGTATAACAGCACTAATGCTGTCAGTAACTGCTCCACCACCACGTGAGGATCTCAAGTAGCCTGAACACATCTCAGCTAGACAGACATCATATTACCCAGCAGACTACTGTAGGATACTCTGGATCTGCACATTATGCAAGAAAGACATGGAAATAGATATGTTGCTGTTAGATAGACAGATAGATAGATAGATAGATAGATAGATAGATAGATAGATAGATAGATAGATAGATAGACAGATAGATCATGTTGCAGGCCTATTATTCTACATTTTAGTTTGCACAATCAATGCGGCACACCACACACTTGGACCCTGTTCGGCTCGTCAGAGAGGCACACATTCATCCACACCTCTTGTCACCAGGAGTGCAAAGTCCAATCGCACATTTCTCAACCAAGTCTACTAAGTGACTTACCAAAAGTGGCACTAATAAAGCCGACGCCAAAGGGTTGATCCGATCGCACATGATTTCAGCCGTCCACACACACACACTTGTCTCACTGGATGAATTCACAGCGTCTCTCGGATGGCAAAAACGGGGAGTTAATTTATTCCAAATTCACGCGTAAAAAAAAAACCTTCTCAATCAGGGGCTGGAGGAAAAAATCCAAAACGGACGTGATGAGCGACAGTGTGCCGCTGAAGTGTCATCAACAAGAGAGAGAGAGAGTGTGGGATATATCTTCCAGTTACCTGCGTCGCGATCAAAAAAAAAAAACCCCACCTTAAATCCCAGTACGATCCGATTGAGGCGTTAAGGGGGAACACAAACTGTAAAGCTGAAAATCATCACCCCCCCCAAAAAAATCCCAAAGAAGCTCAGCAGGAGAGTCCGAGGCTCGTGTCCCTGAGCCGTGTTCAGAGGGGGTTAAAGAAGCGTCAGTACGTGGTCGTATCGAGTCCCCAAACGCGTATACCGGGGTGTTTGAAACGCAGGGAATACGGTGGATGAAAAAAAAATCCCAATAAATATCAGGCTTGTTATGAATTGCAGCTCAGATGGGAGTCCGGACAGAAAGCTGCAGTCTCGTTTGGAAGCGATCGGTTGCGCTCTTGAGGGGAAAAAATGAAGGTTAGCTTCAGATTCAGGCTTCAAGTCCGTCAAAAAAAGGTCGGAAACTCTGGTAATTACTGCGCTACAGCGCCTGTTTCAGTGGCAGCTGTTTGCCATTTACTGTAGCCATTTGTTGTCATAACTTCCCCCTGTCTGAAGCGCAATGAAGGAATCCAAACCCATGCACTGATCCCCTGCCTTTCTCCTCTAATACTGTATGAGTACCCATGCGCGCAATTTAGTTTTCATACATGGCTCGGTCCGTCCGCTCCTTTGCAAACAAAGCGATGCGGTCGATTTCTCCGGGCGCGGAGATGTGTGGCAGTGAAATCTCGCCGTGTCCTAGAGAAAACGGGGCAGCCTCTGAACATGCGCCTCTCTTTACTCCTCAGTGCAGGCGTCCACCTGCGTAATCAGAGCCCGATGTAAATGAATACACGCTGTCACGCCATGATGCCTGGAGGAAGCAGAGCAGAGCCAAGTGGATGAGATTCTTGGTGTGAGAGGGGAGGAAGCGACTGACTGACAACCTTTCACGGACAGTGCAGCACTGCAGCAGCAATGTGATGTCATTTGAGCTGCGTTTAAAAAGCATGTATAAAACTGAAAGGGGTGTTTCTTTTTTTCCATGTGGTGAAGATGAGAAGGAAAATGTTTTCACATGATGATGGAAGGTGGGTTCATATCTTTAGAGGAGGCGCTGTGAGGTGTTGGGAAGTCGGGATGGGCTGGGAGCTCATGGGCCAGCACAACAAGATACTGCAAAGGTGGGGAGGAGGGAGGGAGGAGGAGGAGGGATGGTGTTGGGTCATTGCTGCACTTTAAAAAAAAAAAAAATCACCCCCCTATAGGCGAGCTTACTGCTTTGTGTCCAGGCTGTAATGAATACCCTTTCATTTCCTTATCCTCCTCAATCTTGAATGGCCCATCACGATAAGCAGAAGCTGCAAAAAATAACTCGACCACCCACATGTCTCAGACAGCACCTCATGCTTTACTTTACTTTGGGACAAGTACTCCTCTTGGCCCGCATCAATGGAAATGGTACCCATCTAGCGTTTTTGGAAATAATAAAAAACATGAATATCCTCCCACCATACAAACAAAAACAATGTGTAATCCTCTCAGAGTTGCAGAAGAAAGCCACAGACAGCAGCCCATCCTTCATTATAATGTGCAAAGTGTGCAATGTGCCTCTAAGAAGAGGATAACATGTGTTTTTTTGTTGCATATTCATCCCCAAGTGTATTGCCTGCCTGCAGGGAGGCCACATGACGTGTGATGAGAAAAGGAATTCTGGAGGACAAATCCTGTGAAATCCAATACAGATACTACTGCAGGAACATCACACACATTGTATTGTATAGGAGCTGGTGGATATTAGAGATCTGCAGTGAGTCAGGAGAGGAAAGTTTGACTTCACCTTTAAAGTACAGGTGATTTAAATGTAGTACGTCTGCTGCTGTGAGCTGAATTAATTCGCTGTTAAAAGGTACCTGATCATATAAGAAAATTTAAGATACAATAATAAAAAAAAATCTCACCTCTAACGGGTCCCAAATGTAAGACTATAATAATGTTGGAATGTTAAGAAATAAAAGTAGCATAAATAACAAGGTTACTGCTCATCATAGAGTACCCCACAGGCACACTTCATGTTCTGTAGAGGAAAATTATAGGAATAGTTAATCCTAATAGGAATATTTATTTTTCTTTGGCATTGTTTTACAATAAATTAGGGCTGTCAATCGATTAGAATATTTAATCACATGATTGTCAATAGTTAATCGAGATTAATCGGAAATGAATCACATTTTTTATCAGTTCAAAATGTGCCTTAAAGAGAGATTTGTCAAGTATTTAATATCCTTATCAAAATGGGAGTGGGCAAATATGCTTGTTTTATGCAAATGTATGTATATATTTATTATTGGAAATCAATTAACAACACAAATTAATGACAAATATTGTCCAGAAACCCTCACAGGTACTGCATTTAGAATAAAAATATGCTCAAATCATAACATGGCAAACTCAAGAACAACAGGCAACAACAGCTGTCAGAGTGCTGACTTGACTATGACTTGCCCCAAACTGCATGTGATTATCATAAAGTGGGCATGTCTGTAAAGGTGAGACTCGTGGGTACCCATAGAACCCATTTTCATTCACATATCTTGAGGTCAGAGGTCAAGGGACCCCTTTGAAATGGCCATGCCATTGTTCCTCTCCAAAATTTAGCGTAAGTTTGATGTTTATTTAGCCTCCTTCCCCGCCAAGCCAGTTGGTTGGTACCAATGGATTCCTTAGGTTTTCTAGTTTCATATGATGCAAAGATCAGCAAGTTGCGTTAATGCATTAAAGAAATTAGAGGCGTTTAAAACGAATTTGCATTAACATGTTATTATTGCGTCAACTTTGACAGCCCAGCACTAAATACATCCTCTTACTACTGCCGCTGCTGTTAAGTTTGACATCTTCTTCATGTCACTGTTCTGCAACATGACAGGTGTTACACTTATCTGATCTGATGTGCAACTCTCTGTACAAGAGCAGCAGCCTGTTGTAATTAAGGGGCAGTTCATAATGGGCGATGCACCTCCGGGGCATTTTAAATGGATCGGTGAGATGTGACACAAACTCATTTTGGGAGACTTATGCACTCGCAAAGCTCCCTTCCCAGCCCAACCTACACACTTAACAGTAAGTCAACAAATAGTTCTCTCTAAAAAGGGTTGAAAACAGACAAATTGAGATTCAAAACGCACTCTCAAACTAGTTTTGTGCCTTTTGAATAGACGCCGATTCTCCCAAAAATTCCATTGTGCCGCAGAACGTGCTGTGGAGTTTATGTTTCGTTATGTGATTGCTCTGAGCCCCGATGTGAATGAGCATGTGTGTTCATGAGGTGGGTGAGCGCATAGGACGCATGCAACGAATACTGATGGAAATTGAGAAAGAGCCATGAAGGGAGCCAATCTGCTATTTATATCAGGCTGCTCTCCACGGGGGCAAAGCTCCCTCTCACAGTAATGCACTGTAAAAGTGATTGATTAGTGCGATATTGAGAGATTGTCCGTCTTAACCGTCTTCACTCACTAAAGTGATGAAATTACTGCACACTGGTCTTTGAAAGCATAATAGCAGATTAGGTCGGTGTGATCCATCCTCTCTAATGAGGAAACTTGCCGTTCCCTAAAGTGCAAAAACATAAGAGGAGCGTCTGCACTCAGAATCCAGTACACACCACCACCACCACCACCCCAGCCGCTAATACCCCTCGGAGGGTGCGCTTAATGACCCGGAACATATTACACACTGAGTTTGCTCAATTTAGGTTCAGGTGTACATAGCCTTTGTATGTGTCCGCCTCAAAATGCCATTTTTGACACAACAACAGTTGCCCTTGTCGCTGTTTTTACAAATTGCTCAGATCAATTTCCATTAAGGACGCTGAAATTCCCAGTTTCTTCTCCGCGGCTGAGCCCGAAGCACCTATAATGGGACGCTCCATCGGTTCAACGCGTCAGTGAATGTTCTCGCTTGTGTGTGTGTGTGTGTGTACTTCGAATTGGGATTTCTGTAGAATTAGTGCAGTGACAATGACAATAAAATCTTCAGGAACAGCAACATCATTACAGTGTATACAGTGCTCTATAGTGGATTACAGCAGTCTTGTTTATACAGTCGAATCACCCCGTGCATTAGCGCTCTATCTTTCTCTCTCTCTCTCTCACAGTGCAAAGTTCCTCTTAATGTGCTTTAAACTCTCCAGCTTACCATTAAATGCGGAAGCACCGTGGATGTGATTTCCACTATAAGGGCCTCTAATTGGCTTATCAGCGGGGCTTTTTTATACATGGCGAAATAACAGGCATGTGTAGGAAGGTGCACTTTTCAACAGGGTTTACATACCGTATGTATGCGGAGCTCTCGGTCTTTGATGTTTTCAAGCAGGTTTGTGCTCTTTTCTCTTTAGAATCAAAAGAAAATTATGCGAAAATAAGAGAAGAGTGTTCTACCAGTGGGCAAATGATAAAATTGCATTTAAATCATATAGAATATGCACGGTAAACATCAGGAATCTCTTACCGCTGTTGGCTAAGCATTAATGATGGGTCACTCTCGCGGTACCTTTGTCATACTGTACAAATGTTATGAATTATTCCGCTCATATTGGATACAGTCACCCTTTCATGTCTCACTGTACCTCAGCCTCGGCCTACTCTATGCTAAGTAAACCACGTGCTACTTAGCTTTAAGGGTTCTTCAATGTGTCCTTGTATGAGAAATCTTAAAGACAGATAGGCAGTGGCCCATCTGGGGAAGTGTGAGGTACAGATCACTCGCAAGTGATCATCTGAGTTAGTCTTTTTCGCCTGAAGTTATGAAAAAGAACCCTGCTGCTCTTTAGGAACAAAAGCTTTCAGAGTAAAGACCAACACGTTTTAGCTACGAGCGCTTTCATCATCGTCGCAAGATAACATGTATTCTCAGGGACATCTAAAACAGCCACTTGGATAACAGGATTTAAAAACATTAAAATCATATCACCGAGTTTAATTAAGGATACGACATTGTATTAAAACAGCTAGAGGACACGTTTAAAAATCAGCTCCCCCATTTATTCATCTTGGGTTAAGACTGTTAAAAAGGAAAAGATCCAAAAGGTCTCTCTTTCTTTTTTAATGAAATTTAAATGACCTCCTCCCGGACCAAGAGACACCTTCTCAATGGCAATAAAGTAAAAAAGCAGACATGGGATGTCTGGCCTCTTTAAAGTGGCTTTCTACACGATTTTTGACACCGTCTCTCTTAATGGAGCTCCTGCACTCAGTAATTCAGGATTTCAAAGAGCACTCTGTTTCGCTTTCCGCGGGGGCATGAAATCATCCATCACATCTGTTGTTTTACAGTTAATGAATCTCCGCATGCCTTCAGTCTTGGAAAAAGTTGTCTGCATTTCTTGTGTGTGGTCAATTAAGGCGGCGGGCGTCTCGGATATTGCCGAATATATTTATCATTGGCTGCAAATGATCATGTAAGCCCGATGAAGGCGGAGAGTGCTGGTTTTTGACATTAAAGCTTTGTCTGTTGTTCTTCAAGAGCAGCTGGGATTTTGATCTTGAACTTTGAAGGAGCTGCAAGGTTGTGAAAAACGATCTTTTTTCTTTTACCCTTTGAACATAAATACACATGTCAGTTCTTACTGACTGGTGACAGCAAGCAAGAATTTGTGAAAGTAATCTTATATATCAGACTAAAAAAAATATGAAATACATATTTCACTTCGATTTAACGACAACAAGGTTAGCATTGCAATCTGTAACAGAGATTGGGTATAGCTATGACATGCTAATTTCAGGATTTAATCAACAGATACATTTCGTTCTATTCATTTTTTTTTTTTTTAATTTAAAGCTTAAAGTGGCAGTAGACAGTATATTTTTGGCATCATTGGGCAAAAATTCCATAATAAGCTTTCAGCATATTGTAATTCAAGTGTTCTGAGAGATAACTAGACTTCTGCTCCTCCTCATGACTCTGTTTTCAGGCTTTAGAAAATCTAGCCCGTGACGGCAGACTTTGACCAATCACAGGTCATTTCAGAGAGAGAGAGCGTTCCTATTGGCTGTGCTCCGGTCATGTGAGCGGAACTTGGCGTTCCTTCATCAGATTTTAAAATGGTGGTGGTGTCACAAACTTTCTCATTTTACAGCTAAGCCATACACTACAAGATGATTCTGAAAACATTTGAGGCGAGAAATAGGCATTACAGTAACAGAATATTGATTCATATTTGATCAGCGCGGCCTAGTTTGACCGTTTGGTCGGAGTTTGCGAGTGATTGACAGCCGGCTCTCATAGACTGCAGCTGGACAGCGGACCTTGTTTTCCTCCGGTAAGTGAAATCCTTCAGATGCCGTTAGGAGCACCGGAGGACACAGTAGGACACAGAGGAACATGATTTTTTTCAGGTTACCTGTTTCGTGTACTACTGTCACGATATAGTTCTTTTTAATCATATTTGCTCCAATCTCGCCTACTTCAGCTTTAAGTCGGTAACTTTGAACAAATTTGATAAAAGTTATTTTTATAAAACGGTCACTATATCCTGACAGTAGTGCATGAGACAAATAATCTGTGAAAAAAATCATGTCCATCTGTTTCCTCCTAGTGCTCCTAATGGCATTTGTAAGATCGCTGAAGGAAAACAACCAATCAGAGTCGAGCAGTCTCTACAGCAGCTGTCAATCACTGCTTGCGAAACTCGTGAACTCCGGTCAAACTAGGCAGCGCTGATCAAATACGAATCAAGATTCTGTTACCGTAATGCCTATTCCTCTTCTCAGATGTGTTGAGAAACATATTTGAGTGTACTGTTTGGCTGTAAAATGAGAGGGTTTGCTCCGGCCAGTGGGCGATTGCCGCGGTAGTCGGTGTTACCGGTGTAAGGGTGTTCGGGCATACTACAATTATATTACTTGCCCACCACCCCTACTGTCGTTTTGCTTTTTTATATAAAAAATAAAACCCAATTGGTTAATTTCGAGTATCAAAGCAAAAAGCAAAAGCGCCTATTTGGCAATATTTTGGATTTAAACCCAATGCTATAAGTAAACATAACATTAATGAGGCAAACGCCGTGCGGAGGACGAAGCGGTCACAGCTGGTGTGAGCGGCGCCAGGTGAAAACCCGCGGCCCAGCTGGACCGGCGAGGCCAGACACACAGCCATCCGATCTTAAAGATCAAAGTAAGCGCCCTACACATAATGAGCGTCATCTTTTCTTGAAAAATGTCCGGTGTAATCGGTAACACGGGTTTATTAACCGGTGGGAAAATTTCCTCACCTCGACATCCCTATTGTGGGCGGTGCCTGGTTTGAACCATCTCATTTTACAGCTCAACAGTACACTACAAGATGTTTCTGAAAACATTTGAGGCGAGAAATAGTCATTACAGTAACAGACTCTAGATTCATATTTGATCAGCGCTGTCTGATTTGACAGTTTGATCGGAGTTTGCGAGTTTCGCGAGCATTGATTGACAGCTGACCAGAGACTGCTCGGCTCTGGTTGGTTGTTTTTGTTTGGGCGCAGTGAATTCTTGCGAATGCCATTAAGAGCACTATGAGGAGGCAAAGGAACGTGATTTTTATCCCAGATTATCTGTGTCATGCACTACTGTCAGGATCAGGGTTGGAAATTAGCACTAGCCACCAGCCAAATGCTGGTAAAATATGCATGTGGCTGTTAGATTTGCTTCACTCACCAGCCAATGGTAATCTGTTGAGTGGCTGGCAGATTTTGGAATCCACCAGCCACAGTGGAAGGTGGACAAAAAAGTTAACTTCCAACCCTGGTCAGCATACAGTGACAGTAAAAACAACTTTTTTTTGGAGCTCCTTTTTCTTTTTGGCCACAGAACAAGCAGCAGAAACAAGCTGAAAACAACAACATTGACATATTATCACCTCATAAAGTTGTTATGGGAGATGTGTTAGCAAATAGCTGCCTATTAACATAACAAGCTGACAGATTACATTCATTATGGGCATCTGTCAAGTGTAAGTTCTCCTTTTAGCTCTTTTGATCTCCACATACACTTGAGGGAAATATCTGACTCAAGCTGATATGCTCACAGGCTAGTTGCTAACTTTGTCGTTTGGTGCTGGGTAGTTAGCTTACAGTAGGTTTATTATCGAAGCTTTTTTCGATAAAAACAGCTGCCTGTAGGGTTGATGAGAGTGGTGAGATTCACTAAAACGCTCATAGAGCTGAGGGAAAGTGCAGAGTCAGGCGATAATTCCCTGCGGGTTCGTCACAACAACACTTTTCACATTACACATAGTCATTTGATCCATTGTAAATACAAAAATATTGGTTAGTGCAGCTTTAAAATACTATTTTGATTCCATAACATGTCCTTTAGTCAGAATTTATCAAATGTGAGTCGCTGAACTCTTGATGGATCAGACAGGTATTCAGGTATACAGTACATCTGATCCTAGCTGCACTTCTGAGGAAAGTAGTTTAAGGGAAAGATTAGAAAGTTCAGCTGAGCATTTTGATCTAAAAGCTATAATGTTTGTTCTGTATATAGATATTACACCCTAAGATCTGTGCGCACGCTGTGGGTGAGGTGACCGTGATTTCAACCGCCGCCTCTGATGGGAATCTCTACAGTCCTGCCGTGAGCAATTTCAAAGCCCATATTTCTTAGAGTGTTTGTATATGCATTCAAACAGATTTAATTCAACAAAACAATCCAGCAGAAGATGCAGAACATTACTTCTTTTATTCGCTCTGTATAGCCTATGTTTTTCTTCTTTTTTTTCCCCCCAAACAATCTATTTTTACATTATGCACTAATTTTGTCTGAAATTGATCCAAAGTGTTTTTGTCAGTGAGGTAAGCAGACAGAAAAATGAGAATTACTATCTCAGGAAGAAGAAAAAAAAAATCTCAGCAGCAGATTTTTTAAGGTACCATGGCAACAGAGTATTCAAAAGAATTTTGATGAGAACAGCAGGCAATGAGACGCTGATTACAAGGGAGACAATTTGTTACTCCAATTGCAGGAGCAACAGAGACTGATTGCACACACACGAGCATGGAGTCGTCTCCTTTATCTGGACCACTGTGCAAGAACACTGTTCTTTTCACGGCCCTTCAGTCAGGGGGATGAGTGAGAGCTGTTGTGGCATCTCGGTGCGGAGATGAAGGGCTCGGGCTAGGTTGTTGTTGCAACAAGGCTAGTTTAGCAGCTAAAGGGTTGGCATAGTGATGTGAGGTGCATACAGCTTGCTTTGATTGGCAGTACAGCAGGATGAGCATCAGACATGCAGTGGGTGGAGACTATTTTTTTTTTTCTTTTTTTTTTACCCTGAGAAACTCAATTTCAAATCACACAGGACGAAGTGGCAATCAACCCAGCGCTGCAGCTGTCTATCTTGGGTGGCTATTCTCACATCCCAATCTCACTCTCCAGTGCTCGGCAAACACACACCGCCGTCCTGACAAACATAATCACCCACGGCACAGATTCAGAGAGCATCTGTCGTCGGGCAAAAAGCTAAAAAAGGATGCTGCAGACACACTCGGCTTAAAACACCTTTTTTGCGCCGAAAACACGACTCTCAGCAGCACATTATCAGGTGATAATTGTTCTGTAAAAAATCCCTGTCATCAGGAACTGTGACGGAAAGCACCGAGTGGCCGGTGTTCATTTTGCAAAGCAGCGAACTCAAGAGAATCATCGATGCCATATGGGTTGAATGAATATTCATATCTGATGTTTTACATGAAAAATAAAAACTTGGCTTACGTCACGTGCATTTTTGACTGTTAATTGAACAAGTGCTGTTGCCAAATTTCCCAGTTCAACTGCGTTTCCTCTGTTAAGAGGAGATGCACTCGTTTTGCATGCACTTGTCAATTTTGAGAGTTCTTACTTCTTTCACACTAGTGGAAAGAAAACTACAAAAAACAAAATACAAATTGAGCGATTTATTTTACTACACTTTGTCTATGTGCGTCTGTAGATTTCTCCTAAATTCACCAAAAGTTAGCATTAGATAATGCCTCATTTGCATATTTAAACATACAATTTCAGAATACTTGCAACAAAAAACAATCGTCTTAATATAAGTAATCAACTGGGAAAGTTTCATGGTGATATCTATTAGTTAAAATCTTTACCCTATTCATCTGTAGTGTCTTACAAAATGTATGGAGTTACAATACATATCTTTAAAGGCAGTTTTCTCAAAATGAAACTCATAGCCAGAACTTCAGTAGCACTTACATACACCAAACTTTCCACTTTCATTCCTATCTATATTCTGAAGGTTTTAACAGAGGGGTTTGTTCATATATCATTCATAGGCATGATTTACATAATATTTTATTCCTAAAAACATGGTAAAAATTGTTTTTCTTATGGCAGTATCTGTAAAACGAGTTGACTCTAATATTTCATTTTGAACCTGGCTTTATCCAATATTCAGATTTCTGTTCTGGAAATGTATGCAAATAAGCACATATTTAATAAGATAATGTGTCATTTGCATATTTAAATACGCAATTTCAGAAAACTTGTAATACAAAAAATAATTGTCTTAATGTACGTGATCAACTGGGGAAGTTTCATGGGGATATCTATTAGTTACAATCTTTACCCGATTCATCTGTAGTGTCTTACAAAATGTATGGAGTTTTACAATCCATATCTTTAAAGGTAGTTTTCTCAAAATCATACTCTGAGCCAGAAAGCTCCACTTCAGTATCACGTAGATACACCAAACTTTCCACTTTCATTCCTATCTATATTCTGAAGGTTCTTACTGAGGGGTTTGTTCATATATCATTCATAGTATGATTTACATAATATTTTATTCCTAAAAACATAGGGGTTTTTTTATGGCAGTATTTTCTGATTTATGGAGTGATAAAAAGAGATATCCAAAATCCCCTCTGTAAAAAGTTTTGACTCCAATATGTCAACAAAATGAAACAAACATTTTGAACCTGGCTTTATCCAATGTTCAGATTTCTGTTCTAGAAATGTATGCAAATTAGCACATGTTTAATAAGATATTTAAACATGCATTTTCAGAAAAATTGTAATACAAAAAAATATTGTCTTAATGCAAGTTATCAAACAGGGAAGTGTCATGGCTATATCTATTCTGTAAAGGTCTTATTGCTAACATTTTTATGTAGACGAATATTAAAAAAATTAATAATAATACATCTACAGAGCCTTTAGAAAGGAACCGGATAAATGTATGGCTCTTCCTGAAAAAAATTATTAATATGATTGTGCATTTATCATTTTAAAAATTCTGGCGGGTCCAAACTGAATGTTTTATCTCTGTGGAAGATATCTGACATTTGGTTCCCTCTTGTAACAAGGCTTGTCAGCCAATAGTAAAACAACGTGGTATCACGTGGTATCTCTGGGTCGTCAGTTAGTGTGGAAAAGACGGATAAATGGCTAAGATTGACGGTAAGTGCCTGGCAACGACTTGTTGTGAAGTGAATGCAATGGAGCAGGAGAGGGAGAATGTGATATCTAGTGGCTGAATGTTATCAACATCATCAATAGCACCTTTACATTTTTTACTCTCTTTTACCCACCTGGTGTGTCTCCCCTTAATAAGAATGTCCAGCTAATATTTATTCGTATTTTAGAAATATGCAAATTGTCTAAACACTTTAATAATGTACGATATCTCGATTAGGTTATATAGGATATTATCACAAACTCAACTACAGCACTGTAATTGCTGAAAACCATTGGTCCACCACCGCTCCATCTCATGCAAAGTACATCAAGTTCTGTAAAATATAACATTATATATCCTGTTATTGTGCTCGACTGTAGAAAGTTACTGAGCACAATAGTCATGCGGCTTATCAATGTGCCATTTTTTGCTCAAGTTATAATTGCTGTGAATGTGTATGTCTGAAGTATTGAAGCATTTCTTCTGTTACTCATGAAGTAATCTCGTCAAACCGACAGCAATCGCAGCGAGGCCCGAGGTCCCCCACAGATGAAGTGAATTGAGCTTAAGAGTCAGTGAAAGGACATCTGACGAGATGGATCTGGAGGCTGCCATTGTGTGAGTTCATGTAGGTGAGTTTCAAGGCTCCACGCCGTGGTTTAGTGCTGTAGAATAGATGAGTGTTAGGGTTCAGTGGGTGTATGGAATAGAGGCTACCAAGGCTGAGATAAAAGGAGGATGCCGGCTAACACACAGTGGATGGGTGGCGGTGACTAAAGGCCCTACCTGAGCACAGAAGCACCACACAGAGCAACCCTCATCTCCTCTTCTCGGGCTGCCTCTGATAGAGTGTGTTATCAGTGCAGACAGGCAGGCTAAATCACCGGTTGACTAAAGGTTAGAGCTACCGGTCTGTTACTTTGCCCCGTGAGGGCAGGCGGGTGAATGTCAAAGCAGCCTGAATCACAGGGGAACACTCCGGGGTGGAGGGTGAGTCAACCCGGGGCGGGCGCTGATTTATGCATTACTTGTGTTCAATGGTGCAACACCATATTAAAACTGAGCAGTTCACTGATGAGCAATGTGTAATCTACAGAGATCACCGGGTGGCCTTATGCTTTTATGTTGATTACAGTCGATATGGTTGAAGCCGCTCTGGCTGAGGCTTGGCTTTTCAAGCTTGATGATTCATTTAGTGGTTTAAGTGCATCGCAGAGCACTTGCAGCCACAGCACACACCGAACTCGCCGTATAGCCCAAAGAAGTAGTAGAAGTATAGTAACCGTAGCGCCGCCGGAAGCAAACAAATCGCGAAAAATCACTTTCTCGCTCATTGCTGTGGGCCTGTCAATGCTTGCAGGCTAGTTGGTAGCTTCCTTGTTAGCGTAAATGTGTGTAAATGAGCCCAACCAAGGATGGGGGGCTGCAAATTAGCTTCAGCTGGACGTCATACTGTACATTACATCTGTTGCATTGCTTATCTGTATGTAACATTGTTTGTTTTCCCTTAAAGGACCAGTGTGTAAGATTTAGTTGGATCTATTGGCAGAAATGGAATATAATAATAATAAGTGTGTTTTCTTTAGTGTATAATCAGCTGAAAATAAGAATTGTTGTGTTTTCGTTACCTTAGAATGAGTCGTTTATATCTACATAGGGAGCGGGTCCTCTCTTCACGGAGCCGGCCGCCATGTTTCTACAGTAGCCCAGAACGGAAAAACCACTGTGTTAACTTTTCGTGCTTGGGCCGAAGTCGATAACCCCCGTCACTCCACTCAGCCGCCTGGAAAGAAGGCAAAGGAAACCTCTGTTGGTCTTGAGGAGCTGCAGTATTTATTTCTGCAAAAACTGCCACTTCCACTGTACATCTCTCTTCTGCTCCACTAGCTCACTTGTTCGCTCACACACATTCGCCGCTGCCGCTCTCTCTTTCTCTTGCTTCACCACTCACTTCCCACGTACACATACACTCTACGCACTGTCTCTGCTATTCTCCAGATGACCTACGCTACTCTTACAACAGCTGAGACTCAATAGGGCCATTTGCGTTTTCACATCAGCCACCGTAGTTCTCCTACACGCTTGGCACACGGGAGATGTTACAATCTGCAACCCTGCCAGATGTTACACACTGTACCTTTAAATAAATGATCATTGATCTCCATCAATTTACTAGGGACTCTGTGCCAACCTGCACTTTGTTAACCATCTGTAATCTTGGAGGCAATTGGGACACACAAAAAACAGATCGAAAAATCCTTCAATAATAACGGTCTCCTCCACAGACATGTATCAGATAAAGGTAACTTCCTGGCCCACAACTACATACATTTTTCAGTTTTGTCTGTTTTTCATCAAATCTTTCAGGTAAATTTCACTCTTATTGGCATAAAGTAAAAAAAAAAAAAAGACTTTCTACCCCACCTTTTATGCACTGCAGGTCAGTATTGTGTCTCTTGTTATCCGATAATGCTTTGAGAAGCAATTCATTCACATCCCATAGAAAATGAATAGGGGCACCGTGTTCATTGGGTCTTCCCCCCTTGCATAGAAAACAATGGGTGCTGGGACAGGTGGCGTTACCCTTAAGAAATCCATGTTGTTAAATTTCCCTTTGCTGTGCAGATTTGTTAGCTGACTCCGTTTTTGATAAAGTCATTAACGCAACCTAAAAATTCAACAAACATTTGGCTCGCTTCTAATATAGTTTTCTAATGATACAGTCTCCTATGGCACACTGTTTGCCTTTGGGCTCCAAACTCATTTCTCCTTCTGTGTTTTCTTGTTAGGTCTCAGTAGAGAAATAAAATTGTAAATACACAATGTCTCGTTTCCACCTGGCACTCAGAGTAGATCTGGGACTTGGCTATAATTGAGACTATGCAGGATTCCATTAGTGCAGCTGTCCAACAGGGAGGCAGCCTGTTCGGGCTTCTCTTTGTACTGTATCCGCCATTAAAAAAAAGCCCTCAGCCCAGGAAACCTTGTTTAATATTATTGGTTTCACTGTTCTTTCTCACAGGGCATGCTTTTTGTTGGGGATCTTGCAAGTTATGCAAAATGTAAGTTCGAGAGCAGCTGTTCGGGCTCCACGCTCGCCATTTTATACCGGAGGAGCGAATGCGGCGCATTCACGGGCTGACTGCGACGACAACGCTCTCTGCTCTACATTGACAGTCCCTTTATCCATAAATCCCTCAGTTGGACAATAGTGCTTCAGGTTAAACAGCTGTTGTTGCTCTTTCCGCACAGGAGTCGAGTGTGTACACAGGAAGAGAGAGAGAGAGAGGTGGAGTCGAGCCTTGGGCACCTGCAGCTCCGCAACTTCAATAGATAACACTAAGTATGCTCAGTGTTTTTGGCCCCCAGCCCCCTTTTTTCTCTTTCATGCCACTGTCATTTTAACCAGACTTGTGATAGAGCCTGTTTGCTGTGATACCCCATTAATTTCCCCCGGGGTCGATCATTCAATATTCAATAGCGTCTGTTATGCAGCACCAACTGTGGATCAAGCCACGGAGACCGCTCTCCCTGACCAATATCATCAGAGCTCAAAACAATCTCTTGCGAGGGGATCACAAGATCAGAGAGACGCGGAAAAATAACCTTGTTTCTCTTCTCCGGTTGTCAGTTTGGCCGTAACGCGGCGTTACAAAATATGTTTGCTCTACATTAATATACATGGAGAAAAAAATGTGTGCATGAGTGCATTAATGGGCGAAATACAGGCAGGCTCTGACACATTTTAATGGGCCGATCTTTCTCGATGCATATGTTTAGCAGCGAGGCGTCTTTAGCGTGTACTAAATGTTCTTTCAAAGCGCTCCCTTATGCCACGGGAAAGACAGGCAGACATAATTTATTTTGCACTTCTTAAGCCAAGCCCATATTTTCTATAAAGTGTTATACCATGCACAGTTGCTACTGCACTTTTTTTTAAAGACAAGATGCTGAGTTTCACTTACTCCTGAAAGATTAATGTCTTATTGGGCTACGCTCAGAAGAAATACTAGCCTAACTGTGCAGCTCTGTAAAAGAGTGTCGAAAGCGGTAAGGACTTGTGCTTGTTAGGGCCTTTACAGTAGTATACATTCAGTGGTAAAGGATGTCAGTCCAAAGCATGAGGGGGGAGATCAATGGGTGTTTAATCCTCTTTTGGTTTAACTGCACAGGGACTCTTTTGAGCAATTAACTTTGGCAATGATGGTTGAGACAGTGTGAAATCTCTTTTCACACCACGGCAGCGTTGTAAGTGTTGTATATGTCCAGAAATGCACCGATGTGAAAAAAAAGGTGATTTGATAGCCCTAAACAATCAAATTACTTCTTAAAGGGAGGAAGGGCTACGTGCCAGAAGCAATCCTGTATCCTAGTTACCACGTCTACATACACTACTAAATGGTTTTGCCTAATGTGTTTTGAGAGAAATGCGATCGCTTCGTGGCATGTTTTTTTTCCCCATTCGATGACGCACTGCACAGAACTCGTAGGTGTTCATTGGTGGATGGCGGCTGTACGAACAAAGCGTAATTGCTTAAACCATGAAGTGTTAATCTGCTGAGCGGAAATTGTTGTTGTGCGTGACTACTTTGCATATCCATATGCACATGCACGTGGTATTTCAAGCCCTGTAACCCAAAGCATGATCTGAAGGCACCTTCAAGAGTGGCTGTTGGGAACAACTTTAAACACGTCGTATGAACCAGTTCTTTTCTAGTATAACCCAGCCCTAACCAAGTGGTTTTGTGCCCTAAACCTAACCAAACCTCAACCATAGCTGTGTCAGATCAAACATGTTATTTTTGAAACAGTGATTTGTACAGTTTTGAATGCAATGACAAATTATGTCAGTCAGCTATTCCATGTGTCGTTCTGGAGGGCACGGACAAACAACGCTTTTTGCTATTTAATTTGGAGGACTTGTTGGTATGTTTGTTAAAAATTGGACCTCATTTTGTCAATGAAAATAGTGATCCGGGCGGCATTATGTTTCTCTCTAAATGTAAATGCTGTTGATAATTATAGTACACAAACAGTTTCTAGGAGACAGGGTTGGAACAAAAAGTCTTAAGGATAATACAGTCTCTTCTAGCTTTTTTTTTTTAAACATAACGCACAGCACTGTAGTACTCTTTGAGTTGAGCAATTTAAAATCTTGTCACAGCATTGTATCTGCTTAAAGAGCTTTGAATGTTTTTACCCAACATTTAACCATAATTTGCCTCACCATCAAGCGCAGGTTTATTTAATGAGGAATTCATCAGAGGAGCGTTAGGTTTACATCACAGTAAAACTATACACTGTCGCACTTTGTTCTCTCTTTGTTCCGTGAGCCTATTGATGTTGCTCCCAGACCACAGATCTGCAGGGGAGAGCCTCATATACGGCAAAATTACTGGCTCATGGTCTCATGCGTTGCAATCATCAATTCCACGTCTTATCTTGAGAAACTAAAGGATTCTTTCTGAACTCTTACCATGGGTGGAATATTGCTGGCACAAAAGGTGTTTACTTCAAGTAACAAAAGAGAGCGCTTGTAGGCGGAAATGGGAAAATCTGAAGAGGAAACTGAAGATACAGGTTGTCAAATATGCCTGTCGAGTATGTGTGTGAGTGACAGAAGGAGAGAGGAGTGAAGAGCTGAACCACTCCGCCCGACCTTGAATACAACTTAGCGCCACCTTGACACGTTGAAATTAAATCTAATTTTCTTGGCGATATTCTTGTCACATTAATGATTAAAAATGCGGCGTGATGTTGCTTCATTTGAGTACGAAATACTGTGTGATCATTAATGACCTTCAGTCAAGCTAATGGATAGCAGCTTATTAATTTCTAATTAGTTATTTTTGCTAATTTCTCAGGACAAACCTATTAGACAAGAAGAATTAATACAATCATTTGTAACTACAAATGACCCAATGTGACTTACTTGTTTTAGTTCAGTTTGAGGAATTCAGTTAAAGGTGCTTTTGATAACATTCAGCCACTAGATGTCACATTCCCCCACCCTGTTTCATTGCATTTACTTCACAACAAGTCATTGCCAGGCACTTACCTTCAATCTCAGCCATTTATCCGTCTTTTCCTCACTAACTGATGACCCAAAGATACGACGTGATACCAACGTCATTTTACTATTGGCTCACAAGACTTGTTAGAAGTGGGAACCAAACGCTAGATATCCTCCACAGAGATAAACAAAACATTAACTTTGGACCTGCCAAAATTCTTTAAAGCGACTATTTGTAACTTATCACGCGCATAAATCTTAACGGGTCGGAATCCCATGCGCGCTCGCGTGTGGGTACGCGAGCGCGCAGCAGCTCTGCTCCTGCTGCCTGCATACCGCGCTCGTTCTCACCCGCTCGGCTCGCTCCACCTCCACGTGAACGCGCGCACACTACACACTGCAGAGAGTTAGTTTAGCTCTGAGAATATCTAGTGAATGTGCAGTGGACGTTTTCGCAGAAATAAATGCTGCCGCTCCTCCAGACCAACAGAGGTTTCCCGTGTCTTGTGAAGAAACGGGGCTCCGCAGCGAGTTACGTTATAGTCCCGACCGGGTGTCGGTGTCTCCCCCCCCCCAGTTCCCTCCGCGGTCGGCAGGTTGAAGCAGGAAAAGACAACACTAGAATCAGCATTGATTCATGGAGAGACCTTCGTCTGGTCAGCTAACATTACTGCCAAGCAGGTGAAATATAGAGTGATATTGTGTGTTAGCTGACGTGTGTCGCCTCACTGTTTAGACCGGTGCTCGTTCATGTCAATGTAGCGCGAGCACAAGCGCGAGCGCGAGCAACAGGACGCTGACTTTCGTTGACATTGCGGCCACAGGTGTCGCTGTGAACAAGCAATTTCTGATTCTTACATATAGCCCCTTTAAATGATTAATTTACAATCATAATAATATTTTCAGGAAAAGCCATCCTTTTATTCGACACCTTTCTAAAGGCACTGTGGATGTATTATTATTTTTTAAATATTCGTTTAAATAAAGATGTTATCAATAGGACCTTTAACTTTTTATCTGATTCTGCAAAAATTACAAACTCATCCTCTCGCTAAGCAGCTCGTTCAGACAGTCTTGGAAAATGGAAGCGTTCAGCTCTGAACAAGACAGAGGATTTCTGCGTTACAGAGTGATTAGGACCAGTTGGAGAGCAGCCAGGATTTGAGTCATTGGAACGGCAGGTAGGGTATAAATCGTCTTTGTTCGATTCAGACTACTCATCATTCTCAACCCCTCGAGTTAAGTGATTTTTCAATTTGTTCAGTAGCTATGGGCAGTGTGAATGAAACAATGTCAGATCCAATAGAAGATTTGAATTGCTATCTCATTTAGTCGCTGACGAATCTGTACTCATAGTGCTTCAGTTATTCAGCAAAAATTGCACAGTTTGACAGTGCAAGAAGCTGAATTAATTTATGACCAGCAGTGGGATAGCGTATGCTTATTCTGCAGTAAATTGAAATTTCAATGCAGCCATCTTTGTGAATCAATCTACTTTACATGTATTTTTTCAAAAAATATACAGTATATATGAGCTGCCTAACACTACAAATCAAGTAAAATCTCAGTAATAACTATCTGAGATGGTAAATGCTGATCTTCTCCTCTCACTCAAGAAAGCAAATAAGCGTATTTACCAAAATGTCAAACTCTTCCTCTAAGGTATTGTTGAGAGCATCATTGAGAGTCCTCAAGTCTGCACCACATTAGCCTGATAATCTGACAGAAAATAAGTTGTAATCGAGGTTGAAATGTGTGTGAGAACTTCTTCACAACATTCAAATATCCAACCTTCTCTGCAATGAATTTATCTAAAAAAACTGATGTCTCTTGTTTACCAGTGACATTCCCAGTTGAAATTAATTTCAGGTTTGCTGCAGCAGAATCAGAGAGAGACGATGCTGAGCAGCTGAGCCAGTTTCAATTTACATCTGGAGACAGGTGCTTTGACAGCTTGTTCGGTTAAATAGACATGAGATGGAAAGATGGAGATTTTACGTGAGAGCAATGGAGGGAGGCCAAAAAATAAGGAGAATAAGAAGGTTAACATAGCTCAGTGATGTTGAAGTGGGATAAAATATATATTTTTTATTCCTTCCCACTCCTTAAGATAACAAATTTTGACCAAAAGGGAATTCATTTTAAACCTTGTGGTTAATCTCTAACAGTCAAAATTAATTACAGTTTTCTGTCAAAACAGAAAAACACTGCTTAATTCTGGCGTGCGATGAAGCCAAGTAGATAAATTTGGTGAAATTTGTGATAGAAACTATATTTACTTCAGCTGTCAAACAAATGAGTCAAGGCAGTTGGGAGTGATCGCGGCCAATTAAGCACAATGGGAACCTTCTAGCTGGGTAGGATGATAGAAAATCAATTCTTCATGTGCCTCCTCGTGAGTCCTGCTTTGTAGGAAGTAAATGACAGCCAAGGAAACTGAAACAAATGCCAACATGTGGGTAAAAATATCTGCTTGTTCAAATGCTTAATGTGGAAAACATGATCTAAAATCAAAATAAAGGTATAAAAAAAAATTCACATTATGAGCGAGTGGAAAACATTTTTCTGGTATAATTTACACCATGAGTTTTTAAATTCGGATACTAGAAAAGGCGATCACAAGCGACCTCATCTTTTCCCTTTTCTGACCCTGGTTCCAAATACAATATATGACCAAAAGTATGTAGAAAGCCGTAGATTTGGGTCCTTGGTCAGGGGCTCTTTTTCATGGTTTGGTTTAGGGCGTTTTGTTCCAATTAAAGGAAATACTAATGCTACGGATTACAATTATATTTTAGACGAAGAGTGTGCTTCCAACTCTGTGCCAACTGTTTGGGGAAGGCCCTTTCTGTGTCGATGTCATAATGCCCCCGTGCACAAAGCCAAGTGTCCCTAAATTAACAGTGTTCCAAATTTGGCGTGAAGGCACTTGACCCTGACCTCGACCCCCATCCGACACCTTCGATCCGAACTGGAACAGCAGCCGTGAGCCAGGCTTCATCGCCTAACATCCGTGTGAGATCTCACTAACACTCTTGTGGCTGGCGTTGGGTACCAAACTCTGTACTTTTAAGGGTATCGACTGAATTACAGCAGTACTACAGAGTACCGATTCGTTAAATCAATCTGCGCCAAATTTCGGTACCTTATAGCGCATCTGGGTGAGAGAGAAACTTAGAGTGTAGAGAGAAAGCAATACTATACGTCAGCCCTGCAGCTTGTTCATGTCACAGTGAGCCAGGGCAGTGGCGAGCCGAAACCTTTCACAAGTGTGGTGACACTTTTCAAGACTTGACACTCTGAACCCCGCTAAACTAACCTCGCTGCTTCGACTCCTAGATCTTGGGAAGGATCTCACATGTGCTTCCTCCGAGACATACAGGACAGCGTTTTCACGCTATGCCCTGGTGACAGACTGTGACAGGCTGGAAGTTGTAGGGACAGGTTTGGGAGCAGAGAGGGAGGTAGGGAGGGGTTTTATTTTGTGTGGTGTGTAAAATATTCTTAATAAATAATGTTGAAATTGAGAAGTTTGGACTTACTTTTTAAAACTGAAATGTAGGGCAATAAATCGATTAAAATATCTAATTGCGATTTAGAGTATTTATAATCTTATCCACATGGGGGTGGGAAAATATGCTTACTTTATGCAAATGTATGTATATATTTATCATTGGAAACCAATTAACAACACAAAGCAATGACAAATATTGTCCAGAAACCCTCACAGGTACTGCAGTTAGCATAAAAAATATGCTCAAATCATAACATGACACATTCAAGCCCAACAGGCAACAACAGCTGTCAGTGTGTCAGTGTGCTGACTTGACTATGACTTGCCCCAAACTGCATGTGATTATCATAAAGTGGGCATGTATGCAAACAGGAGACTCATGGGTACCCATAAAACCCATTTTCATTCACATATCTTGAGGTCAGAGGTCAAGGGACCCCTTTGAAAATGGCCATGATAGAATTTCCTCGCCAAAATGTTGGAGCATTATTTAGCCTCCTTCATGACAAGTATGACACGGTTGGTACTAATGGATTCCTTAGGTTTTTCTAGTTTCGTATGATGCCAGTATCTTCACTCTAGATTTTAGACTGAGCCCACTACAACCTCCGAAAGATGGATCGCGTTAATGAGTTAAAGAAATTAGTGGTGTTAAAACCATTTTGCGTTATTATCGTTACGTTATTAACATTGACAGCCCTACTGAAAATACATTTTTGTAACTACAGAGAGAGTAAAGTACCAAATAAAGGTACCACTGTGTACCGGTACCAAATTCCAGGTACCGGTACAAATGAGAACGGTACCTCACCCTAGAACAAATCCCTGCTGCCAGGTTCACAAACCTTGTGGAAAACTTTGCGACTAGAGTGGACGCTGTTATGGCTTGGTTTTGGAATGAGGTTTTCAAGAATCTAAAGTATGTCCGTACACGTTTGGCCATGCAGTGTATGTTGTGATGGTGTCCCTTCTGCTGGCTGATTCTGGAAAGGTAGGCTTTGCATGATTCAGGTTTATGAACTGAAAGTTTTTACTTCGAACTCATATATTCATAAGTTGTTATAAACCTGAAAATAAGCAGCACTGTTTAATTAGTGTACTAAAACAGGATCCATTATAATGGTAAATCTATCCCCAAAAAAACCTGTTAGACATACGAGCATCTAGTAGTTCCAGTCATTTAATACCTGTGTAGTTCTAAAAGTTCTGAACCCTCATTTGGATGATCCTAACTAAGCTCTGTGTAAATCCAAATCGGAGCAACTGTAATTTAGTCAAGGTTATTAATTTGGATTCTCATTCGTTGGTAAATTGGCATATCTTTTGTTACACACGCAGATTTCTGCATCAGTCCTGCCAAGAATCCTATAAATATGGCTCCACATCACACTGTCAATGAATTTCATGCAGCAACGAGCCAAAAAACCTTAAGACTTGCTTTTTTCACTCTCCAGTATTACCTTAACTACTACTTTCATGTCATCCAAACACTGCAGAATGAGAGCAGGGTGTATTTATTGAATATAACGTTATCATTTTAGCTAGTTATTTCAATTATATAAACAAATATGGAAATCAAATGTTCTGTCTTCGGATGTTATTCAAACATTTTAGCTCGTAAGACTCTTCAGCGAGGTGATTCTGTGTTAAGTGGAGCATAATTACCTCCAATTTGAAGCTCACAGTTTTATGAACTGAGCATGATTCAGAGGAGTACGCAGTGCGCTCTCACACTCTGCTCTCTGCTTCCATCACTTTTCAGAGCTCAGAATAGAAAACTCAAAGAAGAAAAAAAGAATTGGGATTCTTTTGAAAAATCAGGACACCAAAGTTATGGAGTAATGATGGGAAATCCAATTTATCCAGAATAATTTTAACCTCTTTGGTCCATGTAATGATATCTCTTTCAAGCGAAGAGACATCATGCATCATTATGTTTGACTTACGCCACATGTATGCATATTGGTTCATTTATTAGCCACTCTTTTAAAGGTCGGTCGGTGAGTCAGATTTTTTTTCTTCTGATCAAATTTTTTTTTTTTGTTCTGCAGCTCATTACTTGAATATGTTTTATTCAGTTTATTTTTGGTTCATTATGAAACTGTGGGGGGCCTACCTAGACTGTGGCAGGCTGGATGTCGGGCTCGATGTCAGATAACTTTGAGTATATAGACACATACGTTCATTACACAGTGGTTGATTATGATTGGTTACAAGTTCAACATGTTAGATGCCATAAGCTTAGACATTATCACTAACATTCTATGACCGTAATACCTGGCTTAGATGTTACCACTTTATTACCATAATACTTGAAAGTGGGGAGACAAAAAAGTCTCGTTGTCTCCCCCTATTCCGGCGCCAGTGGGATGTTTGCCTGACGTCTCTAAATATAGTATGATTTCACTGACAATAGAATATTTACATCAGAATTTAAAGAAAAGATGTGGAATCAATCAAACTCTAAAGTAAAAAGGAAATGATTTATGTATCACTTAGATTATCTCAGGTACATCCATTGAAGTATCTTATGAATTTGCATATGAATATACATTATAGCCTCGATTTATACTTTGTTTTGACAGGAAAGTCTCGATGTGACCTTTACGCTTTTAATGTCAGAGCTATGCCAAATATGTTAGTTTATACATAGTTTTATATGACATTTAATTGGACGTTGGTTGTAATGAAAACAGTCGCCAGACCTGGGGCCAGATGCATAAAACGACTAGATAGTAGGGGTGTAACGGTACACAGAAGTCACGGTTCAGTTCACACCCCGGTTTAGGTACAGCAGGAAATTTGTTTTTTTTCATTTTTCAGTTATTTTGAAAAGACAGTAGCGCAAGTGTCAAAGACAAAATCCTCTTGCTGGGGACTGAGGTAACATTTTGCCCACTGGCAACTTTGGTCAACTATTTTCATTATAAAAAGGAATATTTCAAACACTTCTGAATTACACTTTACATCACTGAACAAACACTTTCCCAAGTTTGTGAACTTTGCTTCCCCATTACGTGCTTCAATCTATCGTATATTCTGCGGGCAGCTGCATGCACCAGACCGTGACCCCCCCATACCGGGACAATTCAATAAGAATACACAAACTGTTACAGCCGTACTAGATACTGTCGGTAGATTCATGACAGAAATATGCATTATTTATGTCAGATTGATAAAGCTGTGCTGTTTTTACATCTCAGTCATTGTGGATCAGGGCGCACAATTTCGACACCCACCATAAGCCATAAATGGATTTAGAAACGCCCTCATTCACCTGTTTGTATAACGATACTTATTCCTGCTCCACCACTTATTAGACCTGTCAATGACGAGAACAGCAAAGAAGAACTGCAACTTTACAGATTGTGCCACACTGGCGAGGTTTCTCAGACAGCGTAATTACATAAGACTGTGTCTATTTATAGTGCCTGTACCACTAATTCATCACTAGAAAACCATCAGACAGAGATATCTCAATCATCATCAAACATCAGAAAGATTAACAACGATACTTTTCTAGCACTCATACTGAGACAGACTTCACAAATTGCTCCACAATTCATTAACAAAGGGAAATTATTGCTCGAATGTAAACTTTAAAAAATTATGATAAATTAAAGGTTATATTAAGAACATTTTTATGTAGACAAATATTTAAAAAAAAAATATTAATAATAATACATCCATAGAGCTTTTAGAAAGGTGGCAAATGAAGGTATGGCTTTTCCTCAAAAAAAATATTATGATTGTGAATTAATCATTTAAAAAAATTTGGCGGGTCCAAAATGAATGTTTTGTTTATATCTTTGGAAGATATCGGACGTTTGGTTCCCCCTTCTAACAAGGCTTTTGAGCCAATAGTATAACGACGTTGGTATCACGTGGTACCTCTGTGTCATCAGCGTTCAAGTTGCCAGTTAGTGTGGAAAAAACGGATTACGTTACATGAATCTTGAAATACCTTCGCGCACAGTAACCTAAATCTAATGTATAGCTACATGTTGCAAAATGACTTCATTACTCAACCACGAAAGATCCATCACTTGACATGTCTGTCTGTTTCTCACTCCACTCAACCATAAAATATGCAGGTTGTGTAACGAACCGGCAACCGCTTGTTGTGAAGTGAATGCCATGGAACAGAGGAGGGAGAGTGCAACATCTAGTGGCTGAATGTTATCAATGTTATCATTAGCACCTTTACATTTATAAATGCACCTTTGATGACATTTTATAGATTGCTGTGTAGACTGCAAAAATAACATGATAAGTGAAACTGGCAAACAACCAAAACAAACTGTTTTACTAAAAGATTACATCTCTCACGTTACATTTAATCTCTACTTTATATCACCAGCAGCTGGCTCTAGAAAACCATGTGTACGCATGGTTTGAATGTAATCATGAGGTGGGCACTCTCACTGCACATTCTTCTTTTAGAAGAGGAAATAGCATATACATTTTGTCAAAGTGCTGTCAAAGTTAACGCGATAACACGTTAACGCAGATTAGTTTTAACGCATTAACGCAATTGATATTCAGCTCAGTTTTAAAGCTCGAGAGATGATACTGATATCATATGAAACTAGAAAAACCTGAGGAATCCAAGTCATACTTGCGTGTTGTGAAGGAGGTTAAATAACACTAAACACATGCACTAAATTTTGGCGAGGTAACACTGTCATGGCCATTTTCATAGGGGTTCCTTGACCTCTGACCTCAAGATATGTGAATGAAAATGGGTTCTATGGGTACCAACGAGTCTCCCCTTTACAGACATGTCCACTTAATGATAATCACATGCAGTTTAGGGCAAGTCATAGTCAAGTCAGCACACTGACACACTGACAGCTGCTGTTGCCTGTTGGGCTTGAGTTTGCCATGTTATGATTTGAGTATATTTTGTTATGCTAAATGCAGTACCTGTGAGGGTTTCTGGACAATATTTGTCATTGTTTTGTGTTGTTAATTGATTTACAATGTTAAATACTGCATATACATACATTTGCATAAAGCAAGCATATTTGCCCACTCCCATGTTGATAAGATTATTAAATACTTGACTAATCTCCCTTTAAGGTACATTTTGAACAAATAAAAAATGTGCGATTAATTCGCAATTAATCACGATTAATCATGGACAATCATGCGATTAATTGCGATTAAATATTTTAATCTATTGACATCTCTGCTGCTTACGCATTGTTTATACCTCTAGCTCCGGGAGTGCAGTATACTGTACCCAGCAAGTAAAAAATATAACTGCCTCTAAAACTCAGAGCTTGTAACATAATATTTCTAGGCCAGATTACATTCACTTGACCACAGAGTGGATGTGAGAGTTCCTACTTATAAGGAGTAGCTTTAAATTAGGTATGTTACATAAAGTCAACAGGGTGTGTGTGTGCAGATTTGACAGCCATCCCCTGAAACCGGGCAGCAAACATGCTGCAGAAAGGGAAATGAAAAATGTCAAGCTATAGATCTTTGGTTTAACGGGCTATTCAGCTGAAGTCTTCAGAGAATGACACACTGATATTTGTGAGCTGCCTCTCTCTTTGAGACTGGCTCTGCCTTGCAGGTGACCTTCCAAGGTCTATTTTTGTCAGGTAATGACTGTCATTATTAATGCCTTTTGCTTTACATTGCTTCCACTGCAGCAGTCGTGCTCGGATAGAGACATTTACACAACAGCGGTGCTGCGCTGATCACAGTGAATCTGACCAGTATCCATGGAGTGGCTGATGGATTGTCAGGTTCCCCACATCCTTGTTCAGAGGAAGAGATGGAGGTGCCGCCCTATCAGAGTGTGCTTCAGCGCCTCCAGCTCCCTCTTGATTGCCTGACATTCTTTATCAACAGTCAAGTAATTCTGTTCCCTTGGCAACAGTTTCCTGCTGATACAAAGAATCAGGTATCACCTTGAAAGTTTAAGAGTGAGGTTGGCAGCCTCAGTGTTTTTCATTTGTGTGCAGCTGTGCCATCGTTTTCAGGAGGAAACTAGGGTTTAGTTGTCAGGTTTCAGCTTTTATTTTCAGCCCCTTACTGCACTGTCCTACATTCAGGTCATGACACCCTTCCATATGTTCCTCTTTACCACCTCTGAACGGTCACTGCAGCGCTACAGAGCTTCCACACAGGGTTTCACTTGAGGGCTATATGTGGTCTTTTTTCAGAGGAAGGTCTCAATCTCAATTACTCTCAAAAAGTATAGGTTATAGTGCAACTGTAATTTAATTTACGTTTTATAATATATAGAGCTAAGGCGACTGCGAGATTAGGTTCTCTCAAGTGTCCTGGGTTTAAGATTTCAGTGACATTTTTTTTTCCCGTTTATGACCTTTTGGGGATTGATAGGGGATCAAACAATGTAATTCAAATTATGCTATTAACTCCCCGACTGGCACTGACATGCATCAGCTCTGAATTAAATGGAACAATGTTATATTCACTTTGGTAGCACCTCATCAGCACAGTGCTGGTTTCCTCCGATATTTCATTTCACTGCTATTTTGTGGAGAACACTGTGTCTCTCCTCAGGCACATATTATTTGCTGGTTATTGTCTGGCCATAAAAGAATTTATTCATCTTCATTCATAGCTAGAAATAAGATAATGTGGCCATCATATTTGGCATTTTCTCATAAATATTTGTTTGTATCTGCTTGTAAGTTTTATTTCTAATTGACTAATATCTGTTTTGCTGGAAAGCTTACAGTACTCTTGACTTTATGTCAACCCTATCGAAAATCAAAAACTGCAATTGGTATGGCTTTATGTAACATCTGACTTTTCTGGAACATATACATTTAGACAGCTTGCAGCACAAACAGAAGAGAAACATGCATATGTCATCTGAAATCTTTATTGGCGTTTATGTTTGTACAAGAAACGCACACTAAGCATAACGCTAAGGAGAGACTTAAGGTCAGCTGGGTAGACCAACTATATCAAGCAAATTGTAGTTCTAAAGCGAGTGGGGTAGCAATTGTATTTAGGGAAAATGTTCCATTCATCCAATCCTCTACAATTAGCGATTCCAATGGTAGGTTTCTCGTAGTAGCAGGCTTTTTGTGAACTTATATGCCCCCAATTTTGAAGACACTCTCTTGTTTCAGGAGGTCTCTAATGCAATTAGATACGAACATTATAATCGGGGGTGAGTATAATTGCGCACTATATCCCCTTTGAGATAAACAGTCTTTGAAATCTCTCCAACAATCCAACGCCTGTCTGAACACCTCGATAAATTTGGTGGACATATGGAGACTTACACATCCTACTGATAGAGGTTACTCCTTCTCTCCAGTCCATATGTCTTATTCGCGCATTGACTATTTCTTGCTTGATTCTAAATTGTTATCAACTGTCAAAACTGTAACACATCACCCCATCATAATATCTGATCACTCAAGCTGGTCGTTGCCAGTGGGGCTTTGATACCTATATTGTTATCTGATGAGCAGTTCTCTGACTACTTGCAAGAACAAATTTCACACTTTATCATTGAGGAATGACACCGGCGATGTCAGCGACTCCATTTTATGGGAAGCGCTAAAGGCTGAAATCAGAGGTCATGTCATAGTCTTCGTCTCTAATAAAAGGAAAAGGGAGAATATTAGACTGAAAGATATAGAACGGGACCTTTCCAATCAAGAAAATGTAGTTAAGAACGATCCTAACGATGCCACTCGAGTCAATCGCCAAGTTAAAATATGAATAAAATACTATCCTTTCACAAAGAGTTGGCTCGCTGCTTGCTAAAACACAATCAAAATAAATATTTTGGGCCGGCTACTCGCAAGGCAGCTGCGGCATTCACAAGCCACTCGTGCCATCCATAAAATAAGAGACTGAAAAGGTAAATCTATAAAAGATCCGGTTGAGATCAATAAATGTCCAGTCCAGAAGTAAAACCACCGATTCCAAGACCATGAACAAATTCCTAGACAACTGGATTGGTATTATTTATGCACACCCTCAAGCATCAATTATTACCAATTTCACAGTCTTTTCATCTTCGGAGAGGCGTTCGCCAGTGTTGTTCCTGTTCGCCATATATCTTCAATTTAGCTATTGAGGTTCTAGCCAGCCAAATTAGAGCGAGCCATGATATCACCCCAATTTCAATTTACAACACATTGAACAATTTATCTCTATTTGTGGATGATGTAACAATCGTCGTGCCCCAAAACATCCATCCCAGCACTACTACGCTTAATAGATACTTTTGGATGCTTCTCGGGTTACAAGGTGAATATGGAGAAGAGCGAACTGATGCCCATATATGACATAGTGGAAATGAGTTTTCTACACATCACACTTTTTAAGATTGCAAAAACTTTAGGCATAATTGCTACATGAGAGCTTGGGAAACTTTTGAGAGGTAACAGAGATGCAGCAGTTAAAACAGAATATTGAATTTTTTTGAATACATTGCCCATTACTATGATTGGTCGTATTAACGCCATAAAAGATGGTTGCCCTCCCTAGATTTTTATATATTTTTCAATGCATCCCTGTGTTTACTCCCTTTTACTGTTTTAAGATGTTGGACTCTATCACATCATCTTTTATTTGGATCAACAAACAGCCAGAATATCTAAAAAAAAAACATCTATGTAAGTATAAGACAGAAGGAGGCTTTGGTTTATCGCAATTAAAATTTTACTACTGGGCAGCCGATCTGAATGTACTAACCTTTTGGCACGGTTGTCTGCCGATAGACCACAATCACCAGAACACACCCACATGGATTCAGACTGAGCGAGCCAAATGCGGCCGCACTTTTCTCCTTGCATTACTTAATAACCCAGTTAAGGCAAAGATACCGACCTAAACAATCCAATGCTTCGCTCTTAAAGTATGGAAACAAATTCAATCATTCCTTAACCTGCCTAAAGTATACAAAGACAGTACACTTTGCCACAAACGTGCCTTTTTTCTGGCCTTAGTAGACCCAGTCTTCTCTATCTGGAAAGACAGGAATATTGTCACAGTAATGGACTTGTATGCTGAGGGAAACCAAGCACATGTCTATAGGTACCTCCAGATTGGTAATATTATTAGGATGCATATACCACTCTATGAACACAAGCCCAAACATAATACACTGGACAGCATTCTTTGTCATGTACCTGGCACTAAGGGGTCAGTCTCTTTCTTGAATGATACTTTACAGGCTGATGTAGTGGTATCCAATGACAAACTGAAAAATGACTAGAAACAAGAACTCAGTACTGACATCTCTGTTGAAGTATGGGAGGCTATTCTTGATATTATTCACCATAGATCTATAAATGTCAGACATGCCGTAGTACAATTCAAAGTAGTTCACAGAATCCATTATTCAAAGTCCAGGCTTCATGCTATACACCCCGACACCTCCCTCGTACGTGATAAGTGTAAACAAGAGTCTGAAACACTTGCCCATCAGTTCTGGTCCTGTCCAAAGTTAAATTCCTTTTGGGCTCTTATATTTTACTATATATCCAAGGCCTTTATTAAAGCTATTGCACCAAATCCTCTAGTTGCTATCTTTGGATCAGTGGTATTTCATCCTTCCATTAATAAATATTAGGGCAAGCCATTTCCATCTGTACACGGGGATGGGTGGGAGGTGGGGAAGGATGTTTGTTGAAGACAAGAAAAATGGAAGGAAAAATATTGCCTTGATTGTACATGGCATGACTTGCATCTGTCCTTCAATAAAATATATATACAACAACAAAAAAAACATGCATCTGTCAATCAGAAGTGTTATGAAGTTGGGTTTACTAGATTTATTTAAAAAAATCTTTTGAAGCACGAATCTGGAGGACATTACTCGCTATTTCAGGAATGTGTGTGAATGAATATTATTGTACCGTTTCTGTCAATCATTTTGGCAGATTGGATGATTGAGGATGTGAAAATGCCCCCCCCCCCCCCCGATTAATCAGTCGGTGAAACCCACCCGACCCCTAAACACGGACCCGTCTCGTTTTTTTGCCGTGTCATCACCATTCATATACCATTCACAACTAATGTGTTTATGATTAAATTGTTTGTTAGAGCACAACATTGTTTATAAGAGCACACATTTCTTCATAGATCTAGCCTCTTAATTTTGCTCTTGAAGTGCACCACACTGATGCATTTAACTTTAAAATGTACAACAATTTAAACCCCCCCAGAGCGTCCAAGGTCCACCCACCACAGTCTCACAAAACCCTGTGGGAAACACTTTGTAAACATGTATTGTATTCTAGTTAACACAATGTTGTGCTGAATTTGACAGTGCTTGAAGAACAAGGGAGGTTTAATTGGATGATTTTACACTTCTCACACCAAAGTCAACGTCAAAGGTTAGCATGTGCCAACTATTATAGGGGGGAGGCAAACTGGCCAACAGAAAGAAAAGATTTGAACATCAAAACCGGCTCACATGACCGGGTGATCATCATGGGTGAACGGCTTTATAAGATTCACTTATACGCCCGCACTTCAGGCGCACTCATGTGCACAGACTGAGCAGTGAAAAGTCTGTGGTAACTGTCAAAATAGAATAAATGTGAGGAGACACAGAGCCATGTTTTTAGGTTTGTAGGCTTCTGAAAATGGAAAGACGGAAGAGGAAAATATTTATATATTTCTTTGTCCAATGATTTACAAATTACTCCTCCATAAATGCAAGTGCAACCTCATCGCACACTATTTTACAGTAAATGACTGTACTTTCTTCAGCTACAACAACACAGCCAATTTGGACTGCTTTGATTTTCTGACCAGTGATAGTCTACTACAAGTGTCAGATAAATTTTGTTTATATACACGCAGATTTAAGATACTATTATTATACTATATACACACACACATTTATAAAGGGATGGATTGTTGCTGATTCTAAGTCTAATTAACAAAGACTTTTATGTTATCACTTATCACTTGGACTTTGCTCGGCACTGCCTACTTGAATGACAAAATAATATCATATAACATAAAGGACATGTATAAACAACCCACATATCACATAAGTAAGTGTTTTTAGTTATTCTAGGTAGAATTAAGTTAGTTGTGTTGGAAGTTAAGCAGTTCCATTAAAACCCAAGTGAACTTCTTCATTTATTGGAAACTCCATATACAGTTTATCTACTTCATACATGTTGAATTATATCCTCACCTGTAGACAAATTTACATAATTTGCATGCTCATCCATTAACTTGCCTAATAAATCAAATCATGTATTTGTCAAATACATAATAATATGTGAAATGTGCCATGTGGTGAGATAGCTAGCTAACAAGTTAACTAATGGGGAAAGGTACATTGCAAATTCAAGCGGACAATGTGGGCTGTCTGCCCATGAAAGAAATGATTTACAATAGAGAATGAATTAGCATTCATAATCAAGCTGTACCCCACATGGTAACAGCTAGCAAGCAAAAACTTGCAGAAGGTGTTAACGTTATAAACTGTGTACTTTGCTTTAGGCTACTATTTGCTGGTTAAATGAAATATCTTTAAAAAAAAAATAAAAAATTATATATAGGCTATTCACACCAGTAATATAATCAAAACTTAAAGCATGTCCTTTGGCTCAAACAGTGCAGTAATGTTGGCAGTAGTGTGGGCTGCATAAGTGAATACAGAGGTCATTTAACTGAATTCCTGTTTAATGGGATGCTAGCAAATTATCTATGTGATTGAAGAGTGTGCTACTGAATGCAGTGCATGGTTCAATTCAATTAAATGGGCATGATATAAATCAAAACATGCCATAAGACCTACTCTAGCATTGCTTTCCTATGTGTATTCCAACCCCACACGATTTTTATACTGTATTGAAATTGTGCAAGATTTCCAAAATTCCCAAAGGCCCGAGCTTAACTTTCCTTAGAAAATGGCAAGACCCTTTGCAAGCCTGGCTGAAATTCATTCATTGGAAGTTGCTCTATTTTATCTAGAATTGGGACAAAGTCCATTGTCAACACTTGTATATTTATTGAATAGAGTGGTGCAGGAATGAGTTACCATTTCAACACTTCCGCTCCCCTCGTCTTGAAGTCAGTGTTTGTGTTGTAATGGGTTATTAGTTAGATGCCTGAAATAAGGTCTGTGGCTAACACAAACTTAAGAGATTTAAACATTTTGTTCTACGATATAAAATACATTGATAAATACCCCACTTGTGAATTTTTAACCTTTTATATGTCTTAAAAAAGGAGGTTGCTAACAAGTGGCTAAATGTGACTACTATCATCACGCCGACTCGTCCGCCTTTACAGCCTCGTCGTGCATACTCGCTTTCATGCGACCGTGATGTAGCTCGTTTATAGCCTAACGTTAGCTTTCTACTTGTGGCGATTGCATTCACACTTCAAAAATCATAAAAGTGGTGTTCATTTGTGGAAATGATCTTGCTGAACAACACGTCTAAGTATCATAAACGTTTGTTTGTCACAGAGCTTATTTTCTGCAATAATCCAAAACCCAATGGAAAAATCCCATTGGGTTTTTTGTCTAAGGAACCCAGGGCGATTCTAACTTCCTGGTTAGCCTACAAAAATATGTCATCCCTGCACCACTCTATAGCTACGTTTATATAGGTGTGCAAAGATCAATTTTCTTGTATGTAATTATTTTCAAATTACATAGTTCTTTCCAGGGAAGCTCCTATCGAATTATTGGAAAATTATGGAGCAGTAAAATGAGGGGTTATTGTACATTACTGTGTTGGAGCATTTAAATGTTGGTGCTGCTTGCCTAGACACATTCAATGTTACATTCAACCATATATATATATATGACAGATAAAATGCAGCATAGAGATGTATGACATCCTTGAGTCAGTCTGTGAATACAGAGTGGATTACGTGTCGTACAGTGTGAAAAGGTTGTAAATGCGAGCTGGGTCACTATAAGGGCCAGGGTGAGCAAATGCCCTTCAAGCGCTTGAAAATATGATTCCCACTCTCGGAGAGATTTGTCAAGGCAGCATTGATTGGGGATTGCGGTAAGAAGGGTGACATGCACAACATGCTGAAACAAGCATCTTCTAAGCCCAGAGCAGCAATACCAATATTTCATCCTGATCGCTTTCCAATGGGTAGCCGCAACCACAAACATGGACACACCTGATTTACTGCTGCTTAAAAATGTAATTATAAGTCTTCGAAAATAAAAATCTCTCACATGATCATTGGGTGAGTGTGTTATGGGTGAAAATAGCTCATAGACGATGTGAATTTTCATTTTTCATTTTCTCTTTTTTTTCCCATTTAGGATGCCGCATTGATTATTGTGGATGTAATCAGCAGTCTTGGCAGCGTGATTAGTACAGACAAACCTCAATGCTTTGCTGCAACGCTGTCTTCATTGTTTCAGTGTACCGTGGAGGAGATCCCGTAAACAAAACAAGTCTGTGCACAGAGTTGTTATAATGATGCAGTTTAGTTTATCAAATGATGTCACTGTGGTATTATCACAGTTATAGCCCCGGCGGATCCCACGAATAAGCCGGTGCTCCTTGCCAAATGCTTCCTCATGAACCGTGCTGTATTTCTCGTGTCGTCAGGAGCATAGTGAGGTATACACACACTTGGGTATGAAAAATCTGCATATGACAGGTTCGTTTTTAATGCCTGCACTTTGCACCATGCAATCGAGGGATACAAATGAGGGGAAATAATGTATTATTTAAGGTATTTTTCTGGCATGGTGAAATTCAAATGAAGACCACGTTTTTGCATTGAGGAGGTCAATTTTCCACACAAAAACAGTAGCTGAGACTCGCTTTGACGTTTCGCTTCTCCCGCATCAAAGGGTTAAATCAATTAGTTATTTTAGAGAAAATGTGAAAATATCGATTTATAAGCCATATTGCCCAGCCCTAGACCATAGCGTTATGATATATTCACATCAAACACGGAGTAAATTTTTCGCCTCGCATTTCTAGCGCAAGTTTGATCTCGGCATCCAATCTTGTGAAGGGCTCATTGCGTTGGTGGAATATGGTCTCAAAAAAGTACAAAGTCAAGTCTCCCTCAAAAGTAATCCAAGGCACACTGTAGTGTTTGAAGGGACCCTGATGAAGACCTATGTTGGTCGCAACGCGTAGATCATTTTAAAACAATTATTGCCATGTAACATTAAGGCATTTTAATTTTGTTCAAACACTACAGTGTGCCTTGGATTCTTTTTGAGGGAGACTTGCTTTTTGTACTTTTTTTGAGGCCATATTCCACCCACGCAATGAGCCCTTCACAAGATTGAATAAGCACAATACACCTGAAGGATCCAAAGAGCACCTGTATGTGATTACCACAAAGACCCAACAGCGCTTCTACTCCATTGTCTTTGATCGCGGTATCGTTTGTATTCATTCGACCCACCCGAGACAAGGAGGGGCTTACCTCCATGTAGATAACATCAATGTTTCATTAACCGTGGCCGAAATAAGCAATATTGCTGCTTTGTACATGTTGTGGAAGTCCCAGATACGTCGGAAAACCCAACAAAGTCTCACATCGGCTGAATTAATTTGATTTACTGCAACGGTATGAACCCAAAATAAACAGATTTTGCTGTGATTTAATTACAATAAACAGATCAAAAGGATGTCGACATAACTACATAATGATGCCGATTTGTAAAAAGTCTGAATTCATGCTTTGTCAGGTCTGTCGACAAGACTACTACTACTACAACTACTAAAATATTTGTTTTCTGAATGTAGTTCGAATCAATCAGGGCGAGGCTACGTTAACATTATAGCTACTCCATCAACAATCTAAATAACATCATCTAGACATAAAGAGACATCAGTCTGTGGTTTATACACAGATTTTCTTTACATATATGAGGTACTATAGTAGAGCTCTGGGTGACCACAGACAGCTACAATCATTTTTTCCTCCATTTCTGAGTCAATAACTTCAGTACTTCCGTGACAGGAGAAACTCAACGCTGATAGGATTTCGCGACACAGCATCGCTGGGAATTTCTCGCACAAGTTGAAAAATGAATTCGCGTCAAGCGACTCAAATTTGCGTTGACGTTGTATGTAATCGCGCCACACGAAAAGTTTGCTTTGCATTTGGTGTGAATACATCATACAGTTAATTCATGGAAGGCAAGCATTTCATTATCTACACCTTCTTTTCTATTCAGATAATGTTGCATACTGTGAAGTCGGTGATGTATACAAGGCAAGTACGTTTTGAAATCATCTTTCTCAGTTGGAGAGTTATTTCCTCATTATGGAAAATGCATTGCAATGTCACCATCATCAATTTATATAAGGCTCAAGTGACATTCACAGTTTGTATTCATATTCTTTTTCTTAGACCCAACAGATTGATATGCATGAGCGGGCCAATTAAATAGGAATATGTGGACAATTAAATTAAATGGCACTAATTGCTTCAATCATCAGTTCCCCATTCGTTTCTTACACAGCACCATGGCCGTGAATTCATTCCTCTTCTGTTAAGGGTCCAATGGCAGCATAAAATTTCCATTAGTAGCGTCTCTGAGCCACAAAATCTGTATTTTCAAAGCAGACTGTTTGCTTTTCTTTCTATGTGCAGTCTTCCCTGCTTTTTTCCTGTCTGCCAAATAGGCCTATGAAGTTACTTTTCATGCTAGGATCCATCACCAATGAGTCCAAAAAAATAAAGTTTAGAAGAATAGACGTAAACTTTATTTAAAAAAAGATTTGTATTGATCCCATTATGTAATCCATTATCTACACTATCCAGGGTTTCTCTCAGGAAATGTTTGGCCGAGGTGGTAAGCCACCCACATCCTGTAGCGTCACGTTTTGTGATCAGTTTAATTAGTAGATGACATCCTAAACAATCTTCAGACTCATTAAATACATGAAATTGTGTTTTTCCCTGGAGGTTAAGGTTGTATTTTATAAAAGGGTACTCATTTTATGATGTTATTAAAGGTTGTCTTCCTTCCAGTCAAGTAGGCTCACCTCCGTTATAAAACACCGCAGGAAATCCGGCTATCAACACAGGACGGAAATATCATGTGTGCTCTCATTGCTGCTTCTACCCTTAAGCCATTAGACAACATTTACTGTAGTGCCATTTTTATTCATCACTCAAGATAGCGATCACATTCATCTCCGTGAGTTATACGAAAAGGTCAGATAGTCATCACTTGACATCTGGAAGGCATCGGTGTACCTGTATTTTTTACTTTATATAAGACCTTTCCATCTAAGTCGCAGAGATACTTAACAGCATAACTTGAGGTCAAAATGAACAACCATGACACCAGATCGCAGAATAGGTTTCCAGTAACACGCACATTACTACTGAAATGACCTGCAAGCAGCTTGACGTTAGTGACGCTCACTCATCTGAGAGATGATAAAAAAAACTGTTACAGATTTTACCATACCGTTTATACTACGGTCGCTCTCCCTTTGACATCGTTGGGTGTATTATGAAAATCCAATATGGCCATAAATCTGAATTATTATGATTTCTTTCACCAATGTGATGAAGTGCTCTGATTTAAATTGCTGGATTAGCCAAAAACACAGATCTTAAATGTGACCCAACTTAAGCCACTTACAAATCTAAATTGAAAACTGTGCTGTTCGTCTCTGCCTTTGACAGATGAATTTCTCTACTGCACTCTTATTTCCTTTATTGAATTTGGGGCATCTAATCTTATAACTGCACTGTCACTGCAACATATTTCTGGCCCTTTATCCAATTTTATCAATGTTTTTTTATTTAATTTGATTCAATTGTATTATTTTCTTTCTTTTTTTTTGTCTTTTTAAATGTTGTCTTAAAAAGGTGCAGTGTGTAGGATCTGGCGACATCTAGCAGTGAGGTTGCAGATTACAACCAACTGAAGCTTCTCCCGTGTCCCAAGTGTGTAGGAGAACTACGGTGGCCAACACGAAAACGTGAAATGTGGCCCTATCAAGAGTTTTTCTGTTCTGGGCTACTGTAGAAACATTCTGGCCAGCTACGTGAAGAGGACCTGCTCCGTATGTAGATATATAGGGCTCATTCTAAGGTAACGAAAACACAACGATTCTTATTTTCAGGTGATTATACACTAAAGAAAACATACTTATTAATTAGGGCTGTCAATCGATTAAAATATTTAATAACGATTAAGCGCATGATTGTCTATGATTAATCGCAAATTAATTGCACATTTTTTTTCTCTTCAAAATGTACCTTAAAGGGAGATTTGTCAAGTTTTTAACACTCTAATCATCATGGGAGTGGACAAATATGCTTGCTTTATGCAAATGTAGCATGCTCAGACTTGCCAACAGCATCTCTTCTGATCCCTTACATGTTTTAAATGGGAAATATCAACTTCAGCCCTCCAAGAGGCGATTTAGAGTCCCCACATTTAATCGCATCAGGCTGAAGAACGCTTTTGTTCATCAGTCCACCTTGTTGCTGAATAATAATTAATGTGCTGCTAAGGAGATGTAATTCCGGAGGACAGATGGTAATTTTTTAATCGGTTATGTATGGTTAGTTGTGATGTGTTGTTGTTTTTTGTCTGATGTGTCTTACTTGTCTGTTTGTGTATGGTAACAGTTTGTCTATTGTATGTGTACTTTTTCTCAAATTGAGTAGCCTATGGACGCAAAACGAATTTCAGTACAAACTGACAATAAAGTTGTATCGTATCGTATAGTATATTTATTATTGGAAATCGATTAACACAAAATAATGACAAATATTATCCAGAAACCCTCACAGGTACTGCATTTATCAACAAATATGCTCAAATCATAACATGGCAAACTCAAGCTCAACAGGCAACAACAGCTGTCAGTGTGTCAGTGTGCTGACTTGACTATGACTTGCCCTAAACTGCATGAGATCATCATAAAGTGGGCATGTCTGTAAAGGGGAGACTCGTGGGTACCCATAGAACCCATTTTCATTCACATATCTTGAGGTCAGAGGTCAAGGCATCCCTTTGAAAATGGCCATAACAGTTCTAGTCATGTCAGTCAGTCGGTTTTCCTAGCTAGTATGACATCGTTGTTACCAATGGTTTTAGGTTTTCTAGTTTCATATGATACCACTATAATCACTCTAGCTTTAAAACTAGAGCCACTACAACCTCTGAAAGATTGATTGCGTTAATGCGTTAAAGAAATTAGTTGCATTAAAACAAATTTGCGTTAACGCGTTATTTTTGACAGCCCTATTATTAATAATATGTTCCATTTCTGCCAATAGATCCCAATAAATGCTACACACTGTTCATTTAATGCATTAATTTACCTTATGTAAAGCACTATGAACTGCCTGTGTTATAAAAGGTGCTATACAAATAAAGTTGCCTTGGCTTGGTAATTTCATCCAGTAACAATTTATCAACTGATTTTTCAGAAAATCTATTACATCACAAAATAAAGGCCTATCAATACCATGATATGTACAATGAGAGACCGCACATCCTTTAGCTGCTGTTTTCAGTGTGTCTGTGTGTGTGATTAGTGTTGTATATATGTAATATGTTCTAAGGTGACATCTTAATCTCCTCTGATAAGTCCTAAATAAATACATAAAGCTTAACTAACTAACCAACTGATACCCAGTATATAGTAACAATAGCTACATGAGTCTAAGCTTGCATTAAACACATGTTAAACACATTAAACACATGCATGTGGTGAGAAAACAAACATGTTCGGTAGATTTCCACTATAAACTGCAGTAAACACAGTCAGCTAATGAGGAGAACTTCAGCACTCTGGAGAGCGACCGACAGACAAACAGCTCGCTGCAGCCGAGGATGACAACTTAATGAAACCCACCTGGTGGTGATGAGGGCGGCCTGACCCCTTCTTTGATGAATCAAGTGCTTCGGCTTTTGCAGGGAGGATGAGGTTAGCATTCCCTGTGCCTCCACTCCTTTTACTTTACCTACACGACCAGCATTTAAAGTAACACTGAATTGTTTTTTTTTTGTATTATTATTATCCTCGTACATTCATTTATCATGCATTTGATTTAGTTATTTCCTTTTATTTCGTTCCTACAATATAAATGAAATACTCTGCAAGGGCGTCACGGTTCAGCGGTCCTGTGGATTGCAGCTTCAAGTCCAACAGCACATCCAGTCTGTTATCACTGCAGACATTAATCCCCTGAATTTCAGGGTCTCAAACCTCGCCTTGGACAAATGAAAGAATGGATGATAAGGATGTCCTGAGAGAATCCTGCATACTCCGAGTCCTGCTTCGCTCGCTGCCATTTTAACGTCACGTAATCAAATGTTGGCCTGAATTGACTGGGAAAAAGTCTGTCTGTGTTTTTTTTTCTGTCTGGGCTATACCCCTTAACTTCCCCCGCCAGTCTACTAGAGCCTAAAGATGAAGAACATGCTCTGGTTCTAAAAATAAAAAGGGATTTGCTTGGTTTTGGACTGTTGAATGGACAAAACAAGCAATTTGAAGATGTCACATTGGGCTCTAGAAAATTGTGAGGGACGTTTTTCACTATTTTCTGATATTGGATGGACTAATATATCTTTGTTTTGCAACCTAGGGGCCGTGATTCCCACAAAGGGATCGCATAATTATTAACAACAAAGAACCAGAAAAATACATATCTCTGCTACACCAAATCATGTACATTTATTGTCCGAAATTTACTTTTTGACTCACCGACCAAGGGAACTGGAAGATGAAGAAATCCAACGGCCAAGCATATTTTGAACTGGCCAAGATAATAAATTGCCTTTTTGTGTCACATATACATTTGTTTCAGTTCATTTCATTGAAATAATAAGGTATTATTTTGAATACAAACTTAGAGAAGAGGCCAGAGCAAAATAATCTTAATATATTGACTGTTTATCAATTCGAGCCTTAATGCTACTGTAGGCTTGGGTGGTATCTCTTTTTTCATACCTTCCTGACATTTCACTGAGTATAGGCTACTATACAGTATATGACGGTATTTGTGTAAAAAAAAAAAAAAAAAAAACTCGGAGGAGTGGCTTGTCAATAGCTGTTCCACCTTAAACGTCAGTCCACCTGGGCCGTTGTTGTCGCTAGCTTTGGGGCTAACCCCCTTCACTTTAATCAGCAGATGGCGAGCAAGACATGGGAACTTGGCTTGGGTCTGAGGAGTTGTAGCATTTCTCTTAACGTTACAGGCCGCCGGGCTTGCAATACACTTGCTGGCAGAAACCCGTCTTGTCTCGTCGTCACCCCCAAAAACACTCAAACTTTCTAGTAAACACACACGCCGTGCACCCGTTCCCCCCTCCCACCTCAACTTAATTTATATCTCCGCAACACTCGCTAACGTTATGCACATGGTGCGTTTGTGTGTCAAACTCTGACACAGAGAGCAGAGGACAGAAGCAGCGCGCCCAAAATGACACCAAAACACGGTACAGACTCTCAGTGTAACCGATCAGAGTTTTTTATTACATGACTTTTTTGGTACAAACGTTTGTGTGGCGGATAGCCGTTCGAAATTTACTCGCCAAACGGAAATTCTACCCGCATTTGGCGCTTGGCGGGTGTTCATTTCGGACCCTGCCACAAGGGGTTGCAAGATTATTAACAACAGGGAACCAGAAGAATACATACCTCTGCTACACCAAATTGTGTTTATTTGTTCCAGACTTTCCCCTAATCTTTGTCATTTTAGTGAATTACTGGATAATGTGAGTGCTTTAGGCAAAAGATCACTTAAATGGTACTGGTCACAACTGGTGAAAAACGCTTGGGAATCACTGGACTAAATGATTTAGCAAATCTTTAAAAATAACTGTGATTAGGCAGCTCTAATTTTCTCGATATCATATCTTTCAATCATGACGTGAGTTTCAATACAGTTGAGCAGCGTTTGCCAACACTCCTCTTACTGTAGGTAATCCGCATCGCTGTCTACATGTCAAGATCTTTCACAGCAAAGGCACATGCGCTGTGGTGAAGAGGGTAAACCTCTGTGGAGTTTTATGACAGCAAAGTATTCCCTTAAGTGTTTTGATCAGTTCACTACCCACGCAAAGTAAGATTGTGAGAAATGCACTGTGTTTTCAGGCAGAAAATAAGCTAGTTGCAAATTCAAACACCCACAGTCCCTAACGGTAATGTGCTCTAACTAAGAAACATCAGTGAATTGCACATAACATAGCCATGTTTACCAGTTTGGCCTGTCTGAGAGCGAGGAGTATTTCAACAGAAGAGTCTATTGTTTTCTTCTCTGGATAAAGTACCTATTGCTGTTGTTTAAGTTACAGGTTTGTGCTTCACTGTGGACTGATGGTTTTGTTCATGACAAACGAAATTAAAAACAACATCAACAGTTGTCTAATTCAGCTCACAGTGGACTGTTATTTACAGAAACGAAGTTACTTATCCACTTCATAGCTGAGGAGGTAACGAACCTATAATGATGCTAAACACTATAATAGTGCTGTTATTTTGGTTTGCTTTTCTTGGCTTGACAACCCAGCATCTTACAAAGCATGTGGCTTGCTGATATATCACAAAGCAGCTGGTGTGTGTGTGTGTGGTTGTGAGAGAGAGAATTTGTAGTTAGTATTTATTCCAGTGTTGTGCACAAAAAGAGTTGTAAAGGAAAGAAATCATAAAAAAAAAACATAGTTCTAACTTTAATCATAGGCATTAACGGGGTAACCTACTTTCGTACTATACACTAGTTTGTGAGTTTTTGCTCTCCAAGGATGCCTCCATTACTATGGTTCAGTTGAACTGACCGCTTTTTCGCTGACAGAGAAGGCACAGATGTTTGGGTTAATCACCGTCAGCAACCGCCCCCTCCGACAGACGACATCAGCCCATGTGAATGTGGAAGTTATTCAGTCTCAAAACACTAGTGTGAAATCACAAGCTTCGGGGGAAAAAAATAACATCAACACTTTTGCCTCACGTCAGGATGTGAATGTGGTGTGTGGTAAACCTCATCTAGCACTACTTTATGATGATAAGTAGGGATGCAAATTTTAAGCACTTTCCTTAATCAATCACTGGTAACACTAATGATCAATCAATCGACAAATCGTGAATTAAAAAAAAAATACGAATCGTGTATATACAAAACAACACCAAATGTGTTTTTTTTTTCCCTCAATCAAAGCCTTATTTCTACAGCAACATATTGCATATTCTCTGACAGCATTGCATAGCCTATGAAACATATAAAGATAGAGGCCTAGATATATTCAACACCATTGAACATAACTGAATATCAGATTGCATGCGGAGCGCGCTCATAAAAATAATCTCCGCTATACATCTCCGCCTAGTTTTATAAGAAAGACGCTCGAAAACAACTAAATGTAACACTGCAACAAGAGAATGGAAAATATCCCAGACTCACAGTGTCCCAATTTCTGCCTGTTCTTGTTGTTTTTGGTGCTGTTATTATATTGCTGCTATAAACCGCCCCATTAATACAGGTGCGTGCCGGGGAGAAAACTGAATGTTGTTTTTGAAGATTAAACGCCACAAATATGGCTTGAAGCAGAATATTTCATTGGATAAAAACATGTTGGGAATTTGGTAAAAAGGATTACATCGATCTTTTTTCAAAAAATGTTGACTTTTGGACTGAAGATTGAGACAATAACAGAGAATGAGCGCCGCGAGAGAGAGGGAGAAAGAGAGAGAAGGTCGACTGCAACGCAATGTTTCTGTTAGTTATTAATAACAATCATTTGAAAGTCAATGTTATGAATGAAGCTTTGAACTGTGCAACCCTGGAAAACACCTGCTGGGACGGTAGGTTATGAGATACTGGCGTGCCAGCTTTGAAGGTCCGGGGAATCTCCCCGCGTTGACTTTCCACCAGTCTGTCGGCTTTGTATCCCGTAAGTGGAATTTTTTGGCAAGGAAACCAGGTGGGTAGGGCACGGTACCCAGCTAGTAAGACGTTTGATCCGCATCACAGCAGTCCCGTTAAAAATGGACCAAAATTCTGTGAAACTTCTTTTAGATTATAAACTTCATTTCAATGGCTTTTTCTATAACTATGTTAACAGGTTCTACAGGATCTCCTGAACATATTTCTTGGCAAAAGCTCATCAAAAGCGGCTTAAAATGTAAAATCCTCCATACATTACAGCGCGATTGTGCGGATTTACAAGCGAGTTGGCACCGCAGTGGTGGCAGCTTATTTACTTCTGCCTGCAACACGGATGAGGGCAGTGAAAATGTCCACAATTGTACACATTATGACTGTCTCTCCATATGATGTCACTTCCTGTGATTTCTTTTGAAGTTTGTCCAGGGATTTCTGGGCTATGATCGTGTCAATAACCCTCTCTCCATGTATAAAATTACAAATAATGGACACTCGCGCATTGGCTCGAGTCTTTGTCTCGGTATCAAAGAGAATGACGAAACCGTGGCCATCTGCCAGGGATCTTAAGCTCCACGCAAAATCAATGTTACAGGCCTAAAAATGCAATTTGACACAAGAGCACAACACCATAAAATAATCTTGGCCAGCAGCAGCAGCTGCGTGATCACCAGTACCACCATTTCTACCAATAAAACACCGCTTGAACAAAACACTGCTATTTACTGATAATTTACTGGAGAAAAATGTCCCGTTTATGAAAAGGGAGATTTCACAGCGGTCCGTCATGTGTTCAATCTGACAGTCCACGGGTGAATATATTTTCAGTTAACAGCGATGTAGCCTCTTCTGCCTCATGTCTTCTTTTTCTTGTGTCTGTCTTGTGTAAAAGCTCGGCGGTTGATAACTCGGGTCGGTGAGGGGAAACAATAAAAGGCTTTGTTATTGAGCGAGATGATTTTTTTTTCTCACGAGTAGAGGGGGGTGAATGTCTGTATAGGCAGATGGGTACACAGTGTCAAATCCCTTGAAAGACGGCTCTTCTCCCCCCCAGCAATTTGTGCTCCAGCAACCCTGCTCTTTTTATCATCAACAACACCCCTCTCTTTTTCTTTTTTAAATTTTTTTTTTTATTCCCAGCTGTCGGCCCCCAGAACCATCACAACTTTTCACCCTACTAGAGGCAAAACACCAGCCTGTCAGGCCCCACAGGCTATCGCTGTGAATCTGTACAGCATTTGCACACCCGTTTCCTCACTATAACCCTCCACTTAAAAGCTGAAGGACCGGCCCTCCCACTGCAGCTCACACTGGAGCGACATGCAACCGGCTCCCACGCACACTGTGCACTTATCAAATGTTAATGCTGTGTAATTGTGATAGAAGAGACCCAATTTGAAAGTTAAATCAAGCTGAGCTTACTAATATACATTTTTATTCATCTTATGTTGGGTCCTGTAGATTTTTCTGCTGCGCCACCCAGGGTCAGCTGCACCTGTTTATAATAAAATATCTCAGCTGTACTCGACAAAAGGAATTTCATTCAGGCAACGAGAGCAAAAACTTATTCAGGGCCACATTATTTGTAAAGTTCTCTTTATGCTCCATAGGCTGCAGAGTCGGACTTTCATTTTCTTGCTCAAGGAGACTTCAGCGAGGCAGATGCTCACCGGCACCACCACCAGGGTCTTAACCAGCTTTCTAAAATTGAAGGACGGTCTTCTCACTGTATTACCCTGCTTGCCCACGAGGCACATGTGTCACACACTGGCTGCGATGGCGGTAATTACTGTACATTGGCACAAATTCAAAATGCAAGTTTTCCCTGATTCACAATGAGCTGTCAGGGTCGATTACCGCAGCGCCCAATACAGTTAAAAGTTGGCCGCCAAGACCTCGCGGTCCCTGGCAGGATCCTGATGTCAATTTGTGAAAAAACTCTGGCAGGTCTGGAGGAGCTCCTTGACTCACAACGATCCTAATCCAGGGCCTGGAGGGAGGCAGGGGGCAGGGATGAAGTGGGGGGGGAGTTGGGACACGCTGAATGGATGCTAGAGTGGACTCCAGTGTGAGGTCACAAAAACTGTTAACAGTCCGGGCACTTGGTTCGCTGCAGTGTGTCATAGCTCTGTACCCACCGCTGCGATTTTATTTCCCAGTGGCCTCAATTTGTCAAAAGGGATTCTGTGCGTGTCAAGACTTTCCCCTCATAACTAAGGACAGTCTAGTTGTGAGAGAGAGAGAGAGAGGCGCCTAAACAGCTGCAGTGAAACTGTTCTAATGCCAATACCCCTCTACTTAAGACAGAATAATCACTGTAGAACAACTGCGTTTCCTCTGCCCCCTCCCGCTCCCACTCTCTGCGCTGCTTCAGGGGGTTGGTGTGTCATGCCCAGCATAAATAGAAAACAGCATTTCCATCTGTCTGGTAAACAAGCCGGCTAAGCTGTCACCTCGGTTCACCCACGTCGGATCCGTCCCATAGATGAGGAGATTCAGATGCTTTACGCCACACACAAGCATTTATCAAATGAAGCTTTAGCGTTAATTTCATCTAAAAGCAGCCGCGGTGTTTATATATGCATTATACTGGAACAGAGCAGAGCGGAGGGGCAGACGCTATTCATTTCGCTTGAATGGAGACAGGAATCTTTCATCTTTCATAGATATAAAAATTCCAAACACAATACAAAACACTCAGACTTTTATGTGTTGCTTGTTTACTGCATCTTGAAAAGGCTTCGAATGGCTTTCCTTTGATGGGCTAAGGTGCTCATCGGTGAATTAAAAGCTGATAGAAAGAGTTCAATATGATCCGAATTCATTTGTGGAGCTTTATAAGAAATATCCTTATATAAATGATAATACTTGGTGTGAGGTTTACAGTTTTGCAGAATTGCTAGAAGGGCTGTTCCGATTAACCAATACGCGTCGGAAATTTATACGAGTGTTAGATACATCGATACAAAACTCTGAATCCGATTCAAATTATGAGGGGAATCGATCAAAAAACGATACGCCCGTCATAAGCCGATACAAATGGCTCCACTTGAGCCGCTTTTTATGTGTTGTGTGTGTGTATGACACGGATGTGGTAACAGCGAGCGTAAAGAGAGAGTGAGGTGTCTGTGTTTGTGCAATGTTACGAGGAGAGAGACAGGCCACGAGACCCGACCCCTCATCTCTGCTGCCTACAGAGAGGGGGGACAGGAGCGGAGCGTAGCGGCAAAGAACGTATGAAGTTAAAGTCAACTGTTCGTTCCATTGCAACGGCAGCACCCAAGCTACGTTTCCGCCATTTTGGACTGAAAGCGACTACCAGACGCCCGTTAAACGGCCGCCTACAAAGTGCCGTACGAAAGTAAAACAAAATTATTTCTATTCTATTGTCATATTTGATGTCTCTACCAAAATGGCCCTGTGTTGAACAATACAAATATTATAAATATGCATACTATTATAAATATTTACTTATAATGGCAAAAAATGCTGTAAATACATCTAAAAATTCAATCAAAGACCACTTATTTTCTGCCAAAAAGAACACTTTTACTTTTTAAAAACCCTCTATAGTGTACAGTACATATAACATAGCCTATATAAGAAATGTACTTAGGGTATGTTTTTACTGTCCAGTGAAAAATAGAATAATACATCTTTTTATTATACAATGTACTACTACAGCGACACATCTTTGAAATTAATTAAAAAATGAAAAATGTCAGGACTATTATCCCAGCAAATTAGTTCGCACACAAATACACAAAATCACAAATACCAAAAGTCAAAAGGTTTATTACAACTAAATTTAGTATAATTTATGTGGCCACATTTTTCTCAGCACCATCGTGCCTTTTGTTCCCTTTTTAATAGATGATTATGAAATTGACAGTTATTCAACACCTGAATAGATTTCCAGCTGAGATGGGAGTCAGCTGTGATTGGACTATTTATGCAACTTCAACCAGCAATTTGTCTCTATAATTGCGCGAATGATTTTTCAAAAAATAACCTAACCTTTGAATTATAAACGCTTGTTAGTCATTATTGAAAACATCTGTCCTATCGATGCTTTGCATGCACACACAGATGGTTAAATGTGCATAGTCATAAATCATAAACTCACTCTATTATTTTTTTGTTTTAACCATGTAATTCTTCTTAGTCAAAATGTCTTTCATTGAATAAATTGTCAATAAAAATGTTTAATTCACCTGCTCTATGCTTGTTGCCTGCATGTTTTGCTAATATAAATCAATGAACAGATACTGCTGACACAAAACTGAATCCCTAATTGGACAAAAACCAGGTGTGAAATCTGAAACCCATCAACAATGGGTATTTAATCCTGTGATCATATGACCAGTCACTGTAAAACTCATACATAATTCTGCAAACTGCTTACACACACACACACCTCTTATCTCCTGTCAAATCACACAGCAGCAACAGCAAACTGCTTACACACACATATAGGCAGATACACACACCTCCTGTCAAATACGTTTAAAGCTTCATAAACAAGGCACAAATAAGCACAGATACCAGCAACAAGGCCTCACCTCTGTGGTGATGAAGTGCTTTGAACGGCTGGATTACATCTGCTCCTCACTACCCAGCACACTGGACCCACTACAGTTTGCCTACCGTCCCAACCGATCAACGGAAGACGCCGTATAGCAAACATCCTCCACACCACCCTATCTCACCTGGACAAGCAAGGGAGCTATGTGAGATTGCTGTTCATTGACAACAGTTCAGTGTTTAACACCACAGATCCCTCCAGACTTGTGACAAAGCTCAACGCAGTCCCGGTAACTCACTATTGACGCGTCCAGGGGACGCACCCGATTTTTTCCCCTGATGATGCTACATTGTGAACAACAATTCCGTGTTGAAATCGGCAAGATGAGAGCTAGTTAGCGTTAGCTAGCTTAACTAGCTCCCGTCCTGCCGATTTCAACACGGGAGGCGCCATCGATTTACATTACGATGCGATTCAGTAACTAGAATGGCACTCGGAGAGCGCAGACCTCCGGCAAGCTGCCTGAGTACGATTGCCCCCCCCCTCTCCGTTCAGCTTGCGCCATCATCCATCATCCATCGTGTATTTGTGTTTATGTTGAGATCAGCTGAACGTAGCGGAGCATCGTAAAACACTTCATTCAAACTGGACAGAAACAAAATGAAAAATCACCTAAACCGTCGTCGTTACTATTTCCAACAATCACCAAGTGTGCTTTTGTCGAACTCAACTGTAATTTCACAGAGTTTAATGTAAAAAAACGCAAAATCTACAGTTGTAACCCCCTCCTCCCTCCGACCCCGGTCTCTCTCTCTGTCTCTGTCTCTGAAGGAAAGAGGCGGGGTCATGCGTAATCAACACGTCATCAGTTACACTGCGCATGTGTTATACCCAGAGGTCTTAATGTTCTGGCTGATCGGAATCCTTAAAAAAATTCCTGAAGGCCTTCCTAGGCCTTCCTTCCTAGGCCTTCGGCCTTGGTGGAGGTAAAAATGAGTATTGGGCAAAGGTAAATTCTAACGTTATCATGATGTGAAGGGATGCACCGACACCGATACCGGATCGGATATCGGGCCGATACTGACCAAAATAGCTGGATCGGATATCGGTGACAATGGGGCCCATCTATTCAATTCAATTCTATGTTTATATACCATATACGTTATATACTGGAAAAAGGGTTACACCTGAATAGTAATGCCTGTTAATTTGAAAACTTTTTTTTACCAAGTTGCTGGTGTATTTTAATTATATATAACAATTGAATAGATTCATATTTATATATCTATTGGTCACATTTTGTTTGTACACGGCCAGGGATCGCACCATTTTTTTCTCTGATAATGATACATTTCAAACAACAAACCTGTGTTCAAGTCAGCAGGACGAGAGCTAGTTAACATCATCTGTTAGCTCCGTGCAGAACTGTGCTGCTTACCGGTTGCTAACAGCTAACGTTAACTAGCCCTCGTCCTGCCGATTTCAACACGAGAGGTGCCATTGATTTACATCATGATGTGGCTCTATTCAGTAAAAATGAGTACTTGGCGCAGGTAAATTCTAACGTTATGATGTGCTCAAATGTAATCTTGTAAATTTAGTTTTTGTCGATAAACTTGAATAAAGGGGATGTTTTCACAGCAATATAAAATAGATAATAATAATAATAATAATAATAATAATAAGAGGGAATTAAGACCTGTTTAACTTCCTAACAAAAAACAGTATGCAAACGGTAATAAAGGAGTGTATGTTGAAGTACATGGGATTCATTGTTTTACTTTTGTTTTTTTACCGTGGTATTGAATTGGTATCGAGAATCATGTAATTTCAATGGTATTGGTATCGATTTCTAAATATCTGGTATCGTGACATCCCTACCCTCTTCTTCTTTCGCGTATCGCCATCAGATGTCCAACTCGGTGTCGTGCAGCCACGCCCTCGTCTCTGGTCCCACTCGGAAGAGGCCATCCTCCGAAGGAGGTCTATACGGGGGACAGGTGGTGATTATGTGGTCGGCAGTCTGCTCAAGCTCCCCGCATCCCTACCCTGTACTACCTGTACACACACAACTGTGCAGCCACTTTTAACTCCAACACCATCAGGTTTGCTGACGACACAGCTGTGGTGGGCCTGATGACAGATAGCGAGGAAACGGCCTACCTGAAGGAAATAGAGGATCTGACCCCCACCCCGCCAATCATAAGCATATAGGTATTATTATTCCAATTCTAGTTAAACTCTATCCAATGCACAAATTGAAGGAACTGGCGGGAAAACATTTCACTGGAATTGTACCTTGTATGATTATATGTGACAAATAAAATTGATTGATTGATTGAAGAGCTGTAAAATCCGACAGCTGTGTTGATATCTCCATCAGGGGGGACAGAGATGACTCCGCAGCAGATAGGACACTCTTCTCTTTACACAACATATTAGCCGAAGTGATCACTTAAAAATGCCGCAGGTAATCAGCGGAGACAGGATCATATGGTCACGCATTCCAGCTGTTGTCTGCTGGGATCTGACCTGAATTCTAAAACTATCGCCATCAATGTACCGCCTCCACTAAACTAAACTAAAACAACACAACTGTTTGCTTTCGGGATACCAATTGTGCAATACAAAGAGCAACTGATTTAATTTTCTTTGTTGGGGAAACGGCAGCATGTTGTGCCCGCCTTTCCTCTCGACACCAGAGTAATTTTTGCCGTGTGAAATCAAATCTATTTCTCATTACACAGGCAGTGTTTGAAAGGCACAATGTTACACATCTATGGGATAATGTTGGGACTGTCTTGAATAAAAGCCATTATCTGATATTTGCTTTCCGAGATAAAAAAAAACAAACTTCTAAAGACCAACTTTTTGGATACAAAGCTGCACAGCCTCAGTGTAAGAAGCTCATTTTTCTTGGGTTAAATGGTGTGATCAAACAAATACGAGTTAAAGGCCTTGGGTTCTTCTGTTTCAACAGCAGTTCAATCCTTGAATGCCAAAAAAAACACTACTATAATAACTTCAGTGTTATCAGTCTGAAGATCTCCCCAGTGGACTTGATTCTTGGTGAGATTAACTCGGGATTTAAATGGGTCAGAGGAATATTGGAATCGTGTCTTTTTCCCTGTTTTGATGGGTGTTGTATACAGTCTAGACAAGAGAGACACTCTCAAATGCCTCACGCTGAACAGCGAGGAAGGAAACCTGTGCAGAAAGAGCCATCCATTCCTCCCAAAATAGAAGATGTGTGGTTGCGGCAGATTAAGGTGTCACCCACTGAAAACAACGCAATCAATTTTGCTTCCACGGTGGCCCTGTATCTTCGGATAGAAACGATTTAGAGCAACTTCTGTTAACATCGCCTTTATTTATCCGTTGACCTTTCTTATAGCCAGGATGACTTCTTGAGAATAACATTTTGCTCTTCCAACTCTAAATGTTTCTAGATGCTACACTGTATTATCCATTAACTGAAACTAGTAGTAAATGCTTAGGTGCATACTAGGGATAGGCTGCCAGTCATTATAGGCAAATATTCAGTAAAAATAAGAGTATTGGGCGGAGATAAATTATAACGTTATCATGATGTGTTCAAATGTATTTTGTAAAATGTAGTTTTTGGCGAAAAACTTGAATAGATACAGTTGTTTGAAGGAGATGTTTTTACACAGGGTTTCCGCCAGTGTATTGCAAGCCAGGCTTCCCACCGGGACTAAGTTGACTCCCCGCCAGGCCTAAGCATCAGGCAATTATGTATTTTTAAGATGTTTTATAAATTAAAATGCGCTATACAAGTAGTGAACTCCTTTAATGAACAACTAAACAGACAGACTAGACAGAGAGAGCGAGGGAACGCGTGACAGACTGACGGCAAGTACGAAGTAAGTTAATGTTGCAGCTGTGAGCGTAGCAGTGCAGTGTGTGTACAGTTTGGAATGTTGAATAAATGTCAAAGAAATCACATAAACTTAAGAATAGGGGACATCATACCATTTCATTTTTTAACAAATACATTTTTATATTTTAACATTTTTAATTAATAAAAAAAATAATTGAGTTCCATGTTCTGTCATCTATTATCCCATTACTCTTCCTGATGTTTTAGATTTTTGCCGTGGTATGTTTCAGTATCGATATTGAGATATTTAGGCAGGGTATCGTATCGAAGTCAGAATTTTGGTATTGTGACAACACTAGCTAGCCCCTGCCGCCGCCGGTCCTAACAACTTGTCTGGCAGAAATCCTGTCACGGCGATCTAAAATAGATATTAGAGAGGGACTTATGACCTATTTAACTTCCTAACACTAACGTTAGCTCTAAGCAGCTTATAATATATAATTAAAACTACTAATGCCAAGAATTTTCTTGAATCAAAGCAAGTATTTAAATAAAAATGCAATCATTTATTTCCTAATTATTTGAGTTGTGTGTCTTTATGCAATTAACCACTAAAGATGACAATAACAAAGTAAAAGGATAACATTTAGAATTTTTTGACAGTTTACACTGACTTCAGGACAGTTTAAATAATTATAGTGGTGAAAAAAAGGTAGTCTGAACCCTTGTATACCAGCTGCTATAACAAAATGAAACTAGAAAAAAAATGATCGGTAGGCATCGCCATCGCAAAAAACGTGATCGGGGCAGACATTCCATCAGCCCAACATGTAAACCTAAAATGAAACCTATGGCCTCGTCAGTGTCAATACTGACTCCGGCACTGAATTGCAAACACATCTGTATTTGTATTTTTTCCAACACTTCCAAACAGCAAATAGCTTTTAGGTCATTTCACTCTGAATGCAGAATGAGATGACAGAATTTATGAAGCAGTGTGCTTTGATCTTGTTGTGCTGCCCTCATTTTACAGGAAACACCTGCCTCAAACACATTTAGGGAGATTAGGAGTGAGCTTGTTATCTTTCCACTCCACGTTTGTGTCTTGTACAGGACTGGAATTTCAATGCAGGACCAGACACTGTGAAACTGTTTGCGCAACCAGCCGAACACAGACGTCGTTCATTTGTTGCTGAAATGTTGTTCGGCCGCATTAAGGACCCGCTCGCATTGATAAAATCCTAGCAGTGCTGTTGTGATGATGAGGTAAAGCGATGCTGAATCTTTAAAAAAACACCAGGTCAGCAGTAGTTACAGAGCAATTAAAAAGCTCTACTATGTTCAACCAAACATGAATGAATAAAACAACTTAACCCTGATGTATTAAAAGGTATTTTCAAGGTAAGGACACCGATTTCTATGTGATTCTAGTATTCATGCCTCAAACATGCATCACCATTTTCATCTGACAGAGATTCCTTGAATGCTCAAGTTTTCTCGAGGGACATTTTTCATTGGAAAAGAGCATTACTCCCTCACAATCATAAAGTTTGCACTGAATAAATACTTGAAGCTTGCAACATTATCTTATTGATGTGCAGAATATACACGGGTAGGCGGAAAATCCCAAACCAAATTTCAGAGAGACGGATTGTGATCTCATCATCAGAGAAACACGATGGCTTAGATTGATTGTGTTGAGTCTTTTAAGAAGAAAGAAAAAAAGAATTGGCAGCCCACATCGTGGATTTGTCATAGGAAAATCACTGTTTGCTCTGAAAATAATACATCTGTGGTTGTGCACATTTGCTCCAGGCTAGTGTGTGTCAGCCAACAATCTTTATAAGTGTATGGTGATGTTTTATGGTGATAGATTAACAGTGATGTAGTTAAACTTGCTGATCTACAAAGCACACCGCTGCCATTATCGTCCTGTAAAATATACACACAAACACACCTCCCAGTGTCACCGCGCAGAGGGTGAGTGAGCTGAAAAAGACAAAATAAAATGGACAAAGTACAAGAAGGACATAAACAATCAGCTATCTCATTTCTGCAGCCTATCTGTCAGTCTTATCTGTCCCTTCCCACTACAACGGTGTTAATGATATCTCACTGGACCCTGCCAATGGTTAGAGCACATCAGCCGAACTAGGACCGTGCTTTGTAGATCTCATTTGATTTTCACTGCTGATAGTGGATGCGGCAATTTATGCCAGTGCTCATTCAAGTAGATGGAGATCAAAGAACCCCCGTCCTTACCCCTCCCCTCGCTCCCATCTCTGGTTTCATCAGATCTGCAACAGGACTCTTAACAGAGGCTTCCTGATTCCCCCACTGAATCACTGGAGTCAAAATCTATCCCTGCAGAGTGTGTGTACTGAAAATCTTAAGTTTAACAGATGCGTTTGAGAAATTTGCATGTATTTACGTGTTTATCAAGCACAGCAAAATTAGTTCTACCAATCGTTCCTGATCAGGCCCCGATTGTAGTAACAGAAAAATGCAGTGTGACATGTTATTTTCCTCTCCCGAATGAGCAAAGACAGGCTGAGCAACATTTTCAGGTGTTGCTGAGCTGTACGAATGATTGCATCACTTTATACAGACAAACACTCATACGCAGTGCAACTGTGGACAAGGTTATCTAGCCCTAAATATCAGTTTAGGTCAACACCTAATGCATTACAAATCGCCGAAGGGAAAAGGAAAACATTTTCAAATCAAGTTTTGTCTGTTCATGTTTCATTTATGAGTAACACGTACGTGTAATGGATTGTGCACAAATTGGTGTACCTTATAAAATATCAACCGATTTGTTCTGCATTGTCCCTGACAGTCTATTCATTATTGTCATTTTTTGTTTTATCAATCCAGCTGCACAATAGGGAAATTAGAATATTACTACAAACAGCTTTTACTAAGTAGTTAAGAGCATGTCCACTCAATCACTTAAGGTGACTCATATTTAAAAGTCAGTATGACTCCTACTTCTTTTTTTTATTGCAAACTAATATTTCTTTTTGAACATTAATGGGATGCTAGCACTTTTGTTAATGTTTGTGGTAAGTCACAATACAATACTCAGAACAGATATCTAACATTTGAAACAGGTTTGGAATTAAAAGGCAATGTCAGACACACTGTGTAGTCAGGGTTAAATCCAGTTGTTTGAAGGAGATGTTTTCACAGCAATATAAAATAAATAATAGAGAGGGAATTATGACCTGTTTAACTTCCTAACAACTTACCAAGATTCTTTTCAATCAAAGCAAATATTTAATAATCATAACTATTTGAATTGTGTGTTTTATGCAAATAACCACTATAGATGACAAAAACAAAGTACAGTATAGTACCGGGTACAGTACATACCTCCCCCAAAAAAAGGGCTCCCCCGAAAGCCACAGCGTAATTCAAACACTGTAATTTACCATGCATATAATGTTTTTTGTGTAAAATATGTCGAACATTGAATGACATCAGATCTAAAATGTTATTACGTCATTGAGCACATAGATTTCAAAAGTGGCAGACACAATTTCTGAGTGGCAGACAAGTAGTCAGACAAGTCTGCCACAGTGACAGGCAGTGAAAAAAGTTAATTTCAGACCCCGATTACGACCATATATAACAACTCCCGGACATATGTTTTAAATAGCCACATAATAGCCAACATTTGACATAACTTGAAAATAAGTCAAATAAAGAAGCGGTCTAAAAATAAAATAATAGGCTGGTCGGTCTGATTTCCGTTTGTCAAATTCAAAACAGTATTGTGTGGCTATAAGGCTGACGAATAGTTTGAAGCTTCATTCATAACGCTGGCATTCAAATTATTATTAATACCTTACTGAAACATTGTGTGCAGTCCACCTTCTCTTCCCCTCTCTCTCTCTCTCTCTCTCTCAAAGATGCAAACAGTGAGCGCTGCGCCGCGCTCCTCATCTCTGTAATTGTCTCAGGTCCAAAAGTCAAAATTTACTGAGGACACATATACTGTATGTAATCATTATTTATATCATCATTGTAGCAGCTTGGTCCAAGCCACTTTTGTTTGTTTCGTATTTACAGTTAGCTGGCTGTGTATGAAGACTTGTTTCACATACAGAACAGACAGCCAGCGGACCGTGAGGGGATATTCGCTGAATTTGACAAAATGTGTATTGGATTAGAAGTACAGCGGAGTGGAGGCATTTAAACTTTTGTATAATATAAGTTTATAGTGAAGTTGTCTTGGCAACATATCTTACAATATTAGGTTATTTATATATGCTATTAATTAATTCATTCATTTATTTATTTGGCAAATTTCCCAACGGACATTTTGGCCGTTGATTATTTAATCTGCCGGACAACTACACGTGATACCGGCTAAAGGCTAACGGCTAAAGGCTAACGGCTAAAGGCTAACGTAAACCTTGTGTGTAGTACTGTATGTAGCAGGTCATACACTCTACTATGTTTGAAATCAGTGGCTCCGCACCTTTGGCTTGTGAACCCTTAAAATGAAACCTACTTGTGGTCGCGGCATTTGAAGAATTAATCTAAGGTTGAGTTGAATATTTTTTTGAAGCCAGAGGAGACAAAACAGTACTTCACGAGAAACATTTTCCCCCTCTCCTATCATGCTAATCAGCTCATGAACCCCTCAGTTTTATCTTGTGACCCCGTTGGTCTGACCACCACGTTGGGAGCCATTGTTCTACATCTTACATGTTATAAGTTCTATGAAATCTATATGCAACTGTATTCATGTCAGCTTGATTAATGCTTGACACAAAAGGTATTATAATTTTGAGCCTATTTTCCCAGTGAGAGTCTAGCAGCCTTGCTGTGTCATTTTAACAAGAGCTCATTACAGCTTCACCATGACAAACCTGACTCCCCGAAGAAAGGAAAATAAGCTTCAACAAAAAGCAGCGAGAACCTCGTTTCCATGAGACCAGGTAATACAAACCTGACAATTTGCTACAGCTGTGTGTCGCAGTGGATGCACCTAATCAAAGTCTACTTGAAGCTCGGGGAGGCAGTTTATTTTGGCTTTATTGGACAAAATTTTCCTTAATAACCTTTCAGCATATTGTAATTCAAGTGGTAGCCCTGGGTATGCAGTTTTCATCATCCTTCCCAAACATCGTCCTTCATACAGTAACCTGTAGGAGTACTAGTCATTCATCTCAAACATCGTCCTTCATACAGTAACCTGTAGGAGTACTAGTCATTGATTTCAAAAATCATCCTTCATACAGTAACTTGTAGGAGTACTAGTCATTGATTTCAAACATCGTCCTTCATACAGTAACCTGTAGGAGTACTAATCATTCATTTCAAACATCATCCCGATCATCATTCTGATCCTGATGCCGTTATATAGCGGCAATTCTATGAGAATTACCGTCCTGTTTTCTTTGCAAACGTGTGGGACCTGTAAAGCCCTTTGACATACTCTGATTCGAGGCACTAGCAAGCTGCAATATCAGTGAAGCGTTTCAGAGATGGAGAGAAAATGTTGCTAATAGTTTAGTCGTAGCCGTAGCCGTTGCGGTGAGCTCACACAGAAGGCTAAACTATTAGAGAGATGGAGAGAAAATGAGGCTTTCCCCGAGCTACTACTGCCATAGCTACCGTAGCCCTGAGGCTAGCCCACAGCTGTTGCCAATGCTGGAATAGCAACTTTTGCTGTAGTATGTTCTGCAGTTGAATCAGGCTTTCACCATCTGAAGGGACGTGCAAGCGCATCTGTATTTGAAGAACAGCCAATAGGAACGCCCTCTCTCTGAAATGACATGTGATTGGCCAAACTCTCCCCTCACGGGCTAGATTTTCTAAAGCCTGACAACAGAGCCATGAGGAGGTGCAGAAGTCTAGTTTTCACTCAGATCATTTGAATTACAATATGCCGAAAGGTTATTATGGAATTTTTGCCCAATGATGCCAAAAATATTACTGCCTACCCACACTGTAACTACATGAAATAGATTGTTTTATTGTTAATCCTTTAAAAGTGCAAGACAAAAAAACCTTGCAACTAATTAAGAAATTCTATTCTCGTTTCTGTTTGTATGACGGTAACACTGAAAGATGAACAGTAATGTTCTTGCACTTTTAATATGATCGTTTTATGCAACAAAGGAACAAAACAAATGGTCTATGACAGCATTCGTAGAGGTTTCATAAATCCATGCTCACATTAACAAAACAAGGCCAAAGATGCAGAAAAAGGGATGCTAGACTAATTACCGAAAGTAATGCTTATGGTGACTGCTGCTGTAATGTATTAATAACTGTAAATATATGCAGATGAATATTCATTAATGCATTTGTGATGAAACACTAATAACAGCTGTTAAGTGTTTTACAGCCGGGCTCCGTTCATCTTCAGAGCAGATGCCCAAGTAGCTTTGTCAACAAGGCACACCTCAGAAGAGAAAAGCAAACAAATGTGCCAAATGTTTATCTGATGTTCAATAGGAGAGCTTATAGAAGGCAGCAGAGATTGCACCAGACAATCTGCAGTCAAAGAGTCTCATTGGGCAGCAGAAAGGCTGCTCCGAAACTACCATCTGCTGAGGTAATTCACAGAGCAGTGATGAAGACAAGGCACCATGATTTAGCTTCCCATTAGCACACACGGGCAAACACCCACGCCTCTGCACACAAACCCGTTCGCACACAGCCATTGTTCGGCATTACTCTGTTGGAGAAATTGCACCCTACGTACGGTGTGCATGCACTTTTTGATCTCTGTAAATGTGGCCGTTTATGGCAGGTAATAGCATTGTTATTCAGCTCTTTGCCAACACTAAATGGAGCAACTCTATCAAAAATGCCTTGATTTCTAAGAAAACAATGTGCCTATATACGAGGAAACCAAATTCGCAGCAGCAATATGAACGGTTAACTGATAACCTTACCTATGTGGTTACGGTTGATATAGTTGCAATATGGAGGAGAGCTACTCTGTTGTTTTCCAATTTCCACTGACATCCCAGACCTATTTTTCTTCCAGATACAAACTTTTCCATCTCGCACCTACCTCAAACGACATCTCAATGAAGATAGAAGTTAAACCTTACTTTAATCTGTGTGGCATGATGGAAGCAACAAACAATATGGAAGAAAGATTTATCTGTTTTTCATTTTTTAAGTGTGAAGAAAAAGCCTGTATTTGACTTTCAGGTCTTTCTCTTAACTTGTTTTGAAGTGTCACACACAACCCAACCTTTTCAAATGTCAGGTGCACGCTGCAGGCCACGGGGAAAATCTGAATTCAGTGGCAGCGCTGTTTTTCTCACACACAATGAGTATTTTTTTGCCTCTGGTTCATCTTGAATAAATGATGGGTTCATTAAAGTTGCATGCAAGGTTTCAATTTTAGGTTTGGTTGTGATCATTTTTACGAGGACACTGCACGCTGATCGACATTATCTATGCCGGTGTTGGCTTCCTGCTAGTTTTCACCTGTCGTCCTTTAGCAGGAAATTGCGGAAATAGTAAAAACATACACATGTAGCAGGGACATATTCAGTAGATCTATTCAAAAGGGTAAGAGCCGAGCAGTAGAGATTTCTTTTCTTTAATGACTACTCTAGATTTTTAGAAGCCATTTCACAACGCTACATATTTCATGGGCTGAATTAAAACACTAGACAGGATGTGTTTACTTTTTCTATATTTAACCAAACCACAACCTTTTACCTATAACCTTAACCAAGCCACAATCTTTCCCTAACCTGGCTGTTAACCCCCTAACCTTAATCAAAGTGTTTTAGTAGCCTTAACCTAATCTCCTTTGTATTGTTTAATCCCACTATTGACCCCAACTACCCTCCTACAACTGTGTGGTACAAGACCGTAACCTGGCCGATTATGCATTATTCAGCATTTTTACGACTATCGGAATTGTTATTTTTTTTAAATCCGATTGCCATCAAAATTGATTAAAAAATCTTCTACTTTGGCTCTGATGCAGCCGCTTCTCTCACGTGGTCAACGCTGTAAATTGAAACAAAACAAAACAAAACATGCAACAACACTACTTAATTAGGTTTAGGCAACAAAACTACTAGGTTAGGTTTAGTCAAAAAACATAATGGTTTGGCTTGAAATTACTATGTTTCACACGGGACACGAACAGCGGTCTCCCGTCCACCACCGCTCCCAATCTGTTTGTCAAGGTTAGGAGCGAATCCAGTCTGCAGTGTAGCTCATACACTTCCCTGATAAACAAGAGCATTGTACAGTAACAATCGGCTTCATGATCAAAAGACACTTTTTGTATCACGTTTACACCCCAGATCATACTCGCACATTCCCTCACACTCTCTCTATCTCTCTCCCCCTCCATCTTCAACAAACTAGCATTTGAGGTCTGTGAAAATCCTGTCTTACACCGTCCTATCATCACACCTGCTCGAGGGCATGTTGCAGCTGCAGAGCCGAGAGACTCCCGACTGTGTGCCACATTTTAAATCAGGATACAAAGCAGCTCAATGAAGAGGGAGGTCTGCGGTCTCACTGCCAGGGTGTGGTGACCTGTAGAACATATATCAGAACTGATTTTCCTTCTTTATCCTTTTGGTTATCCTTTCCACCGAGAGCTGTAAATGATGTGCGAGGGCAGAGCTTATCCGGACCCGCATCTAGGAACTGGCCACTGCAACAGGGCTTATGGAGATAGTCAAGGGTCTTGATTCAATAACACCACCTAGACTAGGCTTATCAGGCTCTGCAGACGCTGCGACCAAAAGCTATCGTTCTTCCTTTGGTTATGTATCCTTAGTAGGTTTTAAAGGGTGATGTAGTAATGGGAAACTTGACAGGAAAGGTTTATTTTACAGTCCAGGTTGCACTGCTTTTTTATCAGAAAGGTAAATATCGCTTTAGCCTGGCCACCCTCAATGATTCCAAGGACTAGGTAAAGGCGCAGGGACTGGATTTTAAATACTGCATTGTGTGCAGTTCGGTAAAGGAACAAACAATTATTATTACAGATTAAAGACATCATGGTAACATCCATAATTATATTCAACCTGTATTTGTATGTATGTAGTGTATAATAGAGGTAATCATTCAATTAACTGCATCTGATGCAGTTGCATCCTTAAGATTAAAATGCACAGTTAAATGCAGAATGTAATGTATACATTTATCTAAATCACCCTTTCAGAAAGCTTTCCACATGGGATTTAGTCTGTGTAGATAGTTAATGGTTATTCATAATTCCATGTGCTCATGTCTACTGCTAATAACTCAACAGCAATTGCAGTGAAATGGATTCATGTGTTTGTGAAAAAAATGTGCTGTTGACATCCACAGTAATGCACCTCCTGCATCTATGTAGAGGAATTGATAATTGCTGTATTTTCAAAACGTTTAGAGGCAAAAGGTACAAAGACATTTTAAGTGATTATGGTGCAACATAATTCAAATAATAAACCTGCTACTTTGAATATTCTTTTGGTAATGCAAGAGCCAATGGCCATTCTTCACCATTAATTCAATTGCAGCCCATTAGTGTCCAGCCCGACACCGCTGTGTTGTTCTTTGGCCGTGTTGTCTCCTCGGTAATTATTTCTTTAAAACTTTGTTGTGACTCTACAGAAAAGGGACAAAATACTGAATTAAGGCACCACCAAAGTGTGAAGGTCAGATCACGTGGTATCTGGCTACCTCCTGTTTTGAATTGGTTGCCATCAAGGCGAAAAGAGAGTGTGGATTAGCAGCCTGCTGTTTAAGTTACGAGATACTTGACATTGGTGATTTGTGGCTTTCTAACTAGACAAAGCCTTGAGCGTTTGAAGAATAGTGGCTCCCACAGGTATACTTTACTGCCATCTTTACTCCTTTGATTCTGCATGACTGTTGCTCATTAACGACCAGGTTTAACTACAGTGGAAACTGCTTATAGTGATCACGGTTACAGCGAGCAGCCGCTTAAATGGATCAAAAAGCTTGGGACAGAATCTTTCCTTACAAATGCTGTTTAAATATTTTGCTTATAGTAATCAAGTAGTCAGCTTACAGTGTTCATTTTGGGTCTTTTCATACATGACAACATATGGAAAAAGCATTTTAAAACTACGTTAGACTAAAGTTAGTTGGATTTTTGTTTTGTTTTTTACTTAACTCCCTTGATACTTTTCTTTTTCCTCGTGAACCGTCTGCTTTTCCGGCTGGATACCTGAGGCTGATGCTGCGTGCACATTGATAACATGACGGGAAAAGGAAAGTAATCTCTGAATGAAAAACGAATGCGCACGGGGGGAAAGCACCTGCGGGTGAAGTCGTCCTCGTCAAGTGGATTGATAATGCCTGGTCACGTAATGCCCCCAAAGTGAAACTTTGCCGACCGGCAAGGAGACCCAGCAAAGGGGCGCCATTCATCTGCATGCACGCTCCTGCTGCAGAGCCGGCCAAAAATGGCAATGTCTCACCCTTGGTGAGGGAAAAGGCAGAAGAATAGCTAACCGGTCTGTTTTATTACTATGTATTCATGTAATAAATATACAAATGTCAATTAGATGGTAATCTGCATTGGAAATGATGTATAACAACAAAAAATTGGTTATAATAATCATCCGCTTATAGTGATCAATTTGACCCGGACAGACGTGATCACTATAAGCAGTTTCCACTGTATTGGGAAAAAACATTTGATTGCTATGATGCCAGTCTGTGAAAAGCTAACATCTGTTTAATAAGTTATCTTATTGATTAAAAAAAAACCTTTGCATAAGGAGCCCAATTACTAAATGTTAAACATTTCAGAATGATGTTGGCTAAACTTTGTTTTTCAGGGTAGAAGCACACAAACACTAAGTCAAAGAAATAAATTCCTCTGCTAAAATCAAACACTCGCAACATCACACAAGAGGCAGGGAGGAGATTGAGGCCAAAACCACTGTGATTATAGCCCCCCCTAAAACTGAGCAAAGTGGAGATTATAAAGATCATATTACAGGGTTTCACAGTGTCTCAGAACTTCCTTGCTGACTCGACTGGTCCCAAATCAGAACAAAGCATTTGATATTGCAGCCGAGGACGTGCCGTGGGGCATTAGCAGGTTGCGATGTGAAAGAGTAGAGAGAATAGAGAAAGAGGTAATGGATGTGAACCACAGAACCCTAACTGCAATATTGTTTTACTATTTAAGCACCACTGAAGCATGATTCTATTTCGGGAAGGTGGTGTCCTCATGAAAGAAAGTAGCTCCCGAGTCGAGGATTTATCTTTATCACACCAAAGGTTAACATCACCCAGTTAATTTCCTCGGGGCAGAGAGTTAAATTTGTTACAACAATGACATGAGTTTTATAAAAAAGGGAACTGTGTGTAATCACTTTAATGAAAATATTAAATGGGAATGACATGAGGTCTAAAACTGGAGGCTCTGATGCCTCTGACTCACCGATGTAGACCAGGGCTCTGCTCTGACTCCCTGCAGCTGTTTTGGTTCTCTCCAAAGTACAAAGTTTGGGAAACAAACTGTTTTCCTCTTTAGGATTTCATTTGCAACTTGAAGCATTCAAATGGTAGCTTGGACTATTTCGATAAGAGTATTTACAAAATATACCCCTTCAATGCAACACAGAAACTAAAGGCAGCATTGCAAGTTTACATTTTTAGAAAGTTTTAGTGTAGTATATCACTTAAATTATGTATAATATATTTGCTATATTTGGTTCCTTCCTTCCTCGTGCAAAAATTTACTCTGGTCAAAGAACGTATATTGATAAGAAGTGAAAGCCAATTCTTCGTACCATTGCAACATCAGCGCCCAGCAGCAGAGCTACTCTTCCGCCATTTTCGACTGAAAGCAACTACCAGTAAAACGTCCGCCTATAAAGTGTCGTACAAAAGTAAAACCAAATTATTTCAATTCTATTGTCATATTTAATGTCTCTACCAAAAGGCCTGTGTTGAATGGTAAAAATATTATAAATATGCATAAAATTATAACTATTTACTTACTTATTTATTTACTTATTTATTTATTTATTAAACTTTTTTGCCCGGCCGCCTCCCAGAGGAGCATAAAGTGAGCGATGGACATAAATGGAAGTTAGAAAAATCCAGCACACAGATTCTGAGAGCAATCTCAATCTTTTTCATGTCAAGGACCTCCAAAATAGATTTACAATAAACCACAGACCATGCATGTATAAGAGGTTGTGTCCTGTGCTTTTGCCCTGTGTGTTAGTAAATAGCCTACAACTACATTAAATTCTGTTTATGTCATGCTACTAGCACTAATAGCTACTGGCCGTTAGCCGGTTGTTTGGGAACAGAGACGTTAATACATCCACCACGGTACAGGTTTACAGCAAACAGCCCATGGGTGTATTATAAGATAATAAAAGTGATGAATTACAGCCAATATATATATTATTACAGCCACATACAGCTGGCAGAAAGCCGGCAGAACCGGATATGTCATATAAGCGTGCAGGACGGTGCAGTCCCGTGGCTCTGATGCACGTTTATTATGCGGAGTAAAATAACTGTGGATTCAGCTGTTAGTTAATTTAACAACTTTTAGGACATAACGATTTAAATGAGGGCTATTTAAGTGTTCGTACTGGGGAGTTGTTTTACCTCAAAATATCCTCTGATTTACAGATGCTTCTTTATACATCCATGGCCACAGACTCATTTGCGTTTTCAGTCCAAAATGGCGGCAGCTCTACCACAGCGCCATCTAGCGGCCATTGTCAAAAAAGCAAAGAGTTTCATCTCTTTGCCCTGGTTACCAGACTCTGAATTATTTCTCAGATTATTTCGCAGAGTCAGAAAGTAATTAATAAGTAATTCAATCTAACAACAATTGCTAAACAAATATAGATCCTGCAACCTCAATATCCACAATGAAAAACGTGTTATTATTAAGCAAGAAGTGCGCTGATGTTTGACAAGAAGTGCGCTGATGTTGACATTTTTGTTTTGGTATTAATTTGAGTGTCACACAGAACTAGTTCATCGCTGACTTTGGGATATTTAGTCAGGTTAAGAATGAGTCCAGCAGTCACCAAGTGACAAGCGCGGGAAAAATTAAATGCAAGTCAGGACTGAAAAATTAAAATATCATGAATTTGTAGTCTGGTTCTGTACTGGTGTCAGGTGCTTTATTTGAGCACAGTGTAGTTATGAATTTAAATACCATGAATATTCACTTCTAGAGAATACTAATCACTGCAAACACTGATTCTGAGGGATTAGCAGCACCCCCATCATGAGTTATTTCCCACTGACAGCAAGCTGATCAAAGTACAGAAACATGAATATCAAATACACAAAATGGTTCTGCACTGAGATGGGGTAGATTCTTGAACCTCAAGGAGAATTAATTATCACTTTAAAAAAAAAAATCCTGCAGCTATTCTGAGCAATCTGAACTATAGGCTATTCATTAACGCAGCGACTTCTGGGATGACAACAGTAGAAAGATAATGCCAACTACTGTATATGCAATGCAACCTACTTTATATAACTCTAATCCTGACAAGAGGACCTAAAGGAAAGTCTGAAATGCCTTCTAGATGTTTTTCTCCACACAATGACTTCACAGAATCAATATGCTAACCGAGATAAGGATTGACCTTGCACTGTAGGAGATGACTGGACCAAATCCACACTAGCAAAGAGCACCACACCTGGGAAACTGTTATGCAAGTCTTTCCAATATTCTGCTACACTATACAGTATCTATGTTGAAGATGGGCAGCACGGAACCTAATTTTAGGGTTTTAAGTTTTGTGCGAGAGGCCCCTCATATTGCTGTGATTTCATCTCTTCTCTGCACAAAGCAGTACAATGGAAATGCTGAGACAAGGATGAATGACCTAATCTCATTTTATTTTAAAAGGTTAGCCTTTCCTCTATCTCTCGGGCCCCTGGCCAGCTCTGGACCACCAGGTGTCCCATCTCCCCTTTCAAAGGCACGCCAATGTGCCCTATTTTACAAGACATTTGGAAATGTCACAGTCATTAACAGTCGAAAATCCAACCGAGGGAGAGGCTAGCACACATGAAGTGATATTGTAGATTTTACAGCACATTACTCAACACCCCTCTTAATCCAGAATCTTCTAATTTGTCTATAACAGCCTATATTAGCCATCTTTACACAGCATAAGCCATATCAAATCCAGCTTGGATAACGTTGTCATTTGGCACAAGCGGGATTTACTTAGTGTTTTGGCAGAGGGCCAGCTTAAACCTGTTTTTTTGCTGGAGAATTCAATTTGGCATTACGCCACATGTGAACAATGCCCTGGATTTACGGTGTCCTTCCCTTGGGCGCACGTATGAACACAATCATTTATACCTGCAAATGGCTCGGAGGTGACACATTTCTGACCATGAATTTGCGCTACGTTCCTCTGCGCTTTTGAAAAAAAAAAAAAAAAAAAAGAAGGTAAACCACTATTCATTATCTCCGGGTAGTAAAGTTGCAATTTAGGTACCTCCCTTGTCACCACTGCAACTATTCCGCACTAAAACTATCACATATAAATTGTTAGAGGCGCCTTACTTACAGGGCTGGGAATATAATTTCATGCTATAGGATTCAGGACGACTGTGCAGTGTGACACTTGTATAAATTCCGGTCCTGGCCACGACAAACATGGACAGAAGTGACATATCCATTATGTCTGTCTGAGGTAGGAGAGGTGACCTTTGAAACTCATTCTGTTTCTGCACACAGATTAGAAAGGCGAGCGCAAATTCCTCCATTTATCAATGGAATGTCCTCTATGTTTGTGAGGTCTCACTCACCTGAATAATTGGACAACAGGATTAATGTTACAATGAAATGCTATAAAAAGTAAATTTTTAGCAAACTCTACAACCCATTCTCACACGAACTAAAACAAGTCATTTTTACCAAGCGACTGTTTGCATATTCGGAGACATGCAGCGGTCTAAATCACATTCTATCCAGAGGAATGTGGGGGACAGATACAGACAACATGTGCATGCCAGACAGAATAAAACCAATCAAAGTGAAACAGTGAAATCCCCGCATGAGGCTGCAGTGTGGATATGCTAACTCGAATGAATTTAAGTGAGCTGTTGCGCTGCCCTAAAAAATATTTTACCTTCTTTATTTGCAGCAGTGTTTCAAATTTACCATTTAACTCTAAGAGTTTCTTGATTAATAAGACCCCTGGTGAGGTGAAATATGGTGAATATTAAATCACAAGACTGATATTTTAAGTGTGAACTCGGCTTGAGGTTTCACCACCAATTAAAGAGGAAATCAGCCAACGCATGGATTTGCTGCATTTAATCAGCTGACTTGAAGGGCTGGTTGTTTTGGGTCGCAGCAGCAAGGCAAAGAGGTAATTTGACTAGACACACATAGGGCATGCTAATGACGGTCTGCGCTTCATTACCCCAGCATGGGACTACGCCGTTGAAAAGAGAATTACTGAACAGATCTTTCCATCGTGCTACCTGTTGTACGACTTAAGCTCCGTCCTGCATCGACTTTCTCTCGAGTTCCATGCATAATATTGTTTGCACATCTGAGGCACATGCAAATTTCATTTCCCAATTCAATCCTGAGAATGCCATCGCAATGTCATTACCACTGCCTTCCCACTTCATTTACCAAGCCCCGACTCGACAGTGATATGTCGGAATGAGAGTCCCTGCCGCCGAAAGAGATGGAGATAACAGGATGATTCATAGTCTTTCAAAAGAGGTCACAGCTTCCTGTGCTTTTTACGACGGGAATTTGGGATTCCCTCGGTGCACGCAGTGAAGGGCAGCAAGCCAAGCAACCCAGTTGGCATACAAAATTACTTGTGGTGTGGATAAGGAGCGAAACACCTCACAACTCATTATCCCGAACTCCCATTGCAAAGTCTTTTTTGATAAGTGGAATAAGGAAAGAGCACAAATCCAAATGCATTTTAATGTTTATAAGGAGGACCTTGACCACATAGGGGAAATTGCACAGAGCCAAGACATAAGTTGTGCAGGGCGATTACACAAATAGGATGGGGGAAATTCACTTCTAATGAAACAAGGGGATGTGAAGGTTAAACGCAAGCTCTTCCCTCCATCCTCCCTGTTTCTAATTACTGGGCAAGAGCGTGAGAGAGCCGCGCTCCTGATTGCAGCTGCCTGGTGACTGCAGCAGAAACCAAATGTTCTCTGCTGTCTATTATAATGAAAGTGACCAGACCCTCAGGCACTCTGTCAGTATTTCTGCGGGAAGAGTTGGGCTCCATGACGGCTTCTAAATTTAACCCACCTTTCCTGGTGAATTAAACACGGTCTTGATTTCTAGATCATAACTAAAGATAGCCATCAGGGAGTATTGTCATGTTGACAACGTGTAAACGTGCAGGGGGTTGCACCCATGCACATCATGACACTTGTAATAAACAGACAAGATCGTTAATTAGAGCTCAATTTTAATGAGAGTGCCTCCTGGCTTAACAGCCTACACAATGATGTACTGCATAATACTTACATACCATTATCATTGGAAACTGTTGGCCAATGAAACCTAATGTTTCTGGTTTGTCACAACAGAGTGTGGTGTTGATTGCTGGTTACTTGTTACTTTAATTTACTATACAGTGTAACACAATAGTAGCTGTTCTGTGGTAATTGTATGGAGTAATGCAGGTTTTGGGCTAGATATGAGACCATTTTTGAAATGTCTTTATATATTTCACCCATAATACAATGAAGCTGCTGTGTTAAATCACTTTACTGTGATGCTGTGAAAATGCATATATTATTTTCTTACCCTGAATAACACAAAATTCTTATTAAAGATGGATTTCAAAGGCAGATGCAAATCAAACGCTTGCAGATACAGAAATTAAACTGCTGCCGCGTTCAAATTTAAACTTATCAGATGAATTGAATGTCTGGTTCATGCATCACAAAGTTTTTCAGTAGATGTAATCAGTCTGTAACTCTTCAGATTGTGACACCACAGTCACACACATTTCTTTTTTTAAATATGACATCTAGTTTTAGTTAAGTTAGAATCAGTAGGCATCTGTATAATGGGGAATTTTAGTTTTGTATTTTAATTGTTCCTTGACAAATTAACACATTATTCTATTATTCAGTTTCACTCTTCTTTTTTTAATCACACAATTAACCATTTAACAATAATTGAAACTGTTTAAACACATATGCAGCAAAACTACAGAGATTTTTTTTTTAAATGAATGCTACCTTACAATAGGCTTATTGCTTCCAATTATAAGTTATGCCAATCATAAACCATTCAAGTAAATTTAGGTTTTTCCACAAGCAGCAATAGAACTGTGAATACCTAATGTTTAATAGAAAAATGTGATGAAGTTGCAATTATCAAACTTTTAATGACACTGATCTAAACTGGTATGAAACAATAAAGGAATGCAGGAAATGAGCACAAACTTCAATCAACAGTCATTTTCCCTTCCAGCTTAATTATTTCCTCTTCAATAAAACCTACACTCAAAAAAATCAACTAGGGCATTAGTTTGATCAACAAATTAGAAACATGTTGGCATTAAATGAGTGAATCATAACTATGTTCATTACATGATTCATTCTTGTTTATTGTACATGATTCCAAACAAATTCAGATGAATGAAATCAATTCACGTCAGTCCAATGAGAATGACGTCCTTCAAATCAACGAGTTTGATATGGTCAGCTATTGCGCATGCTCCGTGCCCCGGATGCAGAAAGAACTTCCGCTGTTCGTTTGAATCGTTTCACGCGGTTTCACGACCGTTACCTGAAGCTACCTGGCGCTACCTGGCCACCGCCGCCCACACATGGAATCCACTACACCTCTAATCCGTCTGAAACCTCGATATTAACGGTAAGTGACTCCTATTTATCTGCATGAATGTGTTTAGTTAAATATGGTGAGTGATAAATAGCAGTTATTGGACAGTTGTGAGTCATTTCTCAGTTGGATAGTTAACGTGAATGTTGTCACTCGTGTTTCTCATAGTTTAACCAAATCCCTCTTTCTTCCGCTGAAACTGTCGCACGTCTAAAAATAAATACGACCTCCCGTTTTGTCTATGACGACTAACAGACGGAGAAACTTTCGTCCGTCATTAAAGTTTTAAGAACAAGTTTGATTTTCGGCGTTTTTCACATCCATCCAAGTCATTTTTTGACTCAGAGCCGCAGCAGATGCACATGTAACGGTATAAGCGCGGAGTTCTCCTCCAATCTGACACGGAGCGGAGGAGAAGACAGACAGACAGACAGACAGGTGGACAGACAGACAGACAGACAGGTGGACAGACGGACAGACAGACGGACAGACGGACATACGAGCGGCAGTTCGGGTCCTTTCGGCCTGATCCCAGCCCCTCAGAGAGAGAGAGAGAGAGAGATATAAACACGCTGCAAACATATTAATTCTAATCATATCGTTTTTCTGCTCTCTGGTCCTCTACATTAAGGTAGAGTGACAGTCTTCAGTGTGAGTGTGTGTAATTATAGATACTGTAACACTATAGGCCTACTACTACAATAGAAATATTAGCATTTGTTGTTATAACTTACATTTTTTTCTCTTTTTACCAGAAATACATCACAAAATAAAGCAGCATCCACATGCTCCTGAGATTTGTGTGCACCTTGTCGGTATGGTAAGTTAATATTTTTTTGTCATAGTGGTTATCTGTTATCATATGTACATATACAGTATATATTTACACTTAAGGTTTAATGATTTAACGGAAATGCAGTGTTAAATATTTTGTGTTATTAACTATCGTCTTGTTGAACATTATATACCAGCATGCACATTATATGACAGGCAGCAGGACTTTAACCACCCTTGTTTTTTTCCCTGCATTGTATTTTGGTATTTTGTATTGGAGCAAATACGGTTCATTTATTTTATCATTTACTAATGTTTTTTTTTTCTTTTCTTTCAGTGGCTAATGTGGCAGTGCAAACATCGTGTCACCAGAGAGAAGCAGGTACAAATTGTTGTAACATTATAAGCTACATAATCATTGTGGTAGAGGCCAACATTATTTGTGCATATATGTAAACTGTCCATGCATATTCAAGACGTTGAGTGGACTCAACAGCCACATCTATAAAGCTCATTCATCTCAGTTTACACAGACAGCTTCCAGTTCAGTAATTTTTAAATTTGAGTTATGTGAATGCAGTGACCTGTCCAAAGAGAGAGATTTTTTTGTTCATATTGGTACACATTTGCAAGGTAACGAGACAGTTAGTTGTGTGTTTTTTGGTTTCCCTTTCAAGACAGACGTTGACAGTACATTTTATACATACAAAAGAGGAAGCATCATCCACACACACTGAGAGATTTAAAAGCAAGTGTAGTTACATTTATGGACCGGGTGCAAGTGTCAGATCCCTCTGATAATGTGAGGGCTGGCTGTTCTGATTATGTATCATATGGTGAAGTTGAAATGTGTACGTGTCAAATAAGTCAGTCAGTTTTCTCAACTTAAAGTTATGAATCTTCCGTGTTTGTTTGTTTGTTTGTTTGTTTGGTTTTTTTTAGAATGGGAGGACTTTCAGCATAAGAACTGGAGCGCCTGGACAATATAAGACAGAACCAAACCTTCCTGTCTTCGATCAACTTATTGCTGGTAGGTAGACACAAAATTTAGGAGCACCACTTAAATCAACATTCAATGCAATATGTTCATATTTTTTCCATCTTAACTGTCTTAGTGATAAAAGCTTGGATGTATTTTGATTTTTGCCTTGCAATGTGATGGACTATATTGAATTTTATTATCATTTCAGCCTCTTCTGCAGACTGATTGCAGACAGACTAGTAGATTCCTGCCTTTGAAATGCTGTTGGCAGAAGCACTGCAATTTTTTTTATTTATTTTTTACTTAAATGTATACTGGAAAGATTAAGTGTCTTTCTTGATATCACTGTAACACCACTTTTCGTTGTGGCAGGTCAAAGGGTGCTGTGAGACAAGTGCTGCCACCTTGCAAGTCCTTCCTTCTACAAAATAAAGAAGCTACCCTCACCCCTGAACTCTGAGGAGTATTGACCTGAACATGTAAGTAACTGACTGCAATGACTGGCTTTTATTTCATATGCACCAGTAAAAAAAATTATCACTAAATGTGGCTCTTGAGGTAATGGCAAGCCAGTTTCATGCAGTGTTCTCTCATAGCAGCTGATCTCTATATGGTGATTGTTGGTCTCTGTGTTACTTCTTCTCTAGTTGTCGTATCAATATTTTCAGTGCTGGGATGTCTAAACTTAGAACTCACTTAATACTATTTTGTCTAGCCTCCAGTCTCTTTAGACTCTGAAAATATATTTGTTATATTTTTCCACAGCACACAGACTCCGAGGCTGAGACATCCATGGAGCAAACTGTGATGGGAGTGCATGTCATACAGAAGGAGGGTGCGGTGCCCAGAGATGACCCAGAGGACATTGGTGTCCTGCTTGAAGGTGTAAAGGGCCTCAGTGGTTTGGGAAACATTGCGCATTGTGCTCTGTTGTTTGGACTGATTTCGAACCTAAGCTACCCATCAGAGCTCAAATGCAGATTTGAAGTCCTGCAGAAGATTCTTCTAAATCTGGATGGACAGAGGTTTTTCTCCAAGGCCCAGTTCCTAAAAAACAAGCTTCTGGGGTGAGTAAGCTTGAAGCCTGGACTGACTGATAGAAGCTTGGTATTCCATATCCCTGCAATTGTTGTCGTTTGTGTATGGGTGGAGCAGACACAGCAATGTTTTTGAACAATTTTGATTTTACTGCATGGACAATTGTGGCTGGAGCAGTTGTACACACTTTTGAATTTCACCACTGAATTTCAATATTCTGAGTGGTCAATCACAGCGTTTTACGACCTGTTATTTTTTTATAACAGACCGTTGCTATGGGTGCAGTTCTGATGTCGGACTCTGGTGGACCATTTTTGTGTAAAATTATTGATTTCTTCAGTGAGTAGCCGTGTAATAAGTGGGATAATGTACAGCTAGCGGGTCATAATATAAACCCCTTCAGGGCGATGCAAGTCGAGTTCCAGGTGCAGCATCACCCTGTTGGGGTTTATGTCACAGCAGTGACTGTCTCGCAGTACATTATCCCTTACTTGTAAAGCACATGGGTAGGTTGCAATATTTCAGTGTTTAAAACTGTTAAAATGCATATTGCTGAAGCCATGCATACATTTTGCTGAATTATTTGTACAGTCTGATATTATTATGGCTAAGAATGTTTGTAGGTTCCATTATCCATTTTATTGCATATTGCAAATGTGTTTAAGAAGTGACAAACTAAGAACAGTGGCCAAATGTTAAATAAACCAAAATAATTTTGCATCTTGACTTGTTTTATGTATGTCTGTGGATATTTGGTAATTTAATTCAAATGAATGCTTACTAGTACACTGAAAACAACACTAATTGAAACAAGATTGATATTAGTGTAACCATTAAAAAACATATTAGTTCATTCAACAACATTGATACTAGTAAAACCACTAAAAAAACATTAGTTCATTCAACATGATTGATACTAGTATAACAGACAAAACCTATATTAGTTCATTCGACAAAGGAACATTCATTGAATGTACATATTAAGATTACTTTACACCAACAAACGTATGATGTGTTCAAAAGACACAATCAAGATGGATTGATCTTACTTGATTGGTTTAGATGGAATATAGGTGGCAAGATCAAATTACGTTCATCCAATGAATTATTTTTTTGAGTGTACGGTGGATAAAAGGTAGACACCATGCAAGACACAGCAAGTCCACCGTGTAGCTGAAATGCAACAGATAATCATTCAAACATTTATATCTACGGAGCTCTTCTAATCCAATCCACCAGATAAAGGTGTTGTTGGGACACAACAACATGCAAATTCCCCACAAAAGAGGTCAGAGATAAGCACCAAACCTGCCCCGAGGCAGCTAAATATTGAGTCACACTGCCACTATCCCATTAAATGTTACCTTTTATCTGAAAACACACTACCCCTGTAATTATCTGTAGTGTGGAGCTCAAACAGAAACAGTATAGCATCCATTGTTAGCAAACAAACCTCGATCCTCAATAATAAACATGTAATTGAATTTACACAAGTCCGACAATGATGCAAAAAACTACTTTACGAGTTTTGTGAAGATGAATGTTATGGCAGAGCTGTTGTATTGGATTGTATTACAGGTGTACTTAATAATGGCCACTGAGTGTACACCGCGCTTTGCAGCTCTATGCAGCTCTATGCAGCTTTCGGCCTCTTTAAGCATATTGTTTTTTGTTTCTGGACAGACAAAACCAAACTAATAATAATAGTATTAATATATAAAACTAAGCAGTTAAGCAGGAGCTCGGACAAGATAATAGAATGCTATCTCATAATCTGTCCTGTGCAAAATGTCATAGAGCCAAAGAAAACAAAGCCCCAAAGTCCAACATTTAGCAAGGAAAAAAAAAAAAAATCAAGGTATTTACCACCTGACTTAAGCATTTAAAAAGGCACATACAAACGTTTAGTTAGCGCTGTATTGCTTAGAAATGTAAGCAAATATAAGCAAAAAAAAACCATAAGATTTGATCCAATTCCAATGCATTTCAGCGGTGGATTATTATTAAAGAGGATACAGTGATTCTTCACTCTGTCCAAGTTTGGTGAATCATGCAGGAAGGTCTGCTGCTACTCTTTGCAATAGACAACCACATTATACGTCACTCTTATCTCATGAATCGAGATCAAAGAATAAACTTGGGCTCCACTATCCAACATAATTCCACATGACTCGTTTAATCCGGCCGACAACTGATTTTCAGCTTTGACATAGCAAAGTGAACAAAAACCTCTCTCTCTCTCTCTCTCTCACATACACACACGCACACACAAAAGTCCAATAAACTGAGAGACTGAGGAAGGTGTCCATCGACCGAATTGTATTTTTCTGTTGGTGCCGTCGAATAAGTCGAGTGTGGGACTGGGTCATGCAACTAAAATCAACATCACAATATTAACAAGCATATTTTCAATGCAATGAACCGTGTTCTACTGTAATGCAGTACATTATAAAACACTTCACTCTGTTTCATATTTTCTTTCAGACATGTCTACACCTCAAACATATAAAGCTTAAACACAGTCTCCATCAACACTCGCACTAACACACTGCACAACTGTATCTTCCTAACTTACTACTACTACTACTACTACTTTTAAATTACTGTGTTTGGACAATTCTTAAACAATAACACAATGTGGTCATATGATTTATCATCATATTTGTCATAATCATGGTTGTATGATCATATGATTTTGTTTCCCCTTTCATAAACTGTGCTCATTCACTACACTGCTCCCCTTGTTGACCACCTCCTGCTGGTACTTTCATGTGTTAGTGAATCTGTATTTTGCCCTTCAATCAGATGACTACTGAGAATTTACTCTGTCACCTCATTTTAAGCTCTAGAAACTCACAAACCATCACATCCGTCCTTACTTATATAGCATTGATATTCCACAACACAAATGTTGATATTTTAGCCTCCTTGTCAAACATGAGAAAAACAGGTTCATCTCCTCGTTTCTTGGCAGTTGTATAGCGAGACACACAAATTGCTGACGTCGCTTTCGTTCCGAGCTCGGGGGCAGGATGCCCAACATACTGTGTGCAGCGGTGTGTGATTCAGCTCTTTCAGGACGGGGGTCTCGCCACGGTTGGTTGGAACATGCAAATGAGTTTCCAGTTCTCTTAGCAGGTAAGGGATTTCTCAGACAGGCTTGTGTTTGAAATCATATCTTTCAATATGGATTTTCATAAGAAGACTTCAGGCACATTTTCTCTCAGGATGCCACTGAACAGGCAAAACCTTCAATCTTTTCCCCTCTTCCTCCAATTTATTTTCATCAGAACTGTGTTTAAATTAATTCAAGTTTATAATTATTCATTATGTTTTTGTGCATTTTGTTATATTTCTCACTTCTTTGACCCAAAAATGCTGCAAAGCATGCTGTCCTACATTTGAGGTACAGCTGATGGCCGTGACGAAAAATCCTTGGACGCAGTTGCTTTTAATAGAAAGGAAAAAAATAATGGCAATTTATTAAGTCTTGAACCCCATGCGGCTGCATAAAACATTTCATTTTAACAAAGCAATCCGTGTTCATAAAATGAAGCCCTCTATTTTTGCTTGTTCTCACAGGGACCTATCGTTAGACATTAAAGACAATGCACTGTCATTGTTCCCCATTGATACAACATGGTCAGCCATTGGCTACCCTTCAGCGACATTGTGTCAGGTCAATGTGAGCTACGACTGAATAGGACTTCTGGCTGATAACTGAGCCAGTGGCAGGCTGGTGGAGGATTTTGTGGAAGTAGTTTATTTAGCAATACTGTAGTCAAAAGCATGCGTTTACTGAACATAAGGAGCGAGACTTGGATACTATTACTGTGAGAAGGGTGTTGGGACAGCTCTTAAATGAAGACTCAGTTCTCTTTCAACAGTGGAACCTCTTCGACTATCAACAGGGGATGAGTTATTAATACAAACATTTTATGGAAGTATTCCCTTTAGCTCAACAGACACAGAATAGCTAACAAAACAGGCTACAGCATAAGTGCACTGTGGGACTCAACTTCATCACTGTTCAATAAAAGATCAAATCAAATGCAACAATACAAAACATACTGGGGAAAATAGGGATTTTAGCTTATTGCTGAAAATGTATGTTAAGGTACATGTGAAACAGATATTTTCTAAATGTTTGAAAAAAAAATAGCCTCTACCTATATTACAACATATTACAAGAGCACACCAAAACATAAAGCACATTGTGGCGTGTCCTGATGCTAAGGGAAATAATCTATAAAAAACATTCACATTGGTAATATTAATCACTGTGACAAATAGACAATTACCGTTAACGCTGCTGTTTCAGGATGTATTTTCTGAACATTTGAAGATGAAATGCAGAGCTGTGACAACCATGCACCACCATGCCTAATAAAACCCATAATAGTCTACATCATAGCATAATTCTCACAATACATCCTTTATGCCAGGAACATTTGCTGCCACCTGTCCTGCCTGACCACATGAGTAAGAAATTGGCAGCTGGATTGGATTTGTGTGTGTGCCAGAGACATGCCAACATGCCAAGCTATAATGTGATCAAATCTGCCTTGCTTTGCTTTGCCACACCTACTCTGCAGAGCCACTGTACAATGTACTGTCTCCACCCATCTGGGCATTGCCTAGTGCACATCCCAAAGTTTTCTATGCCAAGGAACCACAAATTGCTGCATTGCAGCCGTGGCCCCTCCACGAACAAATCATTAGCCGTTTTCCAATTCTGCGCAGTGGGGTACATTCTGTTATGGAAAATTTTTTTATTGAAGGTCCAGTGTGTAGGATCTGGCGGTATCTAGCAGTGAGATGAGGAGAGAGCTACGGTGGCCGGCGCGAAAACGCAAATGGCGCTCTCTCTAGAGCCAGTTGGAGCAGAGCCAGTGCGTAGAGTGTGTGTGCACCTGGGAAGTGAGTGGTGAAGCAAGAGAGAGAGAGAGCGGCAGCGACGGGAGCGAGTAACGTTATTGACTGTGGCCCAGGCAGGAAAAGTTAACAGATTTTGGTTTGTCCGTTCTAGGCTACTGTTGAAACATGGCGGACTCCAAGGAGAGAGGACCCGCTCCCTATGTAGATATAAACAGCTCCTTCTAAGGTAACGAAAGCACAACAATTCTTATTGTCAGGTGATTATACACTAAAGAAAACAAACTAATTAATATTATATTCCCTTTCTGCCAATAGATCCCCATAATTGTCACACACTGATCCTTTAAACAACAAAGATATTTGTCATTTCCTAATAATTTACACGTTATTCAATTTATTACTTTAGGGAGTATTTTATTCTTGCCAAAAATTCAGTTTCCTCAACAAAAAACGGCACTAGTCCAGTTCAGCTTTTTTCTTAATTTGTTCTTTGAATAATTGTGTTCTTTCCCATATGCTCTGTATTTACTGTAGTTCATTTAATCACTAAAAGATCGCTACTAATATAACAGATTTTAAATATGCCGTTATCCAGCATTGGCTAAGTCTGGTCTGAACCATATTACTTGGAATTGGAGGCAAAGGATACTAATAAAACCAAAACAGAAGAGGCAGTAAAGTATTTGCTCTATTTACAAGCGAGCAGCCTATTCAGTTATTCTAAAACATACTTAAAATCCTGCTCTGAACACTAGCTGTCAATTTTCAGTGAGGCCATTCTATGAATGAGAAGATGTGAGGGAAAGATGCCCGGGTGTCACAACTCTCCTGCCCTCAATTATGTGCTTCAGACATCAAGATTTATATCACCTACTTTGGTATTCTCGAAAGCAGTTTCGAATAACATTCTGCCTTTTGTTATTATTTTTTGCACTGAAACTAAATGGCTGCATTTCCATTCTTACTCGATCCTGGATTCTGACCTGAGCCTTCACCACACATGTTAAGTGTAATTGGAAAAAAATGACTTCTCTCGCAACCTCGGGAACTATTTTAATATTCACGAACTCTAAACTTCATTTAGATTTCAGTCAGGGAATCATTGGACGTGTGCAATTTGGTTAAATCATGCCCGATAGACTGACTAGAAACGATCAAATTGACTAAATTAACAGAATCCTGTGGACTCTGCACCAGCTTCCAATTGAATATTGCACAGAATGCAAATACACCTTATATAAATCACAGCATGGCCTTGCCGAGGCATATATACAGTAAATGATATGCACCCCTAGTCCCCTACGAGCCTGCATGTACTCTAAGGTCCCATATTATTGATCTATTTGCTATTCCAAGATTAACAAAAACCTGAGGCTAAACCATCTCTCACGGAGCTCCCTTTTGTGAAACAGTCTGTCTTCAACGGCCTTTACACTTTTTTTTATTGTATTCCCCATTTTCTGTGGCCACAGTTTCCCCACAAACGCATACACACAACCATTACCATAATGTCATTTGTTTTGTCTGGGCTCTAAGTTGTTTTCCATTTACTCTATTAGACTAGTTTAGTCTATTAGTCTTTGGTTGAGATTTATTTAAGAGCTGGTTGGTGTTTTTGTTCTCAGTCAGTGACAATTTTTGTTATATTTATGTTCACAGCTTTTACTTAGTTTGCACCTGTGATGCAATACTAGAGGTCTAATCAGCCAGGGTTGACAACACATGTGTGGGCATGCAGGGCCTTTGAATGATGAGGTGCTAGTATAACTTGATAGTAATGGCTAAACTTTAACCAAAGAACGTATATTGCTAAAAAGTGAAAGTCAATTATACGTTCCATTGCAACGCCAGTGCCCAGCAGCAGAGCTACGCTTCCGCCATTTTGGACTGTAATTGAGTCGATTGCCATAATGATGCCAGTAAAACGTCCGTTTACAAAGTGCCATAGAAAAGTCAAACAAAAATTATTTCTATTCTATTGTCATATTTAATGTCTCTACCGAAATGTCCTGTGTTGAACAGTAAAAAATATTATAAATTCGCATACTATTATAACTATTTACTTTAGTTATTGAACTTTTTTGCCCGGGTGCTTCCCAGAGGAGCATAAAGTGAGCGATGGACATAAATGGAAGTTAGAAAAATCAGCACACAGATTTCGAGAGCAATCTCAATCTTTTTCATGTCAAGGACCTCCAACATAGATTTTTACAATAGACCACAGACCACGGATGTATAAGAGGTTGTGTCCTGTGCTTTTGCCCAGCGTGTTAGTAAATAGCCTACAACTACATTAAATTCTGTTTATGTCATGCTACGAGCACTACTAGCTGCTGGCTGATAGCCGGTTGTTTGGGAACAGAGACGTTAATACATCCACCACGGTACAGGTTTAGCATGCAGCCCATGGGTGTATTATAAGATAAAAAAGTGATGAATTACAGCCAATACATCCATTATTACAGCCGCATACAGCTAGCAGGAAGCCGGCAGGACCGGATATGTCATATGAAGATGCAGGGCGGTGCAGTCCCGTGGCTCTGATGCACGTTTATTTTGCCGAGGAAGATAACTCTGGATTAGACTATTAGTGAATATTACAACTTTTAGGATATGATGATTTAAACAAGGGCTACTTAGGTGTTCGCACTGGGAAGTTGATTTACCTAAAAAAATTATCCTCTGATTTACAGAAGTCTCTTTATACATTCATGGCTATGGACTCCTTGTCTTTTTCAGTCCAAAATGCTGGCGGCGCTATCGCAGCGCCATCTAGCAGCCATTGTCAAAAAAGCACCAGAGTTTCGCCTCTTTGCTTCTAGACTCTTTGCTTTAACCATAACACACTTTTTTTCACAGCAGACAGACATTCTCACTTGTCATAGTAAGCACAGGTGTTATTAACAACATTAACAATGGCTCTGCTATATTTATATGTTCCAGTAAGCCAGCATTGTGACAGCATGCACAATAGCAGGGCTCTTAAACCAAAGCAGCTACATGAAATTCAGCCATCATACATCTTATTATTTACACCTGTGTTTTTCCTACTGTGACATGTCAAAATATCTTCGGTGAAAAAAGACCTATATAGACTTAAAACGCAAGAATCATAAGAAGCTTTTCAGAAAGATGGATGAAAGAACTTCAACGCAAAAACACATTGTGCAATGGAGGCTAGCAGAACACACACTGATTCAGAAGTGGGGTGTGATCTCTGCTCTTCTTATTTCTATAATAAGACAATCGAGACATCTGGTGACATCCTGCCAGTATTGTAGCACAAGATTACTACATAGCTAAGTGATTCCCCATCCTTGTTCTTTATCATATTTACTAAATTTACCCAGATATTCCAACAATGGAATGAAACAAAGTGTCTCACTCACTACTCACTATATAGTGGACTATATAGTGAGTTCGCCATTTTGTAGTGCTGTCCGAATGTATAGTGAGAATTATTATACCCTATATTTTGGACTCAAAGTGTCCCACAATGCATCATGAAAAGTACTGGACAACAATTGTCACTAACCCAGCACTATATACAGTACCATCATGCATTGCGTTGAAGGAAAAATGTCAGAGGGACGAGAGCAGAGAGAGCAGCTCGATTGAGCCAAATCCATGAGTTGTTGCAGGAAAATAATGTATTTAATGTGAGCAGAGCAGAGCAGCGCATCACAACATAAACAAAGTACTTTGTATTTATTAATTTGGGAAACACACGCTTATTGCCCCCACATTCACAACAGACGTTAATTCTTACCTTTCACAATAAAAGCCCTAGAAATACACGCATCACTGCTTACCAAGGAGAACTTAAACCCACTCAGAGCATTTCGCTAAGAGACAACTCAACAAAATAGCTTACATATGTATTTATCACACACAAAAATACATGCCAGTATTTATTATGGATGATCTACCAGCAGATGTTGATCTGGCACGTTTTAACTGTGCGACAGCAATGGCGTTGCCGAGAAAATGACCCGACTCGGGTCCGAAAGTGGTTTTTCATTTTGCCGATGAGCTCACTATATAGTCCTCAACATAGAACTCCCTGGATAGTGAGTAGGTGGTAGTGAATAAGTGAATGATTTCGGACACAGCCCATAATCTTTGGCGACACTACACCTGTCAGTGATGACGCAAAATGATGTTGATTCATAAGTGCCCGAAATAAAGTCCTGCTCACTATAAACTAGTGTCTTGTATGTAGGCAACAGTGAATGAGTGATTTCAAAGACAATGCCAGATTCCTGCTGGTTTTCATTGTAGGCATAATTAGAGCCCATTTCACACCTGCTATGCCCAGTGAATGTAATTAATTGGAAGTACTCTGAAAGTGCTACTGATCTACAGCACATATCTATGTTGTCAAATTTAAAGAACAGCCGTTTTGCCGTAGTTTACAAACATAGTGTTGAGCTGTTTCAGTGAAAAAGACTTAAGAAAAACTCAAATTAAAATCCCATTTCAGGATTATGATAGGACCATATACTGTCCATCTACAAAGTTTACTGAGCCGTATTGTGCCTGTGCATCTGTAGTCTTTTTCACTTAAGTGAAATTGAAAGTAGATGAGTCGGCAAATTTGTCTTAAATCAGTTTACTCAGCATGCTGGGATCTTGTACTGCTTTTTTTTTCCAGGTTTCACTGAGTAAGCTTTAGTAATATATTAACTGGAACACAGAGGTGTAAAAAAACTATGCATGGGGCACAATGGTTAGCTCACCGGGTAGAGCGAGTAGCATCCTTAACCACAGCGGCCAGGGCTCGAGTTCGGCCCAGGGCCCTTTGCTGCATGTCTCTCCCCTGCCTTTCCTGTCTGTCTCTCTCATTATCAAATAAAGCAGAAATTGCCAAAAAAATTATAAGCTTTGAAAAGTATCCATGCCACTGAGTGACATGTGTGATGCAAAAATACATCAATCACTTAAAGAAAAACAACTTGACATGCTAAACATGTCAGCTCTCAGGCTGCGATATGGTTAAAGCAACTGTGCAATGTTTTGCTTTGAGGCAGAAGTGCATGATTAGACCCTCCCCCTCCCTTCACCCCTGCAAGCTCATTCCCCAACATGTGTCACTCATGTCTCATGCCTAACAGAATAGGGCCTACTTTGAGGTAATAACATTGCCTAAAGCTACCACAGGCACTGAGGAAGCAGTGCAATCTACATTTAAAAGCACTGCTGACATTTACCTGTCATGTTTGCTATATGTCACCATAGCTGTCATTAAAGTGGCACTAGGCAGTATATGTTTTGCATCATTGGGCAAAAATTCCATAATAACCTTTCAGCATATTGTAATTCAAGTGTTCTGAGATAACTAGACTTCTGCACCTCATCATTGCTCTGTTTTCAGGCTTTGAAAAAATCTAGCCCGTGACGGCAGACTTTGACCAATTACAGGTCATGTCATTGAGAGAGCGTTCCTATTGGCTGTTCTCCGGTTATGTGACCGGTACTTGGCGTTCCTTCAAGAGATTTCCAACATAGCTGCTGGGTCACAAACTTCTCATTTTACAGCTAAACCGTGCACTACAAGATGACTGATTCATATTTGATCAGCGCTGCCTAGTTTGACCGTTTGGTCGGAGTTCGCGAGTGATTGACAGCCGGCTCTCACAGAAAGCAGATGGACAGCAGATCTCAGGTCAGCTCCCACTGCTTGTTTTTCTCCGCTCTGTAAAATCTTGCAGATGCCGTTAGGAGCACCGGAGGACACCGGAGGACACCGGAGGACACAGAGGCACATGATTTTTTCAGGTTACCTGTTTCATGTACTACTGTCACGATATAGCAACTGTTTTATAAAAATAACTGTTTTTAATCATATTTGCTCCAATCTCGCCTACTTCAGCTTTAACAATAGCGTTGTGATTTTGCATTTTGCATTTTGTACATATTTGGATGGCGGTGCAGCTTTGAACATAATAAGAGCTTATTTTTACACTTATTTGGTCATATTTTATACCAGTCTAGTAAACAAAAGCTAATCACACAAAAACTGTAAGCTAAAACAACTTGCTGGCAGGCATACACGGCTCAAGTATAAAGCAGACATATATTATCAACACCTAAAATTAACTCCAAACAACAATCCATAACCCAGAAAAACTGAACCCTATCCAAAAACGTGACCTCATTCCACAATCAATAACCACAACAACTATGATGCTGATGAACAAAACAAACCAAGCAGCTGCAAATGCAACACACACACTGTACACTTAAAGCTGCAGTATGATAATGACTATTTCTCACCTCAGATGTTTTCAGAATCATCTTTTAGTGTACTGTTTAGCTGTAAAATGAGAAAGTTTGTTAATCTGCCGCCATTATAAAATCTGTTGAAGGAAGCCAAGTTCCGGTCACATGACCGGAGCACAGCCAATAGGAACGCTCTCTCTCTCTGAAATGACCTGTGATTGATCAAAATCTGCCGTCAAGGGCTAGATTTTTCTAAAGCCTGAAAACAGAGCCATGATGAGGAGCAGAATTCTAGTTATCTCTCAGAACACTTTAATTACAATATGCTGAAAGGTTATTATGGAAATTTTGCCAAATTATGCCAAAAAATTGTTGCCTACTGCCACTTTAATAAACAACACCAGAATAAAAACAGCAAGGTAAAAGTTTAAAATAATGACTTACTTTGTCCTCTGACTTCTTCACAGATTTTGCCAAAGGGGGTCTGGAGGATCTGAAGTGGGCTTCTGTTCCAGTAGCACATCTTCTTCAGGGTCCCATTATATAAATTGTCCATTATGTGCTGCTGTACAGCTTTGTGAGCAACTCTCTTTTTCCCTGAGAGGCATTACAGTAGTGTTGTCTTCTCCATAGTGCATGACTATAAAAGTGTGGCGTTTATCTAACTGTTAACAATCCAGTCCATTATATCTCAGGGATGAACAAACTTTGCAACTGTTACTTGAACCGGGGGAAAAGTCTCTTTTGTCCTCGGGCATGTCTTGCTGGTCCAAAAGTTTTGTGCCTCCAAAAGTTAGCTAACTAGCAAAGGCAGTGCTGGGACGTTAGCTTGTCTATGCTAACATCTTCCTCTTGCTTTTGCCTAGCAACAGTTGTCAAGTTGCGTTTTCCTGCTGCTTCCCGTGTCCTTTAAATAAAAAAAAAAGAAAACATTGCTTAGTTGGTGGCTTCAGTTTGTGCCTCTTTCTCTCACGTAACTAACGTTAATCGTTTATCGCCTTTAACGTTACATTTTAGACTTGCATTGGTAACTTGCTGTTAACTAGCTAGCTAGTTAGCAAGACACTAAAGCTAACGTTATATTAAACCCAACCCAACATTTCGAAACCGAAGTAGAACGTTTTAAAAACACCTACCGATTTTTAGGAAGACATTTAAAGACGCCTAAAAGCGTCCTCCGTCGAGTTGGTACAAGAATATTCCCTGGGGTTAATACTAAAGACGGGTTTTCACCTGTTTCGCCAAAAAAAAATGGCAGCGGGAAGTAACACAGCTCGAGATAATGAGATCCTTCCGGTGCCGTGCTCATTTGGTAAATTCACGTTACCCTGCAACAGCTAAGCAGAGTTTTTTATTACTTTTGCAAGTTTATAAAGCAGGTAATCTATTTTTATGCTAATTGTATTAGGTTATTTTATTTCAAATTATTCATATAATAAATAATGTCTTCATATTTTTCTTGCAACATGCGAAATGTGCAAGGTGATGTGACACTTCCGGTGTTCTGGTGTTACACCGAAATCTGTGACCACCAAAATCTGTGACTGCAGAGAGCCAGCAACACATGAGGTCACCATTTCTGACGTGTGTTGTCAGAAAATGTGACCCCTCTGTACCTATCTTCTGCTTTTCTTTTAGACTTTTGTGAATATATCTTAAACGTAAAAATATTAAATACATTTATGTAATTAAAAAATATATATTTTGTGTTTTTTTGTCACGTATTTGCCTCATTTATTACACAAGTACAGTTGGGTCATATTTCCTGACGACAACCGTCAGAAATGGTGACCTCCTGTGCTGCCGGCTCTCTGCGGTCAGATTTCGGTGATCACTGATTTCGGTGTAACACCAGCTACTCCACAAACAATGTGAATGATTGAATAATTTTAGGAAGCTAGAAATGTCTGAAAATGTGTCCTTGAGTATCTCCGAGTAAAACAAATGCATAGCTTTTTGATTTGATTGTAATCATCAGTGTAAAAAAAAACATGATTAGAGGCACAAACAAAAGCTGAGCCATTTTTCTAACTAATGTTACCACCACCAAATTGAAACTTTCAAGCCGACCAGCCACAGAAAATCCTCACTTGTTCTTGGCAACACTGCCAGCATAAAGGTATGATGGATTAATATCCCTTAGCAAAAAGAAGTTTATTCAAGTGTGCTATTAGTATACTTCTTTAAATCTTAAAATAAGAGAGTATACTTTCAGTTTACTTGTTATACTTGTCAGATATACTTAACAAAAGTATACATAAGTATACTTGGCTTATACTGACAAGTATACTGAAAAGTCTAAGTATACTTGGCTTATAGGCCTACTTGTACTTAATGTTTCGATCGAGATATACTTAAGAAAAGCATAATTAAGTATTCTTGCCTTATAGGCCTACAGAAAGGTATACTTGGCTTATAGTTGTGCTTTTTTTGATAGAGTAGCCTATTAAAGTGTGTGAGCTAGGCCTACATGCTACAGCAAATAGGTGAAGACTGAGGATGACTCAGACCTATGGTCTGGTGGAAATATTTTTGATACCTGTGTTTTTGTAATGTGTAGCCTATATTTTGTGCAAGTATTTTAGGTATATATTGTCATATTATAAACCAAACCAATCCAATATTGCAGTTACAGGTCATACGGTGTCATAATTGAAATTTATTTATCAAAACAGAAATGCTAAATGAGGAAAAAAATATTGTAGATAAACGAAAAGAAGACGAACATAGCCACTAATCAAGTGTGCTAATAAAATCATTTTTAAAAACACTTTTCCTACTGTGACATTTACATTTTGTAATGTATTCTAACAATAATGAGACTCCCAGAAAAAGTGTATCTCAACAAGGTCACCAAATAAAATGCACTCACTTTAATGAAGTAAAAAGGCTTGTTACCAAACAACTATTATTTTATAGCATATACCACAGTTAGGGTGAGGAGCGACGGCAATTCTTTTGCAAAATAATTGTGCGCATGATGGGAACGGAGCTGATATAAATCATGGTTTGTGTGATTTGCTTAGAGTCCAGATAATTTATAGGTGCCTGAGCTCCACCAACACGTTTCCATGCAAATTAAATGTGACAAAATGTTAAAGGGATGGAAAATGAATACCTGGAAATATCACTGGGTTTAAAAGGTGCCCGTTCTGAGGAATGGCTCTTGCAATAACTAGCTGGCGAGGTCCACACACATATTCCTTTCTCATTTGTACGTTTTCATTGAAACACCAACGGTCAATGGAACTGTTGTGCGACGGCATAATTAGTCACAGAGAGCAGGAGTTATGCAATTGGATTAGTGCAATTAGACATTTTGTCCCTACCTTTTATCAATGACGCGTGGGCCCTTTCAGCAGCCATGTGAAGGCTTGTTACAATTAACCATCCTCCTCAAAACAAACAATGCTTATCTATAATTATATCTGCGTTATCTGTAGCTCCGTTTTGTACAAACACATTAATGATACACAACTACATTTTGATGTCAAATTAGAGGATATGTTAATTTGCAAAGCTCCATATGCAACCAAACATCATCATCTGTCCACCACAGTATATCCCTTCATTATTTCCAGGCTGTTAGTTAATGACTTCATGGGCTAAGCCTACGATATGGGCTGTTGTATGTCATTTACACTGCAATCCCATCAATCTATGTAGTATCCAATGGCTTAGCTGTAGCATACCCAACACCCCCCATTATTCCATCAACAACCTGTCAGCGCGGAGGAGAGCAAAAAAAAAACAAGAGGCAGCGAGAGATGCAGGGAGAACACAAGCAGCTCCAAATTAGGATACTGATGTTTTTCTGTGGCAAAGGCCTCACATGAGTTCCTACACGCCTGAGAGAACGGCAGCGCATTTTGGATTTTAAACAGGAGGGAAAGGAGAATATTGTGTTGTCAAAGGCTTGCTTCCAGGGAAACAAACATCAAACGGAAGCGTGTCACTGTGTGACAATGTACCTCCTAGGGGGGGAATTGCGAGACTTTTAAGAACTGAAACTTTAATAACTCAGGAATTACTTACTTGGTTTTGACAAGACGTGCTCCGTTTGAAAAGGTGTGACTCGGAATAGGCAAGAATGTTCCTAATCATGTTCGAGTCGGTTGACTCATTCAACTGGATTCATTTGCTGACCAAAAATAACTCCTCTCCTCTCAGCTTGCAGTGTTTCCCCCTGTCACAGAAATGTATTCCTGCTCTCTGGGTGGATAAGAAGAATCATATCTAGCCGTATGCATCTTGCAAGAATTTGAAATCAGTTTGATGCGCCCTCCTCTGAATTAATGGCCTAGATACACACTGCATCTCATGAGTTCACAATCTATATGGGTCTACGTACAGCAGCCAAAAAGCATAGACCTACAAAAAAAAAAACTCACTGTGCACATGTTCCATCTCAAATAAGCCAAGTCTGTGCCACGTCGAGCCCTTTTAGGGGCATTTTGTTAGATTATGACCGGCAGATTATTTGGGGGGGAAGTAATTGTCCCCAGGTGTTGTGAGCATCCCAAGCTTATTCTCCACCCCCGTGATGCTCGACTGTAGAGATTAGGCTCAGAGTAAAAGCTCTTCCCTCAATGGAAGGAAAGGAAGAAAAGAAGTCCAAACAGGCACAAACACACTAAGTATGTGTAGCCAATCAGCTTTCTGCTTTGCTTGAGCATGCTGTCCCTCTGGGCCCCGTTGATCCAGGCAAAGAAAAGTTTTTCCCTCAGGACCTGTAATACCTGCGCGATGAGTGCCACGGTGCTGCCAGCTGCAGCGGCCACACTCAAGACTCGATGCACCACACACAGAGAACACACAGACAACACACAGGCCTGAGAGCAGCCACACTCAAGCACACTGAAGCTCTTTGCAGCCACCTGCTGTGCCTGATGTAACACAGCAATTTCTGCACAGATGGAAATACACTGTGTTATGTGGGGGAAAAAAACGATTAATCTGCATTTGTGAAGATAATGTGCATAATTAATGAGCTATATAATTGTATAGTGAATTAGTAACGCTTTATTTTACGAGTCTGTAATTTTTCCTAATAATGTCCTAGGGAATTTCCCGGAAAGAACTATGTAATTTAGTACCGGCACAGGTCAAATGGGAGACAAAAATCGGACAGTTTACGTAGTTGTATTGAGTTTATAAAAAATTGAGGATTTGCAGAGGAATTTTCTGGAAGAAACTGCTCTTAACTTAGGGCTGTCAATCGATTAGAATATTTAATCGTGATTAATCGCATGATTGTCCAGTTAATCGTGATTAATCGCACATTTTTTATCCGTTCAAAATGTACCTTAAAGGGAGATTTGTCATGTATTTATTACTCTAATCAACATGGGAGTGGGCAAATCTGCTTGCTTTATGCAAATGGATGTATATATTTATTATTGGAAATCATCTGCATGTGATTATCATAAAGTGGGCATGTCTGTAAAGCGGACACTCGTTGGTACCCATAGAACCCATTTTCATTCACATATCTTGAGGTCAGAGGTCAAGGGACGCCTTTGAAAATGGCCATGACAGTTTTTCCTCGCCAAAATTTAGCGTAAGTTTGGAGCGTGATTTAGCCTCCTTCCTGACAAGCTAGTATGACACGGTTGGTACCAATGAATTTCTTGAGTTTTCTAGTTTCATATGATACCGGTCCCTTCACTCTACCTGACCCCAGTACAACCTAAAAATCACAAGTTGCATTAATGCGTTAAAGAAATAAGTGAGGTCAAAACGAATTTACGTTGATGCGTTATTATCGCGTTAACTTTTGACAGCCCTACTTTAAACACAACTAATAATTGGACACATACACCGATCAGCCATAACGTTAGGACAGCATGGGCACCCTGACCGGTCTGCAGCTACGCAGCCCCATACGCAACAAACTGCGATGCACTGTGTGTTCTGACACCTTTCTATCAGAACCAGCATTAACCTTTTTCAGCAATCTGAGCTACAGTAGCTCTTCCATTGGATCGGACAACACGGGCCAGCCTTCGCTCTCCACGTGCATCAATGAGCCTTGGGTCTGACCCTGTCGCCGGTTCACCGGTTTTCCTTCCTTGGAGCGCTTTTGGTAAGTCCTGACCAACTGCAGACCGGGAACATCCCACAAGAGCTGCAGTTTTGGAGATGCTCTGACCCAGTCGTCTAGCCATCACAATGTGGCTCTTGTCAAAGTCGCTCACATCCTTACGTTTGCCCATTTTTTCTGCTTCCAACACAAAGTTCAAAGTTCGAAATGTTCACTTGCTGTCTAATATATCCCCCCCACTGCCAGGTGCCATTGTAACGAGATAATCAATGTTATTCACTTCCCCTGTCAGTGGTCTTAATGTTATGGCTGATCGGTGAATGTCGATTATATACTGTACACTTGCTTGTAAACAAATTTCCCATTTGTGCAAAACTCTCTCTCTCTAAACTAGCACTTAATTGTAAATTGCTGATTGGAAATGTAACAGTTGAAACATGAACTAGTGCCAAATAATCACACAGGAAATTAGGAAATTATGGGAATCTGTGTGTCCACAGAAACATTATTATTGGATCTTATCTGCCTGGCATACCAGATTGCATAGCCTTGTTATTGTGCTGGGAAATACAAGACAAAAGCCTTGAGCTGTCGAGTGTCTAAAATTGCTTGTGCAAAGGGTTCATGGTGCCCACACTTGTGTATGCATGACAGGTCAAATGTCTTCCAACACAGTAAATCGAATTTTATAGTTTAGATTTTGTCAGTGACTTAATTAGGTATACAAAGGTCAAAGGTCCTGACTTTGCATTCTGAATGCGGACTTTAATGCTGCTGTTTGAATTATAGCTGCTTCATTAGCGGTTGAGTGCTTGTCATGGATGATTTGTATTCCGCATGTCAAATCGGCCATCTCAAGGAGAAAACAGCATCGCGGTGGTTCAGAGGATGATCTGGGTTCCATTCTCCATGCTTTCCCCCCATTAACACTGGGACGGTTGTCTTTTGTGATTATTACTTAGTGCACACAACAATTAGCAGTGTGGTCTCTCTCTCGTGTGTTTTCATTAATACAGAATGCTGTTCACACACGGCAGTAAATGACTCTCCCGCATAGGTAAATTTTGCAATTAATCTTTGAATAAGTCCCAGATAATAGGGCGCATGGAAGTCTGTCTAGCATGAAATGCCTTTTACTTTCTTTGTGTTGTTGTGGGGATTTTGTGTCTTACTTGTACATGCAGCTGTTTCTTATCTGGCATTTAAGAGATTTATAATACTTTAGCAGACTTGCCCCTTTTACAATGTCGAGAGATAGCATATTCTATAAAAAAGGTGTACATTTTGGTATCTTAATACAAATAAAATGCATATTTTTTCTTTGCACTTGTTCAACAAGTGCAATTCTTGAATTTCCCTCGGGATCAATAAAGTTACTATCTATCTATCTATCTATCTAACATAACACATGACCCCATAATTTGCAGGCTATTGGCGAGACAGCGAAATTGGAGCCTAAACGTATATTTTTAGTTGATTTCGTTTTATATTTTGCTGATTTGCAATGTCTTTTAGCCAGGGCTGACCCGAATGCTTCGAAGCTTCAACCGTTGCCATGGTAATCGACCTCCAAATCAGTATTCAAATGATTTTTTTTGTTTTGTTTTTATATAAGTATGTAATAATAAAATATAAATTCCAAAATAGCCCATGAAATAAGGACTAACCCCACGACATTATTCATTACTCATATTCAACATGAATTATTATTAGTTCATCTCAGACGGATATCGCTGTTCGGTGTGTACAGTAGTTCGGCAGCGGCACTGAATTGGGGGAGATAGAGATAGACGTGCGGCGAAGCTTCAAATACCTTAGAATATTTCTCACCGAAGCCCAAAAAATGGTATTCGGGACATTCCTGCTTTTAGCATTGACCACAGGTGTATTATACAATATACCATATACTGCAGTATACACTGTACTCCCATACGCTGACCTTTAAGCATTTGCCCCTTGCCTTAGATTCATATACTGTATTTTGAGCTTTACCTCTCCTCAGTGTCTTTAGGTTTTTTGCTTAGGACTGATTCCTCTTTGCAGAGCTTTCCAGAGCTTGCAGATTTTTGTCTCTGTTATTGACTTAATGTCAAGCGCAAAACACATAATTTCTCCCATCGTTCTTTTTCTTAATTAAGATTCATCAGTGCTAATTCACTATGGTAATTTTGTCATTGAACTGCTGGAATGGAAGATTAGTGTGCAGACACCCCACCTCTTTAAGATATGCACAGCAGGAATGCTCTGGCTCTTCACAACACAATTAGACGCTAATTTAAAAAAAAGCCAGACCAAACCTTTGGACTGAGGAAGACTAAATTTAGAATCGGACAAGAAAACAGTCAGATTTTGAGGCCCGTAAACGTCTGGGCCTCATCATTTGTATGCTGATAATACAGCTGCTTCACCTGCTGCTGACAAGTTCACGAAGGCCACATTTGATCCTTTTCTTCAAAACTAATGAAGGCCGCTGGCACTGGCTGCGTGTCTCATAGGAGAAACCGCAGATGGTTACATAATGTAAGCTGAAAACAAAGCAGCTGAATGATGTAGAACCTGAGCGGAAGACATTCATTTACTGCTAGTTGTGCAACGTCACTCTCTTTGCATCTTTCCATGCGTTTAAACCGCAACACTGAAAACAAGCATAATCATACCTTCAATGTGTGACAAATATATATTCTGGAGCGAGCTTTCTACTTTTTTAATAACAACAGGTAGCATGTGCACCTTCCTCTCACCCCTTATAATCAGCCCTGGGCTCAATATGGGAAACCGTGATTAATCCTGCAAACGTGACGCACTCCCACACCTCAGTAACAAGGAGAAAACCTCGTCAGTATGTATTCCACCTTCTCAGCACGTGACTGATGAACAACTCTATTATAATCATCTCGATTCACACTAGGACACTTTCCCCCATCGTTAGATAATTAAGCTGATTTAGTCACACTTGAGAACACAGAGGATGTGTGAGGGCATAGCTCTCTGAACGCCACGGATCTAAAGAAGTTTGTTTAATTTGAGTATAAAGAACTTTTGAGTGTGAAAGATCAGTGAGATTACATATTGTCTCATCAGTGTAGTTTAGTACAATTGTTAAGACATGTACAGCAGGAATAAAATAAATAAGTACGTTGCATTGCTGGTTAACACAGCCGGGTAGAGTGAAGAACAAGACTCGTTGTTCGGTTTCGAGGAGTGTTAAAAATGTATTTAGTAGTTTTTTTTTTAGTCAGTATTTTTTGTTGTTCTTCATTCCCACCAGGTATCCATTCGCCGTACACGTACTCTCTGCTTATAGTGGTATTCTTTCAGGTGCTTTTTCAAAGCGTTTGGAATGGGAAGCATGTTAATGCCGTCGTAGGTGGTGCAGCTGCTTATGACCGCTCGGCAGACGTGCTGCAGGGTGAAGGGCTGCGTGCGGTGGATGGGGTTGGACAGCAGCGGCTCGAAGAACATGCAGGAGTTGGGGTCCTTGTAGTGCTCCAGCAGTCCCGTGACCGTGGGAGCGTGGAAGACACTGGGGTCGTGCACGTCGAAGCTGAAATTGTGGTTCCACTGTTCGATGCGTGCGTGCAGCGAGCGGCCGTAGCGGCGGAAGCTGACGGAGAAGAGGTAGTCTTCCTGGGCGGAGTCGCGCAGGAGGAAGGTGCCTTCGGGCCTCCCCTCCAGCAGCGTCTCCGCCTCGTAGCGGTCCATCACCCCCCAGTAACACGGGAGGTTGGTGATCTGCAGCAGGTCTGGAACTAAGCAGTGAATGTAATCGATCTGAGTGTGAATGCGGTAGCCGTCGTGGGATTTGGGATCCTCAGTCGGGGGAAGTATGGCTCTAGAGGGCACGTTGGTCGGTGTGACCTCTGGGTCAACCAGAGGGTCGGGGGGAGCATCACAGGTGTGGACGGGGGCGGAGGATGAGGCGGAGGCGGAGGCTGATGCAGAGGCGGAGGCGGAGGCTGAGGCTGAGGCTGAGGCTGAGGCTGAGGTGGAGGCGGAGGTGGAGGCTGAGGCTGAGGCTGAGGCTGAGGCTGAGGCCACCACCTCATCCAGGGTGTCCAAACAGCTTTGCAGAAGGAGCTGGTGCTGCTGTTGTCTTTGGAGAAGAAGCTGCTGTTGCTGATGGACGGAGGCTCTGTCGGCCCCGGATAACTCGTTCATACCGTGAGCCAGCTTAGGGCCGTGCTTGTAGAGAGGGTTAATTTGGGCGGTCACCTCAAACGTGTGGATCTCTGCATTGGGCGGTGGATCGACACCTTGTTCGATGCTGATGCGCCTGCGCTCTCGCAACCTGTCGTCTACGTCCTCCACCACGGTGGCCATGGCCGGAGCGGGGGCGCTGCACACGACCGGAGAATCGAGCACGGGAGGCTGGGTAATGGGGGCCGTGTGCTGCTTAATGAGATACCACTTCTGAGCCAGCTCTGATCCCGCGGGGAAAGGGCAGTCATCCAACATCAACTCACTGAGATGGATCTTGCGCCTCGAGGAGGCACAGGCGGCTGACGACGAAAGAGCCTGCGGAGACGGCGCCGGTGCCGCCACGCTGTGTGTCTTTATCGGGAAACACTGCCCCATTGCATCTTGGATTTTTTGCCTGAGAGTGCGACTGCTGCTCGACCCCCTGCCCTCACCTTCGCCGGGCGCAGGTATGTCCGTAGCGGAGCTAACTGTTCCCAGTCCCGGCCTGGCTGTTACCCGTTCTTGTCCCGGTAACGAGGCAGCGGCTTCCAAACCCTGCCATCTCCAACTCTCCCTCAGAGGAGAGGAGGAAGATTGGTCCCTTGTTTCTAGGTCACTCAACAGCTCGCCGTACTCAAAGCCGTCGCTGACAGGCCTCTCAGCTGCCGGCTCGTGGGAAGCGAGGCCTTTTTTCTTCCCCTTTCCACCTTTCCGTCCGCTGCCTGCGTCTCGTCTCTCCTCTGACCGGCTCTGTCTCACCTTGGGACGGGCCCCCCTCTCTCGATCCTTCCCTCGGTTCCCTGACTCCTTCGGTAATGACATGATGGATTATGTGGTGAAAAAGCAACAGTTGTGCCGCTCCAGGGGTTAGTTGCCAAGGGATGACTTGTAATTGCAGTTATCTTTTGGCAGGAAGTTGCCCAACCACATCCCTTGTTTGAGACGTCATTATAGTCGTCCCTGCATTCCGGCCACAGAGAGTTAAAACGACCTGCAAAACAAAATGAAAGTTATGTGAGATTGAGTTACGGTATGAGATTTTCACGGTACAATAACCATCACAGAAAATATCACAGTTTCACTGTATCATGGTATTACACTATTATTATTATTATTATTATTAGTAGTAGTAGTAGTAGTAGTAGTAGTAGTAGTAGTATCAGTTACAATGACCCTTAAAGGAATGAGAACATAATTATAATAAACAGAATTATAAACCTGATAAAAAAAATGTAAGCATGTAACGTATAATGTTATATATAACTAAAGCATGTTAGTTTACATGTTAGCAGCACTATAGCATGTAATTAACTACTAAATGAATAATAACATCAGCTGTGAGCTTTGAAAGTAATTTCCTATGATTATTAACAATTAACATACTTTATGTGCGGACAGTGCAACCAGACTGCTCCTGTCTGTATCTTTAACTCACACACTCACTTATGTCAGTTTTTTTCAATACTGTAGATAAGCAAATGTACACAGTATGATAACCATCAACTTTCATACCACGGTATACCGTTACAACCCTAGCCTGCAGTTACGTTTTTGAGATAATAAATTGTCATATTACTAGTGATACACTTTTCTGAAACTGATGCAATCCAACCCAACATCCCTGCTCAAAATTCAACCTTCATGAAGGTCATAATGTTCAGTTTTTGTTTAAACTGTTTCAGAGAGTTAATTTTAGAGCTGCAACTGATGCTTACTGTCATAATCGTTTAATCTGTCAGTTATTTATTTTCTCGATTAATACATTACTCTTTAAGTCCAGAAAATAGTCAAAAATACCCATCACAATTTCCCAAAGCCCAACATGACATCCAAAACCTAAACGATATCCAGTTTAAAAATCATTGATTAAGAAAACCAGTAAAGATTCACATTTGAAAAGCTGGGCCCAGTTAATTTTTTGTCATATTTGCTTAGCAAAATGACTTAGATGATTGATCTTTTATCAAATATAGTTGCAGATTCATTTTCTGTTGATCGGCTATTAAACTAATCATTTCAGCTCTAGTTGATTCAACTTTATGGTCATTAAGTGGGGCGGCTGTAGCTCAGTGGGTAGAGTGGTCGTCCTTCAGCCACAAGGTCGGTGGTTTAATCCCCAGCTCGTACTGTCTACATGTCGAAGTGTCCTTGAGCGAGACATTTAACCCCAAGTTGCTCCCTGGGCGCTTTACAGCAGCTCACTGCTCCATAGGATGTGTTAAATGTAGAGGTCGAATTTCATTTATGTGACGAATCTAATAAAGATTTAAGTTTTAAGGTTTTTAATTTGGAGGCTGTTTGTGGTGTAGTTGCATTGTATGGTGTTAGTAGGATTGTCACAATAATTACTATATCAACTTATCGCACAATATACGGACATGACTTCAATTATTTTTAACGTTATTGACTTATCGTCCACAGCTCTGGTGAGGGAACATTTTGGTTTAAAGTCGAATGAGAGAGGAGTGTTGTTGTTGTTACTTATATCTAAGTTATGGCTAATATGTTGTTATTTTGCACTTTTTGATAACAAAGCTTCATAACCATTGAGAAACTGATGACAGGATATTGACTGTTAAGGAATGAATGACTCTCTATACCCGTGCCAAATGTTTAATATTTATGTAAGTGCAATTTTTGTTAACAGAGCCCGAGAGCTTTAGAGACTTTATTGTATTTATGTTTTCTTCATTTAGGATATTTTAATATTTTGTTTTCATATTCCAATTCCAATGTCTGAATATTCTTAGGAATTAAAAGTTCATTCCTCTTTGAAAGGGTGTACTTACATTATGCTATTATATTATCATTATATCAGTGGCATGAAATGGTCTTAATATGACAATAACTGTCTTTGCACTTATTTCCGGGACAATATTTCTATCGTGACAGGCCTAATGCTGAGAGGTGTTTCTAGTGTTTAGATACGTTGAGTCTGTCAATAAAGATGAGAATAGTTCACATACATACATACATTGAATTCAAGGGCAAGGCATACTGGAACATATGAAGGAACTAAAAGAAGCAAACAACACAGGCCCAACGACCAGTTTGATTAATCACACCACTGTGTTGGCTCTGTGGCCTCTAGGTTTAGAAGAAAGCTGCCCATGCTGTAAAGTTGTCCCGGCCTGCATGTTAATTTATTTTAGCTTTCAGCAGAAATTTTACTGGAGTCTTTAGCACATAGTATATCCTGCCAAAAACACACAACTGACAAACAAGTCAGAAACAGGTTTTGTGTGCTTTTTGTCACGTATTTTTTTTTACAGATTACACACTTTTACCTGTGTAATCTGTCATAAATACTGACGACAGCCATCAGAAATGGTGACCTCATATGTTGGCTCTATCCGGTCACAGATGTCGGTGTAACACATGTTAACAGATGTCATGTTTACCAGAAAAGATGTGCTTGAGTACTGGTTAAATCACCCACTTCCCCTGAAAGTACCATAAACTATGATGCTCAGCTCGTCGCTCTGATTTCCTACAATTTGAAGTATCTTCTAACTTTAATGCAAGTTAAGTTAGATTCACAATCTTTTAACTTTCTGTACGCCGGTGACAAAATCGTAGGTTAAGTTACCCTGAAAACAGATAGTTAGCAAAGAGGTTTTGACTGATTTAATAAAATAAAATAACTTGACTACAGCGTTGATCAGCTGAAGTTTTCTCCATTTTAATCCAATTGTTGTGTCAACCAAACATGCTCTTTTTTGCCTTGAAAAAATATAATGAACGCTCAGTGTGAGGAGAGGATCTCTGTCCTCTCTCAAAAAAGAGGAACTACAATCGAAAGAAAGTGGACGGTCGATTAAAAATGAAAAAAAAAATCCTAACTTTTTCCACTACAACTTGGGTTAGTGTCAGCTAGCGTTATATACCTGCGAGATGTCAAATTCTTAAGGCAAATCGATGACTCAAACCACCTCTTTACGGTGAAAGATATCCAGCGATAACATTGAACGTTAGCCACCAAAGCTAAACTCGTTAGCAAGCAGCTGTTTATGCTCGGTGGGCTGAGTTAGCAGCTAGCTAGCTATGTGCTAACTTCGGTACTCTTTGCCGTAGGAGGAAAGGTTAAGTTGTATTTATGGCAACTTATATCTAGCTTTTATCAACCATAATATAAAATGCGAACATACCTAAGCGGTTGTTGTGAAGTTTCCCGACGAAAGAGCTCCTGTTTCTTCTTAGATAAACTAATGGTGTTAACAAAAAAGGCGGCTAGCTCATATTAGCTTGATAAAATGAAGTGCTGAGACCGCGTAACCCGGAAGTAAAAAGTAATTGTGAGTATTTCAGGGAACGTCGGAATTTAAAGGACGTCTGTAACACGACAAATGAGAGTAATACAAAATAGCTGACGGCGGACTTTTCCAGTTGCAAAAAAGGTGTGTCCGATGTTGAAGAAAGTAAATAGATAAAACACCAATGTTTAACAAAGTAAATAGATAAAAACACCAATGTTGAACAAAGTAAATAGATAAAAACACAAACCACAAGTGAAGTTGCAAAAGAACTGAACCTCTTTTATTTCCACTGTCAATGATCCGACGGATGCTGCACTTCAGACCATTCACACACGAGTGACAGTAAAAAAGTAGAGTAAGCACGGGATGCAAAAAGGTTCATAAAATATTAGAAAAATGTCTGGGGGAAGTCATCAGAATTAAATATAAATTGTACAAGACAAATATATGCAATGTGTATAGCCTACAGCTGGCAGCATTAATTCAACAATGAAGCCTGGCAGGGACATTAATTAACATGATCGTGGGACCACTTGGTATAGACGTCTCCATGTGACACAGGCTCTGTACCTCCTAGTGGATGCTTGGTATGTGAAAAATACACCAGGCTGAACTTGTGAAGTGCATTTTTTCCCCCCCAAACTCATTTCATGCATCACTGGAATGTAAACATGGAGTAAACATATTCCTTGGCCTGTTATTAGTGTTCCGTTTACTCATAATCACATCATTTGTGGCTCAGATAAGCATCGCCATCCCCTTCTGCATCTTCATTAAGCACAGACACTTTGCAAAAAAAATCTGCTGCACTTGTACCTCTGTGTCTATTTTGCACTAATTATGTAGGCTGTCCAAAAGCTACAGAGGCTATGAAAAGGATAATCTGAGCCATTTGTAACATAACACACTTGATATACAATATAGTGACTAGTTAAAAAATAAGATAGCCGAGTCTTAAAGTTGTTAACTCACTTGTTTGCGGGCGTGAGTGAGTGTGATGCTTTTTTAGTAAGTCAGATCTATCCAAGAGCCTGCTCTGAAGAAATCCATGACTAGAATACTACTCGAGACCATCAAATCAAACATATTGAGGATGCTGGAGCTGTGCATTTCAGGCACCACATGAACAGTTTTATCAGGACATTGACAGCTTAACAGTTCAATCACAAGGCCAGGAAAAGCTATTCTCTCTCGTCACAGCATGACCAGAAAAGCAGGCGTTACATGCCTCATACAGGTATCACTTGAAAAAAAAAACCTACTCATACGGAGTCCATGGATTAGGGGGAGGGGGGGGGGTAGAAGGCTTTTTGCTTTCAGGCTCTACCCAGCCAGCTCATGTGCGAGGAGGCGTCAGTTCTTTAATGAGTTACATAGTGAGACAATGGAGTATTCATGACATCACATAACATGAATTGGGCATTATCCCCAGAGAGATGTAAACAGTGACATTTAGGCGGTATAAACATACAACATCAGTTGCAAGATTTCTGCTCCTCTAGCTGTTGGTGCGACTCCGGGCACCATCGACTCACCATGTCCTCTATCTACAACAGTGCTGTATTAGTGTGGCAAAACATGCGATTATAGAAAATAAGCATAAGTTATCCATATCAAGGGGAGAGTAAAAAATACAATTGGAAAAAGATATCTGTAAATAACCATCTTTACTAGACAGACAGACCTCCTATGGCTCTGCTGAAATCAAAATGTGAATGGTTATCGTCCCTGCCTTATGATGCAAACCAAGAGTGATCCAAAAGTTAAGACCGTATTACACACACATGCACCTCCGCTCTGCCACATTCAAAGACAGAGGCCGTATAAGACGAGTTTTTTTTCGATTCAACACTGATACCACATGATAATGTTGGGTTGGTTCTGAGACTGAAACACATCGGAGACATAAAACAGAAAATATGGACACCGTCAAGCACCTTTTGAAGAAGTATGATTCATCAAATCGTCACGTTGGCCGTTTGAGGAAAAGAGGGCACCGCGAGGGCGAGGCGCGAGGCGCCGCGCGCCGGAGCATTTATTACAAAGATCAAGCTTTATTTTCCCAGAGCCAATCAGAAGGAGGCCAGAGGGTTGAGATGGGTTTCATTTAGTTTTCTCTCACCCGGCATTAGAGTGTAAATTGAAAACACTCTACCCTCCTCGCTTTTTTGTCAATTCAATATCACATCAGCTCTCGCGCTGTTACGAACCTCACCGGCCCTTATTCACCCCCTCTGGGGGATTCCTCGGCACAAAATGAGATTCATCATCATTTATGTAGTAGGGCAATAAAATAACAGAGACAAATTGCAGCTGGCATAAATTATTCGGACTGCTGTTCTTTTAAAAAAAAAAAAAAAAAAAAAAAAAAAAAAAAAAAAATTATACCATTCTGTTGCATTTCACTACAAATATCCTTCTCAAATTAACAATCGCACGACCCTTCTCTTTGGCTTTGTAGACGTTTAGAGGAGGACAAGTCACTTCTGCTTTGACTCTGTGTTCAGGGAAAACAACCGAGACAAAGGGGGACGCCTATGGGTTGAATTACAAGCTTTTCCTCAATCCTTTTGGTCCTGCCTTTGCCCACAACAACATGTCCTCTAGAGAGGATAAAAAAGAACCAAGGAAAGCTGTCTAAGTTTCAATAACACAAGCCCTCACTGGCATTGGTTAAAGAACATAAGGGTGGCTAGGAAGTGTATTGGTATCTGTGTATCAATACCTGTCTACAAGTGGAACCTCAGTGAGTGTGTATATCGTGGGGCCAAATTACAGTTTAGTGGCTAATATCATCAGAGATCGTTTTAATAAAAGTGCCTTACTTCTGGCTGGACATTTTTCTCAATCTCCACATTATGTGGAGCAGGGGGCTGTGGCTGTCAGTGTGTTCTGGAAAGAAGCCTTGCTTCCAAGGCAGGAGGAAAAGAAGAGTAACTCGTAGGGCAGAGCCCCTTTAAGACAGCACCAATCCACCGTTTTTCTCTCAGACCACGGCAAACTGAGCCTCTGCACATCATGTCACAGTCCTGCAGGTGACATGGAGCAGTTTTCGCTTTTTTTTTTTTTTTTTTCTCTGTCCTGCAATATAATAATCATCTGTATTCCATTTTTAATAAACTTAGTTGTATATAATAAAGTACAAAAATATTAGAGAACATATACACAGTTTTTTTGTCATTTTTGTAGTGACTGCTTTGCCTGGTTTTCTTAAGCGTACGTATATCTTTGTGCTGGGTGATGAGGAAACTGAACAGGCCTCTCAACTGAAGTGTATTTTTTTTCCTTTCTTCTTTTCATATTGTCGATGTCCGGTCTGTTCCATCTGAGGAGGAGATTGGAAATGAATATGTTTCAAGACATTTACGATCGTAAAATATAATGCACCATTCACATTTCATCCCGAAAAAGGGGGTAGTTCACTGTTAGAGAACTCTACTCCCTTTTCTCCCAGGGGCAGAAAAAAACTACTGATGCTTTTTTTTATGTGTCCATGAATTTCTCACATTCATTGCATACATTTTTATGGTATGTCAGCCATTGAATTTAGCATATCTTATATTTATTAGATATGTGTCTGGATAAATAGCAGCTCCTTCCACATCCACACGTTGGGAAAATACACCTCACTGCTGAATGAAAGTACATACAATAAACCTCACAATTACTTGTGCTGTGTCTGGAGTTGTTCCAATACCAGTATCGGAAATGCGTCCGAAAATTAAGAAATTCAGGACTGGGTATTGGCGAGTACGCTAGTCTATACACCGAACCGATACCATAATTTATGAACCCAGAACAAAAATCAACTTGTTAAACCGGAAATTCTTCTTCGCCGCTCCAAAACAGCAGCCTTCACGGTGCTGTTGCCCTGGATGTATCATGGCTGCCACTGGCAACTACTGTTTTAGAACAGCGAAGAAGAACTGATTGCATGTAGTTTGTCACGTGACGATAGCAAACAACAACAGTGTGGTGCTAGTGGAGAGTGTAACGGTAGTCACTATATACAGTATATGTATATATATATATATATATATATATATATACGGTATATATATATATATATATACGGTATATATTTATTTATTTTTTTAATCACGCTTGGTATCAGCCGTTACCGCAAGATCAGGTATCGGAATTGGTATCGGGAAGGAAAAAATGGTATCGGAACCTCTCTCTTTTTGGTCAATAATGAAATAGTATTAGTATAGTAATAGTGAAACATTGAAATTATAACATCTCATTTAGTTTCCAGTGTGTATGTCCCTACTATTTGATCTTAAACATCCAGAAAGTAAGCCAAACTAGGCTAAACTCAGTGTTAAACATTCTTTCAGACTGTACACAAAATGAAATCAGTAACCTTATCTGTCTCTGAGAAAGGAAGGAAAATAGTTTAAAATGCCCTGAATTTCATCGAACTCACAAAAAGATTCATGCAACAGGGATAGATTTCAGTCACAGAATACTCAGGATTTGTTAGACACTGATGCAAATCCTGTCATTCAAAGTACACCATATGATGCACAGAGGTAAGTCTGTGCGTTTCTCTCTCTGCAAAGAGGACCCTGACTGTGACTTGACAGATGATATTGTATAATTTAGATGTTATTAAAAATGAATACACAAATATAACTAATTAAATATGAATCATAAAAGTCAACAGACTTTTTTTTCCATTTCTGTTTGCATAGGAGAAGTTGCGTGTGAACAAATTAATATGTATGTCCCTGATGTTCATTGAATCCTTTCTCTCTCATGGCCTAGTTATAACACATAAAAAGGTGTTGTTGTCTAGCTGGGAGTGTAGTGTGAGGTTTGCCAGCCAGTGGCCTATTTAGTACGGTGCTGCTGAGGACACTTACCCCCTAAGGCATGCTCTGTCATACTGAGGCACAGTGACTCCAGCGTGGGGTTGATCTCCAGGTCAGCACCTGGAACTTGGCATTCTGGGGGAACAAGTAAAAACAGACTCAGTCCACAGGAAGATTGAGGTTTAAAAAACTGTCAGGATTGACATAGAGTCAATACCTTTCACACTCTAAATTTACAAAAGCAAATGTGTATTTTTCTCTATATAGAGAATGTCCAAAGAGGATTCATTTGCTAAATTTACTTGGAAAAGAGCAGTTTCTATTATCAGGACATGAGTATGTTTTATTTGATATAAGGGGGGAAAAACAGTTTTTGTGTAGAGCAGCAACGATTATTAATCGATTAGTTCTCAAATATGAAATTAATCACCAACTATTTTGACAATCGATTAATCGGTTTGAGTAATTCTTTAGAAAAAAAAAAAGTCCCAATTCTCTGATTCCAGTTTCTTAAATGTGAATATTTTTCTGGTTTCTTTACTCCTCTATGGCAGTAAACTCAATATCTTTCAGTTGTTGTACAAAACAAGACATTTGAGGACGTTATCTTGGGCTTGGGGAACACTGATTGAAGCGGATAGTGCTGACACACTAAAAACTACAGGCACCGGTTGTACATAGTTTGTACAGCTAGTTAACAGTATAACCATATTATTTCAACAAATTAAAGCTAGGGTTGGTAATCTTAAGAAACCAGCAAGAGTACGCTAGATTCCAAAAAAATTATCCAACCGAAAAACCGAGCCCAGTGTTGCCAACTCTTTTCCAATGAAAGTAGCAGCACTAGCTCCAAAAGTCCCTAAATCTAGCGAGAAAGTCGCCAAGACGGAAACACTGACAGTCCGTCCGTTCAGGCCTCCCTCAAAAGCCATCCCCCACATTTATCATTATGAACATAAACCTATCATAATGAATGTAAACATGAACATGGCTATTGTTATTACTCACAGCTGTCAAGCTAGCAGCCTGTGGAAAACTATGGTGATGTGCAATGAGTGCACAGGCAGGCAGATAGGCAGCTTATTACAGTCCTGCAACAGCCACAGATACCACATTTTTTTTTTTTTGTCAGAGCATTTGATTTATTGATTGCTGTCGGGATGTAAAGAGAATTTCCACCATTATAACAAAACATGTTTTTGAAGAAGATTACCAACTCTAGCTTTAACTGGAAGTGCAAATATTGGTCAGAGTCACTTTATTTTCCAAACTATCTGTTGTTAATGTCTATTAGAGTTCGAAGTTACTTCCTGATTCAACTCTGACCTGTCAATCTGACAATAATTGTGCACACAAACAGTTTTACAATACAGTCGATCACTATAATGGACCTTTAGGGTAATTTCACCTTCGTTTTGAATTAAATAAAATGGGTGACTGTGGAATTAGTTCGAAAGAGTTTCATCATCTGGTCACTTGTGTTGCTTGTTGTAATGGAATCGGTTGTAAAGCGTGTGTACCGGCATTGGTGCAGCTTCAATAACGTTACCAGTAGAAATCACAGTCAAACTACAAAAAAATAAGATCCGTTTAAAAAAGAAAAGTCCTTTTAAGTGTGTAGGCCTCACAAGGGGTAAATGTAATTCTTAAAATGATTTTAATAAAACATACTTCTTTAAGTTAAATGACATTGCTTTCAGTGACTTTGTGCTGAAACCAAACTATTTACAGCACACCAGCACATCTATGACACCTCATTACTCACTATGTTTTCCTCACATCGAAAAAAGTGCTATAGTGCTAAATGTGTTATTGCACTATTCACACATTTCCTTAAAATAAACTGAGTGCCAAATACACAAATATGACTGCATTAACCAATACAACCTCATCAGCAGTTTGATCAAACTAGGGCAAAAATAATTTGCACTATGTGACATGATGTATCTATCTGATGTACATATAGTCTATCTGAACATGTAAGTGGGTGAGACCCCGGTCACTGAGGTCAGGTACCATAGATATTTGGCTAAAGTCAAAGAGTGTGTTTTGTGTTTAGCAGGAGTCGCAGCTTACATTTCACTTGCAACAACCCAAAATGTGATCACAAGCCGTCACTCAAGACACACTTGAGAAGTATTCTGATGTCAGGTGTGAACTGCCTTCTGTCTCAAGTGGATGCACACATGATATATAATACTGGTCTGAGGACAGCCAGAGTGCGAGCGAGCTTGAAAGTGAAACCTCGGTACACAGGCCAGCGATGACCATTTGGGTGTCGAGTTTGACCCTTGACTGATCTTTAGACTCCGCCGCATGACTGTGCAGTGATGAGTTGTGCCTAGACAGGTTTAAATTGGATCCTTTTGAGTACCCAGAAGAACAGTGTTTAACTCTGCTGTATTAGGGAAGGAGGAAGTTACTGGAGTATCATCCATGTGAACTCCTTCCAGTATCTTGCCTATTATTTGTCTACTTTTATGCGCTCTCTATACATGTATGCATATTTCATTCCTTGGTTTACTATGATCTGTTACAGTAAACATAGTTCTGTAATCCTTATCTCTATAATGAGGTTTTATAGGATAATTTGTAGTGAGGGTCTATGATGGATTTATTAAAATCTACATCACATACTTCTTAAAAATCTATTTTAACAACCCATTTGTGTGTGCACTTCGAGGTATAAATTAAAAGCCAGAAAGGCAGCAAAGCATTCTGTTTTTGTGGGGATTATTTAAGTTAAAACAAACTGCAAGGGGGCGTCCCTCATGGTTGAATGGTTGGGGCGCATGTCACATGGCCGCGACACCCCTGTTCAATTCCGGAGGACATGTGTTACATGTCATAACCTCCTCTCTCCCCTTGTTTCCGGTATGCTTCTATATTGCCCGATCCAGTTAAGGCAAAAATGCAAAAAAAAAATCATCTTAAAACTAGAATGGCACTCGGAGAGCGCAGACCTCCCCCCCCCCCCCCCCCCCCCCCCCCCCCCTCTCCGTTCAGCTTGCGCCATCATCCACGTGTATATTTGTTTATGTTGAGATCGGCTGAACGTAGCGGAGCATCGTAAAACACTTCATTCAAAGCGGACAGAAACAAAATAAAACTCACCTAAACCGTCGTCGTTACTCTTTCCAACAATCACCGAGTGTGCTTTGGTCGAACTCAACTGTAATTGCAATCCGAGCTTAATGTGAAAAAACGCAGAATCTACAGTCGTCCCCCCCGCTCTCTCTCTCTCTCTGAAGGAAGAAGGCGTGGTCATGCGTCATCAACGCGTCATCAGCTACACTGCGCATGTGTTATACCCTGTGGTTTCAATGCTCAGGCTGATCGGAATTCTTAAAAATAATCCTGAATCCGGATCATGATGTGGATCGCCACCAAAATCTAATGGATTGTTCATTGTGCCACACCCCGCCCCTCTAAAAAATGTCATTCAAATCCATCAAGGACTTTTGGAGTAATCCTGCAAACCGACAAACCAACAAACAAACCAACAAACAAACAAACCTACGCCGGTGAAAACATAACCTCCTTCCTAGGCCTTCGGCCTTGACGGAGGTAACAAAAACAAACACCTAGATGTAAGGTGTACATGGCATGCTGTGTGGGTGCTAGGCATGTCAGTTCTAGTAACTGGAGCACAGTTACGGAGAAAGGTGTAATAAACAAAAATCATCCTTTCAGAGGCAGTCCTGTACAACAGCACGAAGTAGCTTCTGCTCCTACTGTAGCTGTAGACATGGAAAATGTAACACTGGTGGGTTCATACAGACGCTTTAAGTTATGAATTTTTTTGTTTTCACACAGGACGCTCTGTTATTGAAACATCCTATGTTGACTGTTGAAAAAATGACAGCACAGATGAATCTACAATCCTCGTGTGTGGCACAAAGGGAGAGCAGCTCTCTGGTTTGGCATCTGACAAATGGCCTTTTTGAAAAGTTGTTTTCTAATAGCTTGCGTTGCTCGCAAAACTCACCAGCAGAGTCAAATCTGCCACTTCCAAATAACTTCTATTCCATGAACCATTTTCCAGTTCAGATAGGAGATTAAGACGTTGCGGTAATTAGCGCAGGGCTGTGCGTCGGTGTCACTTAATGGCCCATTAACACCAAGCGACTGCACGACGATTAACGTCTTTTGTTCCCTCGCGGCAGGCTCGTACAGCTCTGGATCGCCGGTTATGTAATTGGCCACCGCAGCGTGACATCGGGTTGTGTTTTTCCAAAAGTTCATATTTTAGCCCCAGGCCACTGCGATTTTTTTTTTTCCGGCACCCCCTGCGTCCCCACCGCTGCAGGGTAAACACACTACGCACATTCAAATGAATGGGAGGACGCCTGATTGATTGATTTTTTGCACCGTGAATGAAGGCATCAACCAATCACACTGTGCGGGACGGACATATTCAAAACCTACACGATAGCGAACAACAACGAGGAAGCTTCGATGTCCGAACCAAAACGGCAAACTTCATTATTCCTTTGAACCTTGACAAAGGCAGCGCATACCAGATCCACTCCTTCCGTTGTTACCTTTCACAATAAAAAACAATAAAAGCCCTAGACATAATACACTGTTAAATTTTACCAGAGGGAAATTCACTCAGCATTTCACTAAAACGAAACTCAATAAAATAGCTTACAGTAGCTTGGGCTATACAACAATTTACCTAAAACAGACTGGCAGACGCTCTGGGTCAATAGGATCTCAGTAATTGGTCCTCTGCCTGAGCGAATCTATTATTCCAATCTTTTATTGAAAAAGTGTTGCAACTCTCGCAAATTTGCATCGCTGCCGGAATTTATTCGTGTAATTTATTCACCACGCCCCCAGTGTGAAGGCCGTAAAGGTAGCAAGACTGACTGTTGTAGTTAAGTTTTGGCAAATAATACGATAATAAAATGTAAATAAGGACAGGATAGAGTGTGGGTGAGTGCATACAGCCATGTTCATGAAGAATAAAAGAGGCTTGACCCTCATACGATACCTTGCTGCTGGAACATGAGCATGGTTTGTGGGGAAGTGTGGACAGGGAGTGAGTGGGTCCGCTGCACAGAGCTGCGACTCTGACTTGGCATGCTGTTACTGCCCCCAGGGTTGGCAAACCACAGGTTCTATTGAGGAAAAACACAAGTTCTCATTACACAAATGCCACTCATCCTGGGAGGTTGACATGCTTTGCTCGTCTTTCACCCAAGTCATTAAACAGAAGCTCTTCGAGCTACGATAATAAAATCAATTCATATCAAAATGTGATCCCTAACCCCTTGTACGGTCTCGTGTGTGCTGATTAAACCGCCAAAGTCTCCTGTTTTTTTCACTTGTTTTCCTTTCAGAACCAATGTTTACCGAGGCCTATTATGACTCCTCGGGCAAGTCATCATGCGGGTCAATACCTTCAGACAAGAATAACTCAGAACAACAAACTTGTGCTGAAAATTTTTGAGTCACAAAATATGAAGTCAGGTTACTACTTTTAAAGGGATAGTTCAGGTGATTCGAAGTGTATGAGGTACTTATCCGCAGTCAGTGTATTAGCTACAGTAGATGACGGTCGGCACGCCCCCCAGTTTGGAGAAGCAGACACGAGTAACAACACAGGAGCAAAGGAATGTACTGCTGTGGACGGGGCCTGCAACAAAACACATTTTAGCCACCTAATAGAAAGGCTCACCTAAAAAAATCAATATCCATTTAAGTGTACCCTATATTTAGAATATGTTCACTGCTTTATCTTGACGTGAAACAGCCCTTTCCGACGGGGAACTGAACTGAAAGTGAAACTTATCTATGCTCTCTTCAAAGCAGCCAGACTCTGTTGACAAAAACACTATAGATAAGTTACACTTTCAGTACAGTTTCCTGTCGGAAAATATTCTAAATATAGCGTACACTTAAACTGATGTTGATTTTTTTAGGTGAGCCTTTCTTTTAGGTGGCTAAAATACGTTTTGCTGCCGGCCCCCATCCACAGCAGTACATTGCTTTGCTCCTGTGCCGGTACTCCTGTCTGTTTCTCCAAACTGGGGGCATGCCGACCGTCATCAACTGTAGGTAACACACTGACTATGGATAAGTACTTCATAAAAAACCCACTTCGAAACACCTGCACTATCCCTTTAAACGGTGTAGTCCGCTTATAGCACAAAAAAGTTTTCCTTCAACTTCAAAAAACAAACAAAAGAAAATCACCAAACAAAAGAAAAAAACAACACATGGTTGATATAATATGATCTCTTTCGTCACAAACTGGTGTTAAAATGCTCATCCATTGACGGGAATACTGACTTGTCTACCCTGGCCTGCCAGCGCAGGATTAGTGAGTGTGTGGCGTGGAGATGCTCCCCCGATCCCGCCGGGACTCAGAAGGCCGATGCGCCCGGCTGTGAGTCCACGAGGAGTCAGCTGGAACTGCCTTTGTCCCCGCCGCCCTACAACTCCACTCACAGAGCCTGCTGTGGGGAGGGAGTTGGACCCATAGGTCCAGCTGGAGTTAAAAAAAAAAAAAGGACGAGACACGTCAGATGAGAGTTAAGAGAACTGTGTTTAACTGTCGACGCTACTTCAATTGAAATGGTAGTTATTATTTCAGTGAGGAGGAGCGAGTGAAAGAGAAAGGGAGAGAGAATCAAAGCAGAAGTTGGACAGTAGGGACGAGGGCAGGGAGAACGTAACGTTCAGCTGGTCTGACATCTCCCCTGCCGAAGAGGGAGATCAAAGGTAAAGCAGGGCCAGCAGAGTCTCACCCTTTCTGTCGGTACACAGGCATGTCCAGCATAGCTTTCCGAGGGAACAGGCGGAGCAGTTTGAGGACCTGCTGCTTCCAGGAGACCAGCCTTTTCTTTTGAGTTTCTGTGAAAGCCTGACACAGAGAACGAGACAGCAGAAGAATAAGAGGCAATTTCAAAGAGCATTAAACAGGTGCTTCGGGAATTTGTGATTTTTTAAAAGTTGTATTCTTCATTTCAAGAGAACAAAATATAGATGATTACAAGATTAGAGGTATTATTTATTGTGCTGTAAAACTACCATTATGTGCATTTACAACAATCATGCATACAAATGACAAATATATTCAGCGAATAAAAAAACGTGATCTTCGGGTTCTCACCTCGTGCGTCAGACACTTCTCAATGAGCTGAAGGTAACAGCTGATATTCTCCTCATCTGGCCTTGACACCAGCAGCTGGGTGCACACTGAAAGAAAAAAAGGAAGTCAGAGTTTATAGATTCAAGTCCCTTAAGTAAACTTGGATCTGAGGGATATCTGTGCATATGAGGGTAGGTGGATATGGATAATTTATGAAGTATTTATTTATTGTATTTTTATTTAACCTTTATTTAAACAGGAAGTCCCTTGAGATTAAAATCTCTTTTTCGAGGGAGACCTGGGCAAGGTAGCACACCATTACAATGTAACAAAAATTAAAAAATAAAGAATGTCAAAGACTGACATGGGCAATCAAATATAGCACGTTACAAACAGACAAGGGATAACATATACATAATACAAAATCAGGTTTAGGAATAGCTACAGTTACACAGCTTTTTTTTAATCAGAAGTTTCAACTCTCCCTTCGAGACAAAATCATTAAGCAATGGTGTGTTCTGAAGGTTATTCCATCACCGGGACGCAAAATAGGAGAAAGCTGCTCTACCAAGTTCTGAGCAAATCCTGGGCACCTGGTAGAGCCGCCATTTAGTGGAGAAAAAAAATCATAGCTGTTGGTGAGCGACAGGAGATTACACAGATATGAACAGAGTTTACCCAGTATGGCTCTGTAAATAAAAAATATACAAATGCTGCTGTCTCCTCAGGCTCAATGAAGGCCAGGAAATAGAAAGGACACAGTGATGTGTACGGGACAATGAGGAGGCAGCATGCATGTAAATAATGTCCCAATAGTCTAAAACACGTAGCCTGCACAAGTGTCCTAACGGCTAAATCAAGGCAGGCCGTATTTCGATGATAAAAACCCAGCCTAACCTGCAGCTTTTTCGCTAGGTTTTCAATACGCACTCAGAGGCCCCGTTCACACCTAACATGCATCCTCAGTGATTTGATCACAAGTGGACAGCTCTAAATACAGGTGTGAACGCACTGACGCATTGAGGACGCACTGAGATCGGATCGTTCAGACCACATTCAGAGGTGGTCTGGGCCACATATGGCCACATTCTTATAGCAGTGTGTACGCAAATGCGTCCTGGGCCACATTAAGGACCGCCTACTCATCTGATGTCCAGCTGGGATCCGCGCCCCCTCAGGTGAATAAACAGGCAGACACGGGCGCTTGTCAGCATGGAAACGGCCTCTGTGCTCTACTGTATCCTGTCGGTACAACTGTATTTTATTAAAATATATCTTTTTTTTATAGGCTACATATCTCCAGACTATCAGACTAGGCACGCAAAGTACATTATTATCATACTGTCGGAGATGTGTCTGTGTTTTTGTTCCGCTGCTTTGCGCGGAGCTGACGCCCGCCCGCCCGCTTGTTCTCTGTCCTCCCCGGCTCTCTGGAGCTCTGCGCCCCGCTGCTTTTGCCAACAGCGGGGTGCGGCGCTCCAGAGAGCTGGCGGCGCGGGAGGTCTCCGGGGACCGCCGGTACAATAACCTTTTATTTTGATGTTAATACACTGTACCAGAATTCACGAATATGTAGGATATTACTACTGACATTCATGTAATATTACGTCACAACGGCTGGCTGTATTAGCCGTGTGTTTACTACGCGTTTATTTGCATATGGGGCGGGGAAGTGAGATCGGCTCACAAGTGTCCACTGAAGACACGTGCGGAGACGCATTTTAATACCGGGTGTGAACAGACGTACTTAAAGCTGTCCACTTGTGATCCGATCACTGAGGACGCATGTTAATACCAGGTCTGAACAGGGCCTAAAAGAGAGCCTGTCATCCAGCCAAATACCCAGTACTTGTGGGATGATACTCTTTCAATCGGGTCCCATCCTGAGGTATGAATGCCAACATTATCTGAGATCTGGGAGCGAGACCTTATAGGAAGTGCTATGTGTTTGATGTTAAATGCTGACATGGACACAAAAATGCCTTGATCACATTATTACAGTTTTTTTGTTATGCTGTTGATTGTTTCTTATGTGTGTTAAAGTTTTAAGAGCACCTACCTTCCTCTGTAGTCTACAATCTACGTGTGATCAATTTCAATCTGGGAAAAAGCATCTTACTCTTACCTTTACCCATGACGCGGGTGAACTGTCCTGCAATGTCGCCGTCTGAGATGGGTGTGGCCGAGGAGTCTCCGTCGCAGGGAGGTGGGTTGTGGGACTGGAAGCCCTCTGAGGCCGGCTCTTTGTCTGCTCCTGTTTTTGTGGCTTCTGAAGGGGAGGTGGCTGCGTCCGGGGCGGTGGCTGTCTCCAGGAGCGTCTGTGCTGCACTGGGTGGACTGTAGGCCTTGATGGGTGTGGTGATGATCTGTTGCAGCTCTTGGAGGGCGTTACGCAGGTTTCCACCTTCCAAAATATCCTGCCAAGAGATGACAGCATCAGTGTCACACGCTGTACAAGCTATTCGCAGGGTTTAAGGTTGATTTTGTGAGCAGACAGGAAGATATCCAAGCTGTAGATCTGGATTTAAGCCTTAGGGACAAGTGAACATTTTCTATTCCGACAAGCAGAATGGGAATTTCTCAACGGAACTAAATCAAGTGTAACGTGATCATCAATTAGTACATACTCAAGTGCATTTTTTACCAGTACAAGCGAAAATTCTTCCGCACTAGAAGAACAGCAGCATCCCATTTGAATTACCTTTTCTAAAGACTTGAGCACACTCTGCCTCTCTCGCAGTTTCTGGATACTCAAGGCGATCTTATGCCGTGCTCCTTTCGTCACGTTCTAAAAAGGAGAGAGAGAGAGAAAGTAACAAGATGCCATGAGAAGCAGACAAGTTTTTCTTGTGGGAACACTGTACAATTTATACAGTTACTAAATAACAAACCTAATCACCATTTGTTTCATTAAAGCCAAGGGGCAGAGGCAAAATCGCGCCATTTGTATGTGTGACTGGCTCGATATAACTGTAGGGTGCGTCGCTTAATTTCATGCCTCATTGAGTGTTGATGTATCATCAGGTTTGAGGACAGTAACATTCACCATTGATAAGGAGGGCGGAGTAATCAAAGCCCAGCCCCGGTGTGTGTGAAAGGGAGGCTTAAAAACCTGCGACTCCAGGTGGTGCTCTGTGAGAATCATCATCTCCTCATAGGTCATCTGGGAGAAAAGTGATGCATATTTATGAAGGCGGAGACTCTTCAACCATGCGGGAACATCTAGAACAAATACACACCGAGGGACAAAAAAAAAAAAGTAATGTTACATTTAGGCTTATATCACCACAGCTGTCGGCTGTGCGCGGCTTTTACCAGGGCAAAATACCGTGAGAGCCCTCGGCTCCGTTCGTAAGTGAACTCCGACCTTTCATGCCACTGCCATCCTCCTGGAAGGTGTTGCGAGCAGAGCCTTGTTCTTCTGTCTGCTCGCTGCCCGAGGAGGCTACGCTGCTCTGGGGTGAGAGGGGTGCGTGGTCTGTTAGAATGAAGTTCTGCCGGCCCCCGATGTCATCCTGACTAACCCACTCAGAGCCACAAGCCTGGGGACCGGAAGGAATAACGGACATGGACTTCTTCAATGGGCTGGGCTGCATCTGCCCTCCCAGACCTGGAAAGGGAAACAATTAATATATGAGAAACAACCGAAATTCTTAGGAATTCGTATGGAAGAAATTAAAGAAATGTTAACACTCGAAGACCTTTGACAAAATGCCAACCCTGTATCCGACAAAATTACATTCCCATACAACTAAACTGCATAACCAAAATGCGTTTTGAGGGAAGCCTATTTTCTCCCGGACTAAGCTCACAGTTTTAAACAGTTTTTAAACATGTGATTAACGTTGTAAATGGAAACCAAACAAAATGAAATTGCAACAAAACTACTTAGGTAGGTTTAGGCAACAAAACTATTGGGTTAGGCTTAGTGAAAAACATCATGGTTTGGCTTTAAATGACTTAAAAACAAAACTAAAATGCAAGAAATAACTACGTTTCACACGTGACATGAACACCAATCTCCTAGGGGGGGGGAGTCTGGTGTTCGTTGGACCAATCCCCTCCCGCCCGCCAGTAGTGGACTTTCTCGCTTGTTATACACGTTATTATTCAATAACATTTTTATTCAACGTATTTTCATTCATGGTCGCTCAATATACTACATCACCTGCTCTGCGCGTCGCTCATTGTACTACGTCACTCGCTGCGGCCGTCCACGGACTTATAAATGTATTTGTTATACGTCAAAGACAAACGTAGAAATAAGTTTCCTTCCAAACGTAATTGAGAATGCCGTTTAATTGTACCGGAACGTAATTTTTAGGAGACAAGGCTGCAAAATGCACACTGTTTGCACAATATGGGGGATGTCTACAATGGTCTCATAAGCAATTTAAAAAATGATGAGAATGACAAACATATACCTGTGTTATTGCTGTTGATGGGAGAGGACATCCCGCCTGGGAAAGGCATGTGTCCGTTCTGGCCTGCTGGAGACGTGCTGGACGACGGGGACTGGTCGTGCCAGGCGTGGCCGGGGTCCAGCGCCTCAGCAGAGCTGGGCCACTCATCGGAGCCCTGGCGTGGGTGGTAGGGGCTAGATGGGGCCCGGGGGGCGTAGCCACTGGATAGGTGCTCCTCCAGGTGGTTTAGCCACATGGCCAGAGAGGTGCGGTCATCCAGTGTGGTGGCAGGGTGGATGAGCGCGTAGGACAGCAGCTGCCTGCTCTCTTCCACAAACAGGCTACTCTCGATAGTGTGACTCAACACCTTCTGCAGCAGCTTCATGTACTCGCATTTGGCCTCGCTGTTGCGCGGCTGCAGCAGAGGCAGGTGGGACAGCAGCAAGGACACAACCTTCTCCTTTGGCTCCTGATGCCACTGGCTGACAATTGCTAATGACAAAGGGCAAAAAGAGGATTTCACACCAGCGATTAATCGTTTGTTACCGGTTTAATATAGGCCTCTTCAATTTTAAGAAAAGATAGAGCTAACAGTGTTTGATAATCAGAGATAATCAATAATATATCATAAAACAATCTCATATTGTGAAAACAACTCTCAGCTACCTGCATTGTTGGCCTCAGCTTCTAGGATGTGCATCTCTGTGCAGTCTGCCAGCCAGTGTTCAAGGCAGATGTGTAAGAAGCGAGCCTGGGTGCGGGACACCCTCTTCAGGAGGGACAACAGTGCCACCGTCTGTTCACACTCATTCCAGCCCTTGAACCAATCTGTGAGGATACCTACCTGGTCTCGGAACATCATGGCGTGTCTCCTCGGTAAGGAGAACGGGAATGTGTGGATGGGGAGGGGGGTACTGGAAAGACTGCTCTCTCAGACTCAGACAGGTTCAGTCTCACCCCGCACAGCGGGGTCGTATTTGCAACAGTCTTGGGATCCCCTCAGATTGGACCGAGGGGCCCTCACATGGTTCAGGTGCAGAAGGATCTGCAGACAGGGATGCCGTGTGGATTACTGGGGAGATGTCTTATGAAGTGAGGCTTGAAGAGTGTCAATCGTGGTTCGTAATGACACAAACAGGAAAAGCTTTGTTTTTCACTCTGGCATGTTCAGGATCACATCATCTGTGGCCTATTAAAATCAACAAATGACAAAGAGAAAAAATCTTAGATGACAATTCACCCAACTTCAATTTTAAGATCTTAATGAACCAAATATTTACTCTGTATACTTCTATTCAAAATTATGTTTCTCTTCTCTAATTTTACTGCATTCACCATGACACAACCACACTTTTATACATAAACAAGTGAACATGAGTGCTTTGACAGATTAAGTCCATCTATTCATCCCAGACTTAGTACTGTAATATGTTCTCCATGTGATCTAAAGACAGTGTTGTTTGGGTACATATATTTTTCTGACCCAAAGCCGCAAATAAGAGTCATAATTTCCTTATAGATCATCAGCTTCAGTGAGTGACAAACTGAATTTACAGTGAAGGTACGTAGGATAAGATATAAATAAGAGATTATGGCACACACAGCCAATATGAGACAGACACACTGCTTCAATCTTTTATGACACGCAAAGAATAAGGAGGAATATGACATCTAAATTGGAGTTTTAGAACTTTCCCATACAAAATGTACTCTATATGTACAATTCAAAACTAAATGAGATGTGAGAAACATCCAAACTAAATCTGTTATAACCGTGACTGCACGGGTGTTATTTGAGGTAAGCTCTACTAATAAACTTTATCACTCACTTATGACTCTTGTCAATCTTGCCCACGCCGCTTGAGTCATATCATAATGCATAATACAGGCGCAAGTCATTCATACATGGTGTGCCAAAACACCTTATCCAACAGATAAGAGTCCAGGTCATTAACGCTGAGAGCAATGCTTAATGCAAATACTGAAATAGGCTGCTATTCAAAGAATAAGGACATCAGTCATCAGTGCCCTGTATATACAACAGCTAATTATAATTCACTGGTTAACTTCTAGTGAAGAAAAGCAGAACACTAACCAGGCAAGGGGTATGCTAACATGATATGTCAAAATGACTAACTGCCAACATTGCAGATTGTAGCACCTGTAACACTATGAGCTATAATTTTAATTGAAGAACAAAGTGACTATAAGCTCTGGTCAGCAGACTTGTTATGATTATCCCTGTGAGGATTATTAAGTTTGAAACAAGCTAACATTACACCCGGCAGACTAGCATTAGATAGCGGCTAGCCAGAGTTAGCTCGGCCCAGTGATGTTTACCCTCCAAGCAGCCTCCCCAACACAGTATACACCTTTCCTAGCAGACGTATCACATCAAGATGTTTCGATTGCTCGCTTCACCACGCCAAAAAATCACGTGACCACCCCCCCAAAACGAGGCCTCGTAAAGTCACAGAGGTGTCGCGCTCGTTTTGAATACAGGATGTTCTCTTCAATTCTTGCCTCACTATTATTTAGCCGGCTGTAGATTAGGTTTAAAAAGTGATCCCTTTTTGTAAATCAAACTTTACCGAACAAAACGACAACAACAATAGCGGTGAATCGCTAACTTGCTGACTGTTTAATTACGGTTTCACATCTAATCCATCCATACAGATGCATTACAAAGGGCTCGGCCAGCAGGTGTCGCCATTTGTGACTATCAAACGCTTCGAAACAGTGAACCGTTTTCAACACACAATTGCTTCATAGTGATTCAGTGTTTCAGAAAGCTTCGTTCCCCCCCATCACCAGCTTTGGTCTGCCTGGTCAGTGATGAGGGGATTCAGGATTTGTATTGTTTTTCCTCGTTAACGCTGTTGCTGCCCCGCTTCTCCGTTTCGTAACGTTACTTCAATGTTAGCGGTGCAAACGGGGACGTTAAAACGCAGTTTTAATCGACGGCAGGTCGTAGCTTAGTTAACTAGGCAAAGTTACGGGAGTTGTGACTAACAATAAACAGACTCAAAAGGGTTGTTGTTTACCTTTGTCGGTTGTCACTGGTTAGCGAGCTAGGCTAAAGTGCTAACGCATAGCTAGCTCGACGGTAGGGCAGGGTAAGGGAGAAGCTAAGCGCTAGCGCTAGCTTCTCAGCTAGCAAGTTTTTGCTAATGGATGCAATAACGTTAGCTTAGCTGAAAGAAGCGTAGATTTGGATCCCGTACGAGGTATTCCTAGGGATGTTCCTTTACCGCGGCAAGCTCCCGTGGTTTCAAACAGGCCATGTTAAAGAATTTATGTACAAAATGTTTTATTGCAATGCAGAAAATAAAAGAGTGTACGCCTGGAGAAATCTACTTCGATTTTGAGTTGACGCAAGACGTGAGTGCAACGTCATACGTCTGGACGGCACGTAATGTTTTGTTCCGCCCCACTGTCTGGTAAATAAAAACGCCCCCCCCTGACATGTAAACACATAAGGATTAAGCCCTGAGCTATATTCCATGATCAGGATCTAAATGAACTGAGTCTTAAAAAAAAAAATAATTTTAATAAATAAAAGTAGGCACTATGGGCATATGGAAAAAATAAAAATCATAATAACCAGAAGACGATGAGATGAGATGTCAGAAAATGCTGAAAAAATCTCCATTAAATGTTCCCAAAGCCCAGATCTCCTCAAATTGCCTGTTTTGTCAGACTAACAGCCCTAAAACTATAAATATTTAATTTACAATGATCCTCACTTTTGAGAAGTTAGAAGAGTTGAATGTGTGGCCAAGGAGATTTGAACCACCAACTCTACAATTAATTGCCAACCACTTGAGCAACAGACACTCCTTTTGAATGAACTTACATTTGTGCCCGCTCATTTTCTGCTGATCTAGTAATCCGTTATTTGACTGTTTCAGCACCAGAGTAAACAACTGAGTGTTTATTATGTGTGGAATAGTGAATGAGTGAACGAGGGAGTAATTTCAGACGTAACTATAGTTTGAAATTATAAATGGACAAGATTATTTTAGGATTTAGGATAAAGATCTCCATGAAGTGGATGCTGTTGAGGGTTAATCAACACCAAATTACATGGAATAGACAATCTGAATGAGTTGAAAGCATAATGTCTATTCGTCACAATCAGTCTCCACAGCAGGTGTTTGCTCTCAGCTGTCAGTGGCAGAACGCACCACAGCACCCACAGAGGTGACGGCACCTGCTGTGACGTCACTGATTGGGGTGGGGCCAGAGCTGCAACATGCCTAACGTTTCCACCAGTAGAGAGCAGTAACAGCAATGTGATACTGTGACAGGAACCTTTTTTTTCATGGAAACGTTGTACTTTTGATGTTTAAGCAGCCTATGTTTTACTGCATGATTTTCTATACTTTTACTTACATGGAAATTGTACATTTATTCTATTGTGGCATTGTTAGTTTAAGGATCGGAGGAAGCTTTCGAGCTGTGCAAGTTTCTATTGGATTTGATTTTCTGTTTTATTTTGATGCCCATCCCTGTATGGTAATAGGAAGTGAAAGTAACCCTAATCACACCAATGATATCATATTAGTGACTGTGATAGACAACATATGGTACAATTGAGCGTCTTCAACTTCAAACAGTATGGACCTATTTCACACATTCTCTTTTGTCATACTAAGATGCATAGGTTTGTCATGCATATTTTCTCCTTATGCATTGAACCTGCAGTAGGCAGAATGTTTTTGGCATCATTGGGCAAAAATTCCATAATATCCTTTCAGCATATTGTAATTCAAGTGTTCTGGGAGACAACTAGACTTCTCATGGCTCTTTTTTCAAGCTTTAAAAAATCTAGCCCGTGACGGGAGACTTTGGCCAATCACAGATCATTTCAGACAGAGAGCGTTCCTATTGGCTGTTCATTCAACGAAGGCAGCTGTCAATCACTTGCAAATGCCAATCAAATGGTCAAACTAGGCAGCGCTGATCAAATATGAATCAATATTCTGTTACTGTAATGCCTATTTCTCTAATCAAATGTTTTCAGAAACATCTTGTAGTGTACTGTTTCGCTGTAAAATGAGAAAGTTTGCTCCGGCTGGTGGGCGGTGCTTGGTATTTCCTCAACTGATCTCAACATCGCTGCACAAACATGGTCACAAACTTTCTCATTTTACAGCTAAACAGTACACTACAAGATGTTTCTAAAAACAGCTGAGGTGGGAAATAGGCATTACAGTAACAGAATATTAATTCATATTTGATCAGCGCTGCCTAGTTTGACGTATGATCGGAGTTCACGAGTGATTGACAGCTGCTCAGAGCTGCTCAGATTGGTTGTTTTCCTCCGGTCTGTGAAATCTTGCAGATGCCACTAGGAGGACATAGAGGCACATGATTTTTTTCAGATTACCTGTCTCATGCACTACTGTCAGGATATAGTGACTGTTTTATATAAAAATAACTTTTTTAAATCATATTTGCTCCATTTCTACCCACTGCTGCTTTAAAAGATGGTGAGACTGTTTCATACAACACTCTGCTGAGCTTGTCATCTAGTGTTGAAACAGGAAGCAGCACCGGTGCATGCTGGTGCATGCCCTAGCTGGGTGTCAACTCTCCCTTCTCACTACTTCCTACTTTTCGTAAGAAGGATCTTGACAGTCATAAGAGTGTCTGTTTCTCGCAAGTTTGTTTGTTTTTCAACAAAGCAGTCTCATCCCGAAGACAGGAAGGCAGTAAAAGGATCGTTTGAGAATGGTAGGTGAAACTGATGCAACTGATCGCTTGAAAGATTTTGCTTTTCTTTTGAAATTTACTGGATTCGTACGTATTGTTTTTCTTTTTTTTTTTTTACCTTACCATTGCGACACCAGTCGACCATCCCCCGCTCTCTTTCTCAAACAGGAAGCTACACTCTTGCATGTTGCCCTCAATATGTCAGAATAGTGTTATGAATGTTTAATGCATCCATGTAAGGTGGATAGAGACATCAACATCTGAACAGATCGAGCAGGTGTCTTAACCCCCTTTTCTTTTCTTTGTTTCTATTTCTGGCCTGTAGACCAAGCCACACACACCTTTATCAGGAGCATCAGGAAATGTCCTAGACTGACACATTTCGAGTGATATCTTGTTTTTATGCCATTCTTTTTGCAGTCGGGCTCTCTGACTGTGTGTGATGTGGATGAAAGTCTGAAAGCTCTACTGGAAAAGTTTAGATTTCGAAAAGAAACCAACAATGCTGCCATACTGAGTAAGTATCACAGACTAATGATGATGGATGTTCTTGTTACTCGGCATAGCTCGGCCAGGGATGCACCGATCGGACTTTTTCAGTCCCCCGATACCGATACGGACGCCTGGGCTTTGGGTATCGGCCGATACCGAGTAACGATCCGATACTAGTGTTTAATTAATAAGCTGTATGCCTCACTGTGTGGAAATGACTGGGATTATTCTTTAATGTGTAAGATAACATCAGGCTTGACTTAAACACTTTCGCTCTCTTAACTTTGTAAAACTAAATGTAACAAATAAATACATAGATATACATTTACTGAATTGTTATGCATATTATTAATTATTAAAATGATAAATTGCACACCAGCAACTTGCTAAAAAAAAAACTTTTCAAAATGAACAGGAATTACAATTCAAGTGTGAACATTTTAATGTAGCAACAAATCGGTCAAAACTTAAAAAGGAATTACAATTCCACTATATAATGTGTATAGTACAGAGAAACATCGTCTTGAATTTAATAGAGTGGTTCCATTGTCACCGAAATCCGATCCAGTTATTTGAGTCAGTATCGGCCCGATATCCGATCCGGTATTGGTATCGGTGCATCCCTAAGCTCTACTCTGTAACACATTTGTAAGTTGATCAATACAAAGTCAGATCCCATGCAAATATCAGTGCATCAACAATTATATATAACAGAAGCAAAAGCCTAAATAAGGATTTTTATTTCTCAGTCAAAATAGACATGGAAAAACAGCTTGTTATCCTTGAACAGGAATTTCAGGCAAGTCAGTTTTTTTTTTAATTATATTTTTTAACTGTGTTAAAAGTCATTTAATTACAATCAACTTTGTCTTTTAGGACATCTCAATGGATGAGTTGAGAGAAGAACTTCCAGAGCGGCAACCCAGATATCCTTCTATAGCAAAATCCTTAAATTCACATTCAAATTCAGTGTGTCAGTTTTTTCAAGCTGAAAATAAGTTCTTAATTCCTTGACATTAGTGCACATTCATTGTCTACAGCTACAAATATGTCCATGATGATGGGAGGGTGTCTTACCCTCTTTGTTTCATATTCTCCAGTCCAAGCGGTAAGTAATTACAGTACTACAGATAATTACATTATCTTTAATCAAAAGTAATCGTAATAGTATAATAACTTAACTGCCAAATTTTGAGTGAGTGTCTCCTCTTGTCTTTATTGAATGTGGCATTTATTGGATTTGCTGAGGAATGTTTGACTGTTCAAATCACAGAATCCCTTGGGGGGGAAAAAAAATGTAATTTTCATTTGAACAGGATGTAAGCCGGAGCAACAGATGATGTATGCAGGCAGCAAGCTTCAACTGGTCAAAGCTGCAGGGCTCACAAAGGTAATTATCTCTAAATTATGACCTGTAGTTTATCATAGTTATTGAACGTAGACCAAAGTTGTTTGGCACCGTATTTAGCAGGTTATTCGTACTTTTAGATGTGTCATTAGTTTCTTTTCATTCCTCTACCCCATTTATTAGCAACTAGCTTGAGTATTAATGAGTCGATATCTCTGAACTTCTTTTAATCTTTATTTTTTTGAATGTGACGTTCTCTGCTTTACTCTACGAGGTCTTTGAAACGAGAAACGCTGATGAATTGACAGAAGAATGGCTCAAGGAACACCTGGGAATGTTTCGCTGAATACGCTGAATCTCCAATACTTAGCGTTTTCTTCGTGAAACACGCTTGTGGATTTTAAGTTTCAATTGTTTTGCATGTTATTGCCATTAAATTTTTTACTGCAAGAAAGTAAGTTTTGATTTGTCATTTTTGCATTGAAATAATTTTTAAAACATGAACAATCCTATATTTTGTCCAACAAAATATGCACTGAGCATCAACTAAACAAAATAAATATTTAATATTTTTTTAAATGGAGCACGGACGAATGTCCTGTACGTCTTTGGGTTGATCGAAAATAAGCTGTTAAAGAGGGGATAAAACAACAACCTGTTGACCACTGCTTCTTACAAAATGGCACCTGCATTTTTTATTATCAGTTTCAAAGCCGTAACACAATGACAAGAAAAAAAAAAAAGCAGAGAACAAAGACATTTTTACATGATCCTGTACGGAATATCTGACAGACAAACAACAGAGGAATTTTGTACAAATAGCTACTGGTGCGAGAGTTAAATCTACAATTAAAAACTGGATTGAAGTGAGATGTTCCCCGGTCCAAGACCTACGAGCATCTCACACACAAATTTCATTTGCAATCATCATAATATTCGGGTCAGTGACAGGGTAACACTGCCACGTTTGGAGCTGAACATACAGGTAAGAAAGGCGGCCATCGACCTTGCTGTCCGAAACCGCACGTTTTTATTCACTGTCACTGCCGTCGCTGGAATCCGAGCCTCCCTCGCTTCCGCTTCCGCTCTGAGCCCGGGTCTCGGAGTGGTCGCTGCTGCGGTCGCTGTGTGCCGGCGATGCGCTTCGACTCCTGCTGCGACTCCTGCTGCCTCCTCTGTTCCCTCCTTCGTCCTCGCTCCCGCTGCCCTCCGCCCCGCTGCTCCTGGCCGAGTTCTTGTTGTTCTCGTGGTCCTCGCTGTCGTCGTCGCTGCCGAAGATCTCTTCCTCGTCTCGCATTTCCCTGGTCCTCTCCCCGCCGCTCTCGCTTCCGCTGCCGCTCGTCTTCCTCTTCCGCTTCTCTTTGTCCTCCTCCTCCACTCCTTCCTCCTCCGGCTTTTGTTCCCGCTCTTCGTCTTCCCTCTCGGATTCGCTGCCGGAGTTCTCCGCCTCGCTGCCGCTGCCCTTCTCTTTCTCATCGCCTGGAGGAAAAGAATTCATAATATCACCGACGGAAATAGAAACTGATAACAACCTGCCATCAACACAGATGGTGAAAGGCTTAGCAGACACACTACTAATACAGTGCAGCAGGTAGCCAAATAATTGCACTGGTAGAGAATAAAAGAAAACTGACCAGAGTCTTGCAAGTCCTTATCCAAGTCCATGTCTTCCTCTTCATCTTCTGGCTCATGGTTCTCCAGCTGAGCTTTACGTGCATCCTGAGAATCACAATGAAAGGGAATCAGTCATCTACTACTGTCCAAGAATACAAGCTTATAGATAGTCCTATAATAGTTCCAGTCATTATTTTAGATTAGTTGAGTCGTGGTGGAAAGGATCATTAAAAACAAAACACAGACAAACAGACTACATGGCAATTAATCCAAATATTAATGTGGTTTTAACAAATCCCCTTCCCTTAACTGCAACTACTTTATTTCGATAATGTCGAATAACCGACCGCATGACATCAATATTACATCTCTATTCTATGATAAATGTTATTTCCTAGCTTCTGTGGTTTTTAAATAAATATGGAGGCATTGAAATAAGCTTTAATAAAATAAGAAAATGATAATTTAGTCACTAATTTTAATTCAAAGTTCTCCTTCCAACAACAAAATACTGTCCAATAAGTGGTGCAAATACCTTAAAGAAAAGAAGGGGGAAAAAAAATGTGTTCAGTCCAACATCAAGACAGACAAGAAAGTAAAAAAGTACACTCACCTGGGCTTCGAGTTCCTTCTCGTTCATGTCTCTGTGCTTACACACCAGCACGGCGTTTGTGGTTGACATTGCTCCAGCCTTGGCTCTCCTCTTGCTCAGACGCACTCTGCAGGACAGAAGAAAGGCTGTCAGAGGACGAGGCCCAACACTTTCCCATGAAAGCCCCATATATCATGGTGGTGGTGGTGCTGGTTGTTTTGTGCAAATTTACACTAAATTTTCTAAAGCATCCACACTTAAGCTATGTTCACACTACGAGCGACAAACGCAACAAAACGACCAAGCGTGACCAACAACAAACAAGGCAAAAGTGAGCGTGGCTCACATACAACCACCACCACCACCACCACCCCCCCCGCTCACTGCTTGACCCCTACTAAAGTAGGGCCAAAGGTTTTGCCCTTTTGGAACTAATGGAATTAGTCTATTGAGCACAATCTAGCTTGTTATTATCAAAAACTTTGGGCACCCTGGACTTCTAAGCCCCAAAAGGCACAACTAGACCACACTGTCAACCATCATACCAAATTTGAAGTTTCTAAGTTAAATAGTTTCCGAGTCCTGCTCCGGAAACTAAAGTGTGACACGCGAACGGCCGGACACGCAAAGCGCTATATTATACCCCCCGACTACGTTGTCGCGGGGGGGTATAACAAGTCTCCTCTCTGACCAATCAGTTACCTTGTCTCGAGCTCGTTGTAGTAAACACCATCTCCATCTCTGAAGATGAAGAAGTAGTTCTCCTCGTAACCCTTGCTGGCTTTGTTCTTGACATTCCAGTTGTACTCCCTGGCTATCTTGTAATCGTACCTGAAACACAGAACATAAAATGCCTTATTACTCCCTGGTATACAAGCAAGGCAAAGTGATTTTTAAATGCACAATTTTCTTAATGTTATATTTGTACATACAGATCCTCGGGCATATAATCCAGTCCCTCGTCGCAGTCTCTCTTGCGCTTGCGGATCGTTTCCTCATGGGGCAGGAAGTAGGCCACAAACTGATTTCCTTCCTCATCCATCATACCTCTGTATTGAAGAGACCGTAAGTTAGTGTTTATGCATAAATGTTACAGTTTAAACACACAACCATCAGGCATCAGATGATTTGTGAATACCTGATCATGGCCTGAGACATCATTTCCACTCCTGCTGGTGCTGTTGCGTCTTTAGGTGCAGGATCAGAGTCAAAGATGACCTGAGCGCATGGGTTGATCCACATCTGGGGAAAGAGGAAAAAGTGTACAAAATATGATTACATAAATCTGTAAAGTGCCAGTTTGTCAGTTAAAGTATCTTTTACTGTTACATGTAAATGTGCTGTATTTTTATTGTGGTGTTTATTGCATCTTTTTCCCTCCCTGGACTTCTACTACAGTGCCTGTGGCGTGCAATTTGAAATCATAAACGGAGACTCTAAAAGTAGATCAACTGAATGAAATCATAGCTCACCTTGAAGTCGGGGAACACAGGTAGTACCTCCACAGGAGTAACTCTGGGTTTACTGTAGTGCCCTGCAATCTGGAGAGAAACAAAAACATGTTCACAAACCGTAAGCACCTTTGTCAATTGCCCAAAATACTTTTATGGCGCTTTCACAAGCCAACATTTAGTCCGCTTTAATCGAACTTTGGTGCGGTTCATTTGGGGCAGTTGTGAACGCAGTAATCGTACTCTAAGGGCGAACAAAAACAATCGGTCCGAGACCATTTGCAAGAGGTCGTCTCGGACCGTTTCCATCCATTTCGAACCAAAACGAAGGCCGCCTGTGCAGGCATTTGTTGAGATGGACAGGACAGGTTAACATGAGTGGGAGAGGACCGACTTGCTTGACGTTTGCTTGACATCTGGGCCGAAGAGAACATAGAGAATATGCTAAATAAGCTAAGTCCAAGATCAGTGCCGGGTCAAAGTTAAAAAAATTTGTCAGTAATATTTCAAAGTCTGCTATTCCCTGCATAGAAGTGGCAGCTCTCAAGACGAAAAAGATAAATTCACTCCTTCGTATACACCCCTCAGCAAATTAATTTTGTTATTTGGTCAGCTTTAATTTGTGCACTGTGAAACTGAACCAGACTGAATAGAAGACGAACCAAAAGTATCAATCAATTTCACTCTGATTCGGACTAGCCAAACAGACTATGGATTGTGAAAGCGCCCTTACATTTTGGGTTAATGTGCTGATTTGTATCTGACAGCTGACCATTACAAACAGCCTTCTATTGCACAGAGCAGCTCCACAGCAATAGCTGAAGAAAACTACTATAACTACTGCCCATTTTACCCTTCAAGTTCCTTGAAATATAATGTTAAGCAACAACGATCTGGGCACACTCGTTCTAGCTCACTCACCGCTTTCTGTGCATCCTCAAATGTTTTCTCGATAGCAGTAATCTGGCTGTCTCTGTCCTTGTAGATTTCTTCTTCTGTAAACTGCTGTTTGACAGATACACCGATCCTAAACACAAAACATGTCTAGGTCACACACCCGAAATCATCTACTAATAGGTCATTTCAAAGTGAACACGTTTAGCCAACTTACTTGACTTCCACTTTCTCGTTGGAAACGCCATATCTGTTAAACTCTGTCGAAATATATTCTGTCTTTCTCATCCACGGGACCACTTTGGCATGCTGCTGTGACCTTATAGGGAAGGGAAAAAAAAATGTTTAAACAACAAAATCTCCGCATGAATTTTTAACAACTTAAAGCTGCCTGTTTAGCAGCCTTACCTCTTTGAACTGGATGGAGCCTGGATGTCCTCTTCCAACAGTTTTTCATCAGCGGGATCCAACAGTACTGACAATTTGAAAGATTGGTTGAGTCTACACAGACATTTGATAAAGCACAGTAGAAAAATAAATGAAGAACAGGATGTGACATGTAAAAACAACAACTGGAGACATACTATTGGGGTCTATGCGGTAGGTGTCTGGATTGATGAGATCGATGGTGACCCCGAGGTCCGGCTCAGTCAGGAGCTCGTGCTTGTGCTGCTTCTCTAGAGACGTGGCTTTATACTGTACAAACCTGCCACAACAGAAAAACAAATGTCAAGCTGTGCCCATGTTCACCAGAGACTGTTCTCCGTGAATGAATGAACGGGGATGCTGGATGTTTACCTGTGCTGATCAAATGGATATGTGATGAATTTGGGGTCAAACGGGATGTCAGGTAGGCTGTTGCAGTACTTCACTCGACAGACCACCCCCGACCTGTCATGGGCACAAAAGTACAGGACATGCACGGTTTGGGTTACCCAGACACTTTTGCATACGTTAGTGCTACTTTTAGAGGAAGCATACTCAAAATTACTGTACATAATATAGTAAACACTTAAATCTACTTACCTCTCTGGAACAGTTCTATGAGAGGATGGCCTACTGGAAAAGAAAACAGACATTAGTCAGACTATCTCTCATAAACTACTACTACTTGAGTGTGATGTTTCAGTGAAAAGTCATCGATAAAGTCCTACTGCGTTGTTAACTGTTCCCTTTAACCTTCTCTTATATTTTGCTTAGATGAATAGATGCATGTTGTTAACATTTTTTTTATACCGAGAATCACTGTGGAAATCACTTATTTCTACACAGAGAAATAAGCACCTTTATCTTCGTTTCTTTTATGCGAATACTCTCCATTTACTGGCTGAATTCAACCCAAAAGCCAAGGTTTAAATCGAGTCTTTAAATACTTCTCATGCTCTCATTCTTGTATTGCACATATTGTAAAGGTGGTAAGACACTGCAAAATAACGGGTTTCATTTTTTGTTTGTTTTATTTGTTACAGGAATCTACTAACGTTAGGTTAAATAATACCTTAAGCTTTGCCAACTGTGCAACCTAGGATAGTTAATGCAATGTGTTCTTCCTAGCGTTACTAACGTTACTGTTAGCATTAGGACAGGCTAACCTTAAGTTAGCTGTCTTAAAAAAACGTTTAGTATTATTAACACAATGTTAAGAGGCCAATTGATTTGCCTCTGCATTAAGTTACAACGACTGACCGGATAGACCAAAATTCGCTTATCTAAGTTAATTAATTAACCTTAAATAATAAGGTTAGCGCGCTAAATTACCTTAGCAAGCAGGTTAGCATTAGTTAGCTTGACGCTAAGCTCGCTTGTTAGTTTAGCTGGCTGGCTAACTAGCATGGTTAGCTCAGGTTGTACACAACTGACAAGTGAGCCACCAAAGCTAACGTTGACTTGTTGTAGCTACTTTAGCGTTAACTCTATCACATTAACGTTTATGTAAAATGTCCAATGAAGACAACCAGCTAGTTAAACAAGCTTGTAAAATCTTTATTTTGTTTTACTTGCCTGTGGCCGTCTTCTCTTTGAGATTGTGTCTGAATCGTTGGAGCCATGTTTACGACAAACCTGCTCACAACTGAAAACAATTATTTGTTTGCACAAATAATCAACAATAATACGCCCGATATCAACCAAATCCTCGATCCGAGTAAAAGTACATACAACTATGAACTATCTAACTTTAGTTTAGAATGTGTACGGCATTTTTAATTCGACCCGGCCGGAAGGATAGGGATGATGACCCGGATGTGTATCCAGGTTCACAGCTCTTGATGAGGATCTGCTCTATTGAGAGCGACCCCTACCGACCTGGCATGTGAAGTATTAGGTTGTATAATGTAGTGTACTTAGCAAAAACTTGCATTTGAAAATACTCCCATTTATTTAGCATGTTTGATACAAAACAACATTGACATTCTTTGTCTCAGTTAACAAAAATCAGACCAAAACTATCTGCTGGTTTTGTTCAAAAGCAAACCCTTTAATTGACAGAGAGGGAATACAAAAAATGTCTTGGCAGACCAATAATCTCACAGGCTTGCAAAGAGTTGTATATTCTAAAAGTATAATTTCATTTACTAGATATAATATTGACATATTGCTTTAAGAGAGGATTCATACCACGGGGTATATACTCTCTCCACTATTATTTTCCTGTCTTTAGACACACACACGCAAATAATATGTTGCTCCTTTCTGACAAAAAAAAAAAAAAAAAAAATCAGAACACAAGGGTCCACTTTCAGGGCTTTCGGTTCCATCTTGTGATCTTCAAAGACAGATGGAGCTTTTGCGGTTGCTGTGGAGATGGCTCAGTTATCATGTGACCTCAGTATGAAATGTTAGGTCATGTAATAAGTGGTTTCTATATTGAGATAGAGATACATGACAACTGAGCAAAATCCATCCACAGATGAAGGCCACAAGATGTGGTTGAAAGTGGAGACAGTATTTCCAAAGTTTAACATGACACTTTAAGCTCATAGTTGTTCCTATGGCAAGTTTATTTGCCATAGGAACGGGATTTAGTGTGAAAAACGTTAAATTCTTGATCAAATGATGAACTCTTAATCATCTTTCTATTGCTTTCATACTTGTATCTAAACACAAGTACATGGCTCCACCGCCTCCAATATTCAAAGCTTGCTTAGCTCTTTGTTGAAGGTTGTAGCATCACACATACACCAACATATCTGACAATTGTTAATAACATTCATATACCTAACTTATAACAGATTTACTGCAATCTGATATTTAAAACACAAATGTAGCTGCAGACAGCAAACACTGTAGTTGCATAGAACGCCATCTCAGTGTAAGTCTCAAAGTGGAGTTAAAAGAAAGACCAACCAAACCAAGCATTTTCTGCTACATTCATTCTGCTTCCCCAAAATCTGAAAGTGGAAATATAAATGTTACACAGGTGGGTGTGATACACATCAATCATTGAGGAACCTCCCTCTTCGTCTTAGTTTCGCCTTCACTCACGCTGCAACTCTCCACCACCTATTATTATTAAAAGTGGGCCTACATTTATGTATCTATGTTAACAAGGACTTAGCACAACAGTGTGCGAGGCAGTCAGTGCAAAGGAAAAAAAGCAACTGCTTTTCATCATATGTTTCTTCAGTCACATAACTGCAACAGCCCTGAATTGAGAGTCCTTTCAGTGGAGTTCTTGATCTTTTCCCGCCTCAGGTCTGCATCTCTGTCTGCATATGGGTGTCAACTCTGTGGAGAGAGAGACAAGAGATTAAACCTTATACACAAACACAAGGTCATATTTCAAATTGTTATAAACTCAATTAATCAGGATAAAAAATAAAGTTCTTACCTGCTCAACATGTATATCATCTGTCCAGGATCATCTGCAAATACCCTGTAACAACAAAAGAATAGTTCTATTAAAACATAATGTTCACTAACCCATGACCGAGTACACACAACGCTGATTCCATAATGGACATTGTCCATTAGGTCTGAAGTGTTTTTCCATCCATCGGTTCAGGAAGGGCTCGAGGGCTCTTATGGTCTAAATTTGGGTCCTATCGAGAAAATGGAGACGTTTTAACTTCCAAAGCATGTCATTCTACCTTCTCTTCTCTCCCTCTACCTCCAAGTTAGTTGACAAAGAAGTGCTGGTGAGGAAAACAAAGTCATAAATCTGGGGCCTGTACCACAAAGCAAATTCAACTTAATCTGGCTACCAGTAACTTAAATAAGTACTTCGCATTAAATTAGATGAAACGGTAATATACTTGTGGGAAAATTTGATTAAAGTAAGAGCAAAAAGCGATATTCAATGAGAGGAAAATGTATAAAATATAATCACATAACTAGAATAAGAAGCTGTAAACACTAGAAATAATTTCAGAATATTGAAAGTAACGCTAAGGGTATAAATAAATAAGTGTGGGGCTTTCTATATATATCTTTAGTATAGAGTGAGTATTTTTTGATTTTTTTCGTCTAATGATCAACAAACTATTATGAATATATGATGCACATAAAAAAGTTAACCACGGAAACTCATCTCTTACCCATCTCCCCAGTGGTAAAACGCCCGGTCCTGGTAGAACATGGACAGAAACAGCCAAACACTTATCGTCTCGACCCAGAAGATAACAAACAGGAACCATAGTGATGACAGCAGGACTTCACACAACATCCTGGAGCTCTGTGAGGACATCAGACATACAGTAGAAATAAGTGATGCCTTCTGGTATATGATCCTAGTATGTATACTGTGACTAGAAAAAGCATTCACCTGTCCTGATATTTTCATGCGTTATTCTTGTAATATGCTTCTACCATCAGGGATTTTGCCATACAGTTATATATAAGTTACACTTATACCATAACATTTTCATGGGTGCATACATTCAAAAATGAAAAATTGAATTTGAAGGTTTGTATGCATTGTGCATAAGGCAAGTCAACATACAATATTAGTGTTTTTCCTTAAATTATTACCTTGTGCAGCACATATTTCATTCATCTTTATACTCTAATTGGTTTATGCTAATCCACTCATATGTTTTGTAAATGAAATCTACAGTATGTCATAAAATACTGCTATAGGTAATATTTGGATAACTAGAATTACACAAAACACTGTAAAATTATCACATTGTATTAAATTATATATCATTATGGAGTTGGGCATAATCATGTGATCAAAAAAAACAAGCAAGTATTATATGTTTGTAGCTATAAATTGTAAACTCACACTCACAATTTGCTGTTAACAGTAAAGATAGCAAATCAGTGTCCAAACATTTCAGCTAAGTTAACCTTAAACGTCGACTATTAGCTAACTTATGTATTCTACAATACATAAGTTAGCTGTGTTAGCTAACGCAATAGTCACCAACACCAACGTTAACGCTATTTAAGTTTGTGAAACGTTACTATTATTAATAAAGAGTTGTTGAAGCAGGGAATATAATAATGTCTCTTTAGCGTTAGAGATGGCTAACGTTAGCTCGGCTGCTACAGTCGTGGGACAAGTAGCTACAGTAGCTAAATGTTCTAGCCAGCTAACGTTACTTGTTTGTGTAGCGTTAGCTAGTTTAAGATAGCGAGTGATAAATCCCACTGTGACTTTAACTTTAACATTAGCTAATGCTTAATGCTACATTTAAACGCAATGAATGCATCGCTAATGCAAGGACTTCAAACGTAACGTTAAACGCGACAAAGTTACACGACAGGAACAAACTGGAGCAGCTTCGCTTTACAGCTAACGTGAAGTTACATTTGTCACATATCCGCATTGTTGACAGGGCAAAAGGTGAGTTAATAATTACTGATTCATGTCGTAAGACTATTTACTCACTCAAGGAAACGACTCTCGTAACCGCATTCCTTTTACAGACTAACAAAACATTCCCTTTTGTTTACAATGCTCGTCACATACCACGTCGCATGCATTTCCGCTTCTGGTGCTTCAGTGATATCATTGGTTGATTGATTCCCAAGCTGTGGTCCTCGGACCGTCAGCGGTCCAATCAGGACTTTTCTGCTGCAGCCAAACGGATGTAGCATCAATATTAAATTGTGTATGGCACAAGTACTGCAATGCCATACTATTGCAACCGGATGTTGCCCACTCGAGGTACAATAAAATCAAAACACAAGGCCAGTTATACTAAAATTACTTTATTACAGCTGATTTCTGTTCAATATCCCTCTGCCAACACAATGGTAAATATAATACAAACAAAATAGTAAATTTGATCCTATTTTTATTCTGTTTTATGAATCTTTTTACACAATTTAAATCCACTTTTAGTACTTTACCATCTCTTACGTAGTATCTCCATAATCTCTCTGACATTCAATAACAAGTTCCACCATCTATACATTTTAATACAGGTTATGAGTTGTAGTGGTAATGTGCCAAAGAAGAATACTGACATCTTCAAAGAAATGCAATCTCTTTTCATAATTTGCCTGTCACCACGTCATCTTTTCAAGCCATTTTTTTTTTTTTTTTTTTTTTTTAAACTTTGGCCACGAGACCAGAACCAACTTGTTTTTTACGTTTCATACATTTCATGCCGTCAGCCCACTGATAGGTAAAACCATGGAGATGAGACAATGCAGTGGTATCTGGGCTTGGCAACTCAGGTATGGCACAGTGTTTGACCATAGAAAGGATCACCATTTTTTTGTTGCCGATTCTCATTCGGTATCCCATAAGCTTTCAGTCAGTAGGACAAAATTTGACATCAAAGTTGAAGTAAAAAATAAAAAAAATAAAATCCAGGTTTGTGGAGAGGTCTCATGACCGACAATGATTGACAACAGACTCCCTCACACACAACACACTCACATACAAACTTTAAGGTTGGCATGTATGTGAGGTTTGATTGGCCTAACATTCAAACTCTTGGCCTTGGCTTTTGATTTGAGGTAAGATTCCGATCATGATAAATACATTCCCCCTTTTCTTTACCAAATATCAATAAATCAGAAAAGAAATGATGAATATATAACCTGCTGTGTTACAGTAGCTGGAACTAGTCACTCGGCATTAAAAAAAAAAACTAAGTGTTTTGGGACCAAACCATATGTAACTTGATATAATGCATACTTTCAAGGATAGGATATATACACGTGTGGAAAATTAACATCCCACCTATTTAAGAAAAAAAGACCCCAGCATTTTTGTGTCCTCAAATGTGATAGGAATATATCACAGTATGACATTCAGAAAGAGCCAGCATCTGACAAAAGAGGCTCTGAATCAGGGGACAAATGATCAAAACGTGTGCGGTGGGGGAGAACGAACTCTGCAGTGATAACGCTCAGAGATGGCCGCTTGACTAAGGAAGTGGCATTTAAAAGGAGATGACAGCGAACACATGCATACAAGGCATTCTCTCTGTGTACACAAAACCAAGAATATCTTCCAATGAGCTATGTCCAGACAACTCAAAACCACTTTGAGAGTGAAAGGTTTCGCTAACATCAGTGTGGTCTGTCAGTTAAATAAAGTAAGTTTTAGAAATTATTTTCTTAAAATGTGAGTTTAGTTTTTAAATGTTTTCTTTTAATAAAATATACACATATGAACATTTAACTCCAGCTTTGTGATTCAAGGGAGCATATATCCTTAATGGCCTTTTTCAACAAAATCTTCTAAACTCTCTGTATGGAAATGGAAAGCCTAACTTGTACAGAGAGGCTGTTAAAAGGTTTAAAGGGCACCGATGATATTTCAACCACAAACCAGACTGAAGGGAGCGGGCAGAGACAGATATTATTAGAGGAACTGTTAGAGCTATCAAAATGAATACCTAAGTGCTTTTTGCCACATTTATTTTGTATTTGGCTGTTTTCACAGAGTGTGCGTTGACTTTACATTTTACACGTATATGATACAATGTCATCATGCGAGCATGTGCTTGATTCAGTCGCCCTTGTTCTTGGGTTCTGATGAGATGGTCGTGTAACATTTAGAACTTTTAGCACCTTTTACATTTTTTTTTAGTGTTACGTAACTGGGCCCCAACATTTTTTATGTTTCAACAGTGTTGTAGTTTTCTTTAGTAGTGCCGAGCCTGCTGTCATGGTCATGACAATTACCTAAAGCGTTCTGCCTGCACATAATGGACTCTCTTCAGTTCAGTTTGTTTTATGGAAACTGTAGCCAAAGCATATCTAAAAAAAGCCTGCAGCATCCTCACATCCAATCAAAATTCAGCGTAAACACACAAGAGGAGATAACCAACAACAGCTAGTTTCAAAACAGTAAAAGCTGCAGAAAGGGGGGAAAATGCGTCCACTCACATACTGTATATTTTCATCCACTAGGTCTTGTCTGTACTTGGGGAAATTGCTCCTAAAAATATCACAGCACGGGTTAGCCTCGACTCCTCGACTTAACTACATACGTACCGACGAAACATACATCCACCAGGTGCTTTGCGAAAAGAAGTCAAATATAATTTTTTTACACATATTCCGCTGTATAAAGTGCTTTGGAAAAAGGCAGCAGTTTAAAAAGGCACTAATAAAAATCAACAGATCAATACTAGGATTGTTTTTGAAGGCAAATGAGTCAATTCCTCCTGTGAATGTGTACAATGACATTCTCTGTAACGCCGGGGTTTCCAAGTTCACCCCCTAGAGTACCGCCACTCTAAAGACCTAAAAATATAGTAACTGATATACACATGTCCTTTTCTATTTCTCACCATTTATAAACCAACTTTACTGCATACACAGTGAATATAATAATCTGAGAAAAGTATTTTTCGAGACCTCTGGAACTAAAAATCAACCTAAACATACATGGATTATAAACTGATGATGAATTTTAAAATCTTAAACTATAAACATCTGAGACCGATTTGAATAATCAAGGGTTTAAAAAGGCACTGTAGTAGCGTTGTAGCATAAGCCTGAAACAGTTTTGTTTATTTGGCTCTGAAGTCTCATTTTGGCTGATGACCAGGTGAAATAAAACTACTGAATAAAAAGGAGGCATCTAATTTATCACAACCATTACAGCAGGCTGGTATCACAACAGCAGAGCATCTTTAGATGGGTCTGCTGCGTTTTTAACCACCGTCAGAGAGTCGACCAGTGTATAACTGAATATGAATCGGGAGAGTGAAGGAGGGGGGGGGGGGGTCCTAAATAAAATCAGTTCACTGATTGTTTGATACCACGTTTCTAAAGGACATAGTTAACACATGTCAAAGGCTTTTTAACAGTGTTTCATGTGCAAAATGAGAGCAATGGCTGTGAATAGCACAAAACATATATTTTAAAAAAAATTCCGCAGGAGAGAGCTGTAAATAAAAAAACAAAATGGGAGTATTAATGTGTTGACACTCAAATTGCTTATGTAACATAAATTTAAGGATCTGTATGTGTGCCGATAAACTGCCGTGAGGACGGGCTGCGTCTCTTTCCAGCCCTTTTGACCTGAGCAACATTTATTTCATCGCACATCCACATCTGTACATCTGAGACCGAGCAGCAGAGCTCAGCCAATACTCTGTCCCGCTTTGTTTGTTGGATTCTACGTCTCCACGCTCAAATTCTGACTCCGGGGGCTGACGGGGGGGGGGGATATCTATGTGTAGGAGAGGTGTGACCCGTTAGATATCTGAGAGGTGACGCTGGTACTCCTGCTCATGCTCTGCTCGCTGCGCCCTCCCGAGGGTGTCCTCCCCATTGCTTGGGGGCTGTTCTGTGCGCCTCCGCTGCTGCGGGAGACCAGGCCTCCTGCCGACGGGTGTCCCCACGGTGATGGAGCCCCGCCTCCCTGCATGCCCTGCCCCCAGCCCTGCTGCATAGGCGCCCCTCCCGGACTGGAGTGATAGTGGTGATGGCTGCCGTGGTGGCTCGACCCTGCGCCCGAACCGCCGCCCCAGGGTGACCCTTGAGAGCTCCCAGGCGGGTGCTGCTGTTGATTGAGACTCCAACTCGCTGGAGCCCCGGGAAAGCTATTGCCGTGGCCCTCCGGGGAGACGTTCGATAGCACCATGTTGCTGAAGCCCAGGCGCATGCTCTCCGAGTCGAAAGCCTCGATTTCTCTGGCTTGGCGTTCCAGCAGGCTTCGGATTCGCTCCAAGCGCTCGTTCTGCAAGGACAACATCTCCTCCTCAATCTACAGGAAAGAGAAAAAAAAGTAAATAATTAAATTATTATATATAGTAAATATAAGTGCTTCACAGTGAGCAGATCCACTTAACTGCTAAAAAACATAACGTAAAAAAGTCTTTGTCCCACTGTCATGACTCCCTGGGACACTTGAATACAACAGAGCCATCGTTGATGTTATTCGTAACGCTGGTAAATGGTTAAAATTGGGCTGTGAAAAAAAAAAAAGTGTTCAGTTAAAGGCCCAGCACACCCATGGTACACATCCACAGGTGTTTTTAATTATTTTACCTATTTAAACCTCTCCAGGACCGATGCTGCGTTCCAGTTGAACTGGGAAGCCGAAATTTCCGAGTTCCCAAATTTCAACTGGAAGGCCCCCTGAAGTCGGATTTCTAACTTGGAAAGTCGGATGAACCTCACCAACCCCAACCTCAAAATCCAAGATGGCTGCTCAGTGCATCTACACTAAAACAGCTGTAGTAATATAGAGTTTATAGCACTTGTGTCTTATTTGTGTCTCATTAAATCAGTCGTACACAAAGTACTGCCCAACTTCTATCTGTGGACATGTTGCTACGGTGCTTGTATGCACAAAATACCAGAGTAATGCATTTTTATCAACTGGTGTTGCCTACAATAGCTAACCTGGCTGGAGCAAACCCCCATTAAGTTTTACAAATTGTTGTACTGGAATGTGGTCTACTCGGATGTGACGTCATTCCCAGCTCCAACTTCTGAGGTAAATGGAACGCAGCATGAGTGGAAGTGCAGAGACTGTGCATGATTGAAATCTCCCTCAGGTAGGGCTGACCCGAATGCGTCGAAGCTTCGACCGTTGCCACCAGTGAGGGCTGGACAGAGTACACCTATATAATTTGTATTGGTACATACACAGCCCTAGCTACGCCAACCTTCAACCAGAGCAGGTCAGTAGCTCTAAAACTCAAATCTTGCCAATAATCATGGAGTCAGACCAATATAAATCTCACACATGAGAATAATTTATAGAGGAGAACCTTCTGTTCCAGCAGGGCCCTTCGGAGCGACACCCTCTGCTCCAGGTCCTTCCTCTCGCGCTCGTGCTGGGCGTCCGTCTGCATCTTGATCTTGCTCTGGTAGGCGTTGAGAAGCTCCAGCTCCTGCTGTAGCTGCATTCGCAGGCCTTGGCACTGAGCCTCCTGAGTCTCATCCAGACGGAGCTAGGGACAGAGAGAAGATCAGGATCAGGATCCAACGAGGAAAACACATTACGCAAACCATTACTAGATATCAAAAGGTGGCAAAAACGTAAAATTGGGTGGCACCTTCACGGTCTTATTTTACAACTTTAGGATTCTACATTCCTGGCATTCCCAGACTCACCGCCTGAGTGGAAAGCATCTCGTTGATGGAGTGGTCATACTGCTCTGCCAAGATGGCAAGCTTGCGGTGCTGCTCCTGCTTCAGCCGTTTAAGGACGTTCTTGTGCTCTGACTTTGGCGTGGTCTCCAACAGATGGTTCCTCAGTGCTTTATACTGCCTGGTCTGGATCTTACATGTGTCCTGGAACTGCTTCTTGATCTGTAGCTCTTTGGACTTATGTCACAGAGAAAAATAATCAAATGATGTATTTCTATATCTAAAAGCCAACATTAAGACAACACAGAAACAGAACATTATAACCTACATTAGGTCTGTAAAATCAAAACATTTTCGGGCTCAGACCAAGCAAGTCGAACCGGGAAAACCAGGCTTTACATGAATAAGGACGTTGCATGTTAAAACAGATCCTACAAGTACCCAGAGCGTTTAATTATTATTATTGAAATGATTATATCTACTGAATATTCAATGGCCGTGCGTGCTCACGAGCCGGGTTCTCACCTTGAGGCTCTTGGGCTGCTGGCGAACCTCCATAACGTGTTTGCGTCGCAGTTCCCTCTCCCTCCTCTTGTTGTACTCCTGCTGATTGGTGAGCTCCGTCTGGTGCTGCAGGCGGATGAGCTCGGCCCTCGTCTTTTGGATGGTGTTGACCTGGCGGAACTCCAGTTCTTGCATGGACTCATGGTGCCGGAGAAGCATGGCGTGTTCCAAGTCCTTCTGGGTCTGACGCTTGTTCAGCTCCTAATCATGTGCACGTGGAGACGACAAACAAAGAGATGAGGCTGTCACGCACCGAAGATGACTCAATTCTAGTTTGTTAATTGCTTAATATTTGTAACATTTTAGATCCAGCAGTACTATGTAGGAGACAGAGTACCGACCTCGCGCACTAAGTCCTGTTCAATATTGTGGCGAGCAATCAAGATCCTCCGTTTGAACCTGCGGCACTCCAGGTCCAGATACTGCCTCTGCCTGCGCTGCAAGTTGGCCTCCTCTTCAGCTTGGAAGTGTTGGAAGTTCTCCTTCTGCTTGGACAACCACTCCTGCTTTTCTTTCTTGGGTGTTGACTGATTTTCATTCAACTCCTAAATAAAAAGAAAGATTTCAGGTCACTGGTAGAACAGACTTCATAGTACTGATTGTTGTCCATTAGCTGATACAGTGGAAACCGCTTGTTGTGATCACGTCTGTCCGGGTCAAATTGATCACTAAAAGCGTATGATTATTATTATAATTATTGTTTCTCTTTATTTCTCATGCAGATTACCATCTAATTGACATTTGCATATTTATTAGATGAATATTAAGTAATGAAACAGACACTTTTGCCACTTACTGGCTCGCTGATAATTCTTCTGCCTTTTACCTCACCAAGGGCTCGCTTTGGGGTGAGGCTTTGCCGTTTTTATGCCGGCTCTGTGTCACTGCAGCGCTGGCGGTGCATGCAGATGAACGGCGCCCCCTTTGCCAGGGCTCCTCGCTCCGGGCGCTGGCGGCATGAAGGCAGGCGGGCGCCATTCGTCTGCATGTGCTGCCCGCGCTGCGGTGGGGCAGAGCCGGCAGAGTTTCTGTTTTAAGGGGGCTTTACGTGACCAGACATTATCAATCCACTTGACGAGGGCGGCTTCAACCACAGGTGCTTTCCGCATGCACATTAATTTTCTGTAAGGTAGCCTGAAGAACATTAAGTTTCGCTGCTGCATCGCAATTCATTGAGAGAAAATAACTTTCTTTTTCCTGTCATGATGTCAATGTGCACGCAGCACCAGTACTCAGGTAGCCAGCTGGATTGCAGACAGGTTACAGTGAGCCACGAGGCAAACTATCAAGGGAGTGAAGTAAGAAAAACATTCTGTATATAGAATTACCATAGTTTTAACAGTTTTTCCACATGTTGTCATGTATGAAAAGACCCAAAATGAACACTGTAAGTGGACTACTTGATTACTACAAGCAAATTACTTAAACAGCATATATATATATATCTATATATATATATAGATATATATATATCTATATATATAGATATATATATATATATATATATATATATATATATATCTCTATATATATATATATATATATATCTATATCTATATCTATATCTATATATCTATAAATATATATATATATATATATATATATATATATATATATATATATATATATATATATATATATATATCTATATATATATATATCTATATATATATATATATATATATATCTATATATCTATATATCTATATATATATATATATATATATATATATATATATATATATATATATATATATATATCTATGAATGATTCTGTCCCAAGCTTTTTGATCCATATAAGCGGTTGATCACTATAAGCGGTTTCCACTCTAGTAAGTAAACTGAAAAATACAGTTTTGGAGACTATTGTACGGGGCAAGAAGGAGGCCTGGACCCCCCCCCCTTACCTCTTTGAGTTGTTCCTTGCGAAGTTTGTACTCCCGTTTCTGGGATTCCAGGAAGCTGTTGAGCTCTTTCTTCTGCTGACTCTGAATATGTTGTTGGAACTTCTTTTCATCATTGTTAAAAGTTTTCGCCTAACGGAGAAATGCACAACATAATCAGTTTGCTCTACGTAAAATAACAGTGTTTTGTAAACCATAAATGAGTTGAAGGCATACATCTTTCTCCATGGACGCCTGGTGCTTCTTGATCAGTTTCTCCATCTCCTGGGCGAAGCTGTTCCTCTGGTTCTCCAGCTCCTTGTCCAGGCGCAGTCTGTGCTCGTCCATCTCGGCCTTCAGCTTGTTTTCCAGAGCCATCAGCTGTTTCTGGTGCTGCCGCCTCATGCGCTTGTAGCCCAATATCTGCTCCCTTAATTCAGAATCCTGCTCGTGCTCCTTAATCTGGCGAGTGAGCTGGAAAAAAAACGAGACACAGATTCTCTTTATGTTGTTGTAGGTGGAAAGAACAAGAGGCCAACATATGTATCATGTAAAAGTGAGGTATTTAAGAGAACATGGGAAACATGGACAACTATTTTTTAAAACTGCATATCCAAGTGCATAAATGTTCCAAGCTGGATCATGACTCTGCTTTTGATTACATGTAAAATTACTACTTTCTAGCCTTAAAGCAAAAAGGATTCAATGATCACGAGGACAATATGTCAAAAGATTTCTGCCTTTGAACAACAAATGGATGTGGAAAATGTCCAGCAGCTATACAAGGCAGTTATTTTAGCCATCTTCTTATCTGATCTGCAAATACAATAACTGCATTATTACCACCGAGGCTGTGCGTATAGTAGCAAAGTGTTCGCGGTTCCGTTTTGGCCGTGGAGTGTGTGCGGGTGGGGACTGTGGCTCGGTTGGCCGGGTGTTAGGCTCAGACTCTTCGTTGTATGTCTCCTCCTCCTGAAAGGTAGGCAACAGGACGTGTAAATAGCAGAACAAGATACTGCAAAACAATCAGAAGCGATCAAAGTGACGTCCAAATAACAAGACTGGAAAACCTGAACTTCTTACCGGTTTGAGGTGTATCACGGAGCTGTTGGACATGACCGTGTGGTCTCCCTCAATATCCACCTCGCTCTTGTCATCGCCTGCATCTGTCAGACTGTTGACAGAGCTGCTCTGGGAACTGGCACTGATTGACATACTGGGTATGGATTGGTTGCTCCCCACGCTGTTGACCGTACCCGTCCTACCCACGCCGTGATCCGTCTCCTAAAAATAACACACACAAGACAGACGGTAACAAGGTTACACAACACAGCTCTCTAATTACATAGGATGACACAATACTACAAAATACGACCTCGCTAAACCGGAGATGACAAAGAGATGGAGAAAGAGAAAAATGCAGGCTAGTGGAAACAGTCATATGACAGACCTCGTCTTCGTCTTGTGCCTCTGTTGTGGGGCCGTTGTGGGCTTCCTGAAACAAGAGCTTCTTCATCTTACGATACTGCAGATTGTCAAGCTCTCGCACCGCGTCCTTGGTCCGACTGATCAGGTCTATTAGAACCGATTCTGGTCGCTCGCGCTGGACAAACGCATGCTGGAGGAAGAACACGGAAAAAAGACGTCTTGGATTAAAATCCTGACTTCTAATATGGTTGTAGGGATTAACCATAAAACATAATCTGCCATAGCCATTTTTGTTTTTTAAATTCTTACCTTTAAGAGCTCCTCAGAGTTTGGTCTATCCTGGGGAAATTTCTGAAGGCAAGAATCTACAAAGTTTCGGAAATAATCCGTCCTAAAGTTGAGAGATGAAATGTGGAAAAGGGATAGAATTGTAAGTTATTTTATGGACTCAGTTTATTTAAGAAACACACACCAGTTCTTATAAATTTCATTCTGAACTCACCATTCACTAGACTGCAGCGTTGGGCTCTCATTCTGTGCTATGTGGTATAAGGCACTCATTGCATTCATGTTGAACAGTGGAGGCTTCCTCTCAGCTACAGACCAGGTAGAGGGTTACATCAATGATTCAGATGTCGCAAAGAAAAATGAAATCAAGAGATTTATAGTTAGAAGTGTAAAAAGAGAGGGATGTGGATACAAGCAATGTAACAACAAATATATTAGAAGTGAATCAGACCATATACAACAGTGACCATACCTAATTCAATGCAGGTTATTCCCAAAGACCAAATGTCCACCTTCCCATCATACTGGCCCTCATCCATGGCTAAAATTACTTCTGGGGCCATCCTGAGAAAACAAACGCATTCAGCACATTAAAAATATGTACATAGCCATTTCTAGAAATTTGCAAAAGTACTCTGAGAAGAACCTTAAATATGAATGTTTCGTAGCGTACCAATATGGAGTCCCGACAAAGGAGTTGGCAGGACAGGCAATGGAGGCAGAACCAAAATCTGCTAGTTTTACCTGCCCCGGCTCCGTCAACAAGACGTTTCCTGCCTTGATATCTCTGTCAAAACACATAATAGGAAATGATTACAGATCCACACAGAAGAAGGCGGCATAAGCAGTGCACAGCATGCTCCCAGACACACACTCACCGGTGAATCATTTTGTGGGAGTGAAGATAAGCCAACCCTTGAAGAGCACCATGGGTAATTGCAGCTATTTCAACTTCTTGCAGAGGTTTCTTGTGAACTGGAAGGGGGATACATTCACCAACAGCGATGTCAATCAAGAACAAGGTGACGAGGATAATTTTGAAGAGCGAGACTACCTCTCTGTTTGTAATCATGCAGCCTCATGCAAAGGTTTTCAACTCACCTTCTAACAAATCTGAAGCAGAGCCGAGACAGTACTCCATTACCAGCTGCAAATAGAGTGTGATAGAGTGAAATAGAGTGTTTTGTGTGAATTTGTGACTACCAGCAATCAGTGGGTAATAATTTTAGTCATCATAACCGACTCTTGTGTAGAATCTTACCCAGGCAGTGTGCTCTCGCAGGTAACATCCTTTGTACTCTATGCTGTTTGGGTGTTGTATTCTCTGCAGGAATTTCACCTCCTTGATTATGTCTTGCCATTTCTGTGAAAATGGTACAAATTAGAATGAAACGGGAAAAAAAATAAACACTCATGAGTAAATGTGATTAACAATTTGCCTGTAAACATGATATGGGTTAGTGAAAGCTATCATACCTCAGTGGACTGCTTTCCACTGTAAGACATCTTCTTGATGGCCACCACCTCATTTGTCCGCACATCCCGTGCCTGAATGATAAGCACATTACATATTGTCATCGTCACCTCTGAACATTACCAATGATTTAAGTTTTTAGTTTAGTGGTGTAGGTTACACGAGCTACAGTAGAAGTATCAGTTTTTTTTTAGATACCCATAATAATAAATTGTATCAATTTGATCAATAATCACTGTATGTGACCTCATTGCCCCAACCATCGTGACAACACAATCTGTATTAGAGACTCAACTACATGATCCACATTCAAATTCAGATTATGTAAACGTAATGTAGCTGTTGGGGCAACAGGGCATATTGTTGGGACCTGTGATACAATTCTCTGTAGGCTGACTGACATATGCAATGAATGCTTCTAACTGCTTGGTCATAATATCCATATTACAGACTATGCTAAGCTAATATTGGTTATACCTTAGCCAACAACAAATTATGCAAAAACACCAAGTCAAACCCAAAATATTACATTTTCAAAGATATTAAGACAAACATACAACATCACAATAATTGTGGAGTTTGATTGCTCAATAATTTGCTGGAGGTCAAGGCTGACACGGTAAGGCCCCGATCACAGAGACGTGTTGCCCGCAAAACCATTGTTTTCCTCTGGCACAACGCGCCTGCCGTGCGATCTTCTCTGGCGAAATTGCATTTTTCCAGCCGTTTTAGACGCGCACAAAAAAATTTAAATATTCTCAACTTTTCAGTGCCAGGCACATAGTCGCACCACTCGTCATTGTCAAACTTGGCCCAGGCAGCCAATGAAAACAAGCAAGAGGCGGGCGTTACTACTTAACCACTTCCTACCTGTTTTGATGCCAGTAGATGTGGCTAGCTAGCTAGTTAGCTGTTGGACCAACAACATATATGAGAGGGAAGGAGGAATTCATATCCCATGGTGTGATAGTTTCATGTAGGCTACTGTCTTTAAGAGAGTGACCTTAACATTTTCCCGTTAATCACATTTGATCGCCCAGTTGCAAGCACACAGCCCCGCTCCACCGGCGCACCTTACTGTTTTTGCCCGACGCAATTTGCCATGGCGTTTTTGAGGGACGGCCACACCTGTAGCGACGCGTCTCTGTGTGATCAGCCCCTAAGACAGTGTTGCTAAAACAGTCCTGGATTTTTAGAATCATTCTGACATGTTTAAAAGGATCTAAAGGCCTTTGGGATTGGTAGAACAATGCTCTCCAATTGCTGAATACCGAAACAAAACAGAACGACTTATCGATATCATCCCAATGACCTTCGAGGCTACAAAGCCCCAAACTTCAAGCCTGTTCTGTATAGACTTGACAGGCTGAAACACATTCATGCACTTCTTTGTTAGCAGTTTATAGTACTATGAAACAGGATTTTCTCAATTCCGGGGAAGTTATCACGGCAGCATTCATCTTATCATCCATAACAATACTCTTGAGGTAAACAATTGAATTATGCCATTCACATTACACAGTGCTATACCAGAAATGTGCACTTGAATATATTTCATTAACTGAGCCAGGCTTAACTTTTCTGCTCTGATAACCCTGTATTTTTTGGCCAGACCCCTATGTGTCCCAATGTGCCAACAAAGTGGCCTCACTGAAATGAATGAGGCGGCTGCGTCTGATGTCAGACTGAACATGGCCGTCTGCTTGGACCATAGCCTTATAATGTGAAATACTCACAAAATATACAGCACCAAAGCTGCCATGTCCGATCTCTCGCAGATCTGAGTAGAGCTTTTCTGGGTCCTCCTTGAAGAAGAGATCGGCAACTTCGGGGTCCTTCAGGCTCCCCGCCCGACTGCTGTTGGGCATAATGGGAAGCTGGGGGGGCAATGCCGCTGCCGCCAGGAACTATCTGGGTCTGCGACAGCGACTTGGAAGCCCCCACCGATGGCTCATCTGCAGGACAGTGGTCTCATATGTGTTCAAAGCTAAAAAAGTACAAAGAAAACCAAGAATGAGTACACTGAAATAAACAGCAGCAGAGTGGTATAAACTAATGCATTGATGTTTTCCTGGTATAAATTACAGGGCTTCATTATTAATACTGAATGGACAGCAGAGAAGTACAATATGCTCAAAGAGTGGTTTACATAAGAAGTTAATTTTGGATGTTTTGAGGAAGTATACACATATTCTCTACCTTACTAATAAGTTCCTTTACATTGGTAATGTTATGCTACAATATTAATGCTATATGTTATGGTGAGAGGAAAACAACTGGTAAGTGAAACATTACACAGCTCTCTGGCCGTCCATATGTGCTACAGCAGAGCCTATTAACCTGAGCGAGAGGAATCTAAGCAAAACATGAACCGAACCACGATGTCAGGTGCAAATGTGGAGAACGGCCGGTCGGAAATCCTGAGGTAGCAAGAGATAGGTCTCCTGTTTCCATAGTAACAGCAACCATGGTAAGGAAATCAGTGGGCTGTGTCCTGACAAACTCCTCTCTCACACCTTCAGTGACTGGTATGTAGACAGGCAGATGTGAGGAGGATACAAAGAGCCGCCGTCTCGCAGCTGACAATTTCCAGCTCGAACAAAGAAACCGAAGAGGTAACAACACGCTGCTTCATCGTCTGTGAGATAGGCTAGGTGCCTGAACTGAAACAAAGCATTCCAGTGATAGGACTACTTGTTAAACCTGTAGGTACTCGGTAAACACGCGTTCTCAAACATACCAAACATTGTCCATATAACGTCAGTACAAGTGAGTGATTCTAGCAATGCTTTTGGTTCTGGTTATATTTGCCCTAGTTGTGAGGTATCCAGAGCTGCAACATACCAATGCAAAGCAGATAAATAAGTCGTTTGTGGTGCTCACTGTGTTGAAAAACTTAAAAAGCAGCATGCGTGTACGCAGGATAACCCATCAACTTAACTGAAAAAGAGTTGTCATTGTGAAGAGTTTTCTTCTGAATGTGAAAAATACTGAAAATATCCACAGTAGGGTGTGTGGATTGATCTTAAAAGCTCACCATATAAAACCAAAACTATCTATACAACTAGAAATATGAGGGAAAATGTGTTTTTTTGTTTGTTTTATATTTTAGATGAAGTCACCCTTTAAAATTACAGAAATGGACAGAATATAGCATAGGTCCACATCTCCACTGTCAGGCTTAAACTTTTAACTATTTTCCGCCTATTAAATAGTTTGTTATACAGCTTCACTGCTGTAATACAGATGTAGACTGTAAAAGATCACTGAGGAAAGTTTACTGAGTCCATGCGGCTCAGATGATCAGCTGCAAACAGATGCAGAGCTGACGCTGGAGTCACAAGACATCTTTCCCAGCCTGGGAGAAACAGCCCCCAGTTCAAGCAGACATCTTTTGTCTCACAACAACAACAACACTGAACAACTCACTATATTCCACACAGATGCAGCCACCACGGCCCTGAAATAAAGCCTCATTACCATGTGGGGACTGTGCCTCTTTATTGCCATTGTTCTTTACTACATTGTTGCTCATGAATGAGCTTTGTTGTCATATCTCATGATGGCATTTTTCGTCTGTGGGACATGTGAGCGCAAAGGGTGAGTGATGATAACTGATACCTTCATAAAACACCCAACTAGCAAGCACACACACATATGCACAAGAATGCAGCAGGACAGGACAACAAAGCTGGAGGGCTGGAATTCCCAATGTATGCCCTCACTGCGCTGCATTTCCTGTTCGCACAGCTATAGGGAGGTAGGAAGGGGCCCTGGTGAGCATTTGGACTAGTGATTATCTGTCTTTCTTGACTTAACAGCGATGGCACGCTTACAGACATGCATTGCAATTTCAGATACAGTGAAATAAAGAAAAGCTTTCATACCATACAGTTAATCTATCTTTACAGAATGCAACTGTCATCACTTTTTATCAGTAATCAGTTAAATCATTTCCTTTTGGCACTCCGATCCACAACACAAAAAAACACATAATCACACTGTGTCAACCACCAGTGCTTCCTTTATCTTTACCACCCATGTCAAACAACAAAAAAATATATTTATGTACAGGCCTACATTACAGTACCCTTGTACAGTAGTGTTATTGCTCTGAAAAATTTAAACAACATCAAAATGACCAAGGTTTACCCCCAAACTATCATACCTGAGGTAAACTAGTAGCCCAGCCTTATACCTGCTGCGTTATACCCTGAGTTTACCTGTGTAGCTGTGGTAATACCTTACTGGAGTTGCAACACAAGTGGAATTACACAGAGCACTTAGTGGGATTTTCTGAAAGTTGTCACTTTCCAACAGCTGTTTCAGCTGTCACACAAGTAAATCAAACAAAACAAAGTCTGAAAAGTAAAGACCCAGCAACACATCCCAAAGCGTGTGCAAACAAAATCAGAGGTTTTCAGGCAGGAGCTCCCAAACTAGCCAACGTTGACTTGTACTGTTAGCTACACACCAAACTTAACGTTAGGCTAAGCTAAGTTACGTGTCACATTATTAAACAATACGAGCACTATTCGCGACGTATTTACAACGTGAACACTCGAGCGACTACTCGAATGGTGTGAAATTAAACCAACTTTTAAGAGTTATTTGCCAGAAATTGCTAAATTAGCAGGCTAACTAACCTATGTGATGTTTGCTAAGTTAGCTTAGCCCAGTTAGCTTGAACTCACCCTCTCCTGACAGGCCAGCTTTCAACACTGTACAGAATGTCGTGTAAATTCAAAACACTTTGGGATTATAAAAGTGTTCTTCCTGTTTTCATCCCCGGCGCGGTGGTTTCCTACGCTCAATTCTCGCGGTTCTGAACGCTGTCAGTCGATTATAACGCGCAGATTTCGTGAATTACTGTAGGTTAAAAAAAATCCCCACCCTCGAAGTAACCGGGGAGCCAGAAGAGTCGAGTCCCACTCCCAGGCAGGTTCCAAAGATGGCCGCCGAGCGCTCCACCCGCCGCCTCCCTTCGTGTGGAAATACGTTGAGGGGAGAATGTGAGGGAAGTTCAAACACCTCCTAAACACGCAGAAACAAGCCGCGTCGGTATGGGCGATGTCGTTAGAAGAGATGGGGTTTTTAACCTAGCACACTGGCGTGTTAACTAGTAACTTAGCTGTTTAGTTACTCTGCCTTTTTACTGTCCGTCTTCCTTCGACATACTGCAAACAGCAGTTCCGCCCTGCCTGCCTGTTGTAGTTGCACTAAACTCTCTCTGACCCAAAAACATCCAGAGGCGGAGACATTGTTAAAAAACACTCGGCTATAATATAAAGTGGAGTAAATACTCTACTCATGGTATAGTATTTCCTCATATTTGTTTCTGACATACACCATGGAATAGGTCATATAAAAATATATATCCTTGTAATATAAAATGCTGATATCTGAAAAGTAGAATTGATTTTGATTGTTAGGATTGTTGTTATTGGATAACTACTTTATCACATATTGTAAAGTACTTATAGTTAGAGACCGACTGTAGTGAGTCTGTTGAAGGTGGCATAAGAGTAAAGTCCATAGCGAGTCCAAAATATTTTTTTTTATTATTATTTTATTATTATATTTTATTTATTATTTATTTCTTATGTACAAGTGGAATTTTTTTTTTTGGCTTGATGGTGGCACCAGAGAAAGGGTCAAAAGGTCATCAAAAACATGATAATTCATTCTCTGGTTACAATAAATATCAATAGCAAATTTTCTTTAAGCAATGATCCAACATTTTTGTTCATAAACATATTGTTCAAGAATATTTTTTGGCCTAATATTGGCAAAAGTAAAAAAAAAAAAAAAAAGACCAGGGGATTACCAATATCTTTAGGAATTGGGACCAAGCAGGCTGCTATATGCCAAATCTCATGACTTGCCAGTCGTAGTGTTGATGGATGATCAACACCATCTTGGGTCCAGAAACAAATGAAAAAAAAATGGTAAGAAACTCCATGAGAATTTGGGGAATACATCATTTCATTTTCTTAAACACATTTGTATCATTCTAATGAAGCTTTGCAGTAGATATCAGTTTATCTACCTCAGCAAAAAGAAGCCCATAAGCACATTTTGTCATCTTGCCCTGGCCCAGAACAACACAATTCAAAACACACACAAACATTCACAAGATAATACTTTGATGGTCCACACCAGGGAATTAAACAGTAGGCTACAGAAGTTAGTTTTCTACTGTGGCTACTGAGCAGCTTCACTGGAACAGTGTGTTATGTGCCTTGCCCTGGGGATCCTCGGCAGGCTTGTTGTTGAAAGGCCAAAGAGTGCATCTCAAGGCTCTCCACTGAATTTTTCTGGAGGGTTTAAACCAAATATTGAATTGTTTTTAATTTCTGAAAAGTTTATAATACTTAGCAGCATACAGTAAATGAGGGCTTCCTCAAAACTGGATTTCCAGAGGTGACTGGGTGGTACTTACATCATACTTAAAGAACCCTGACCAAGAGTATGCAATTTTTGTCTTTGGGCAGTGCATGATAGTCAGCTATTGTTTAATAATGTATTCTCTGCATTTGGTTGGTTTGTGTGCATGATGTAACAGTGTACAGAAGAAACCCCTGTAGCTTCTCCTTCAAGTTCAACCCCCCCCCCCCCCCCTCCTCTCTCTCTCTCTCTCTCTCTCTCTCTCTCTCTCCATCACTATACACGGTAACTCAGCAGCCTGTACAATAACCTGCCTGTTCCAAAGCCAACATGGCAAAGTTCTACTCAATTTGGCTCTTGGAGGGCGTTTGGATCAGCTTAAATGCGAGTGGAGGAGGAGACTGCATTACTTTGACAAGCTTCCTCTTCACATGGTGCGAATGGAAAATAAATAAATAAATGAATAATAATTATCATAATGATATTGATGATGGCAGTTTAATAAAGTGGATGTAAAAGAACATTTCTTGTTTCACAAGACACATTACTCATCTTCCAGCAATGTAGTCTCCTCCCTTTTCAATTTCCTCTTTTTTCTCTCCTTTCTCTTTTTTCACCTGTTCTTATTTCCTAAGTCTTCTTCAAGGTCATTTTCCAGATATAAAAACTCTGCATTTTCATTGCTGAAATCACGGATGTTTTTGTTTTCTCAAATTATGTTTTTGTGCTCAGCAATAACACATGGTACACATGGTACACAGAGGAGAGGAAAACATGCACATTCTCAAAATTGTATCTGGTGCTGGGAGTAGATCCCCTCCAAAATGTGCTTTTTCAAATAAAAAATGACTTGCTCCCGCACATACTTTTCTCTGCTTTATTAGTCAACGTTTCGGTCAACAAGGACCTTCATAAGGACATTAAGAAGATAAAATGGTGGTATGTGCTCTTTTAAACACCACCAAATCAATGTGATTGGATGATTGGAAGTGTCTGCCATCCCTATTGGTTGAGGAAGTGACATCATCACATATCCATTGCACCATGAAAAAAACATGGTACAACACATGGTACACAGAGCCATGCTGGTATTTACTGCAAGAGATAAAGCCAATGATCGGCCATTCATTACATTTTATTTTCTAGCTGGGCAACAGTAATATTTTCCCTATACTTTGAGCAGAAACCCAGTCTATGTTCAGATAACTGCCATTTACAGTAACTTTAAAATGAGCAAATTAGACTTATTTTTTTAACTAAACTGGTTAAAGCCATTAAGTAATGGTGGTTGGCTAGACAGGTGGTAGTTGTCAGGTGTAGCAGGCTTCCTTACAAAAAGGTGTTAAGAGGTGTTGAGGGTAGTAGCCACGGCAGTGGTGTTGGTGAATGTTGTCATGTTAGAGAAAGCTCTTAGGCTTGGTTATACTGCATGAGGGTAAACAAAGGGACCCAGTAACTTAAGGATGCTGCTATGACAGGAACCTGCTCTCTGAATGAACAGGTGTAGGAGCTGCACGCTCAGTTTTGACTGAGGTCAATGCATCAGAGGCTTCTTCATTCTTTTCTCTTGCCCCCTTCTCTACATCTCCTTTTCTTTCCTCACTCTTTTACTTCCAGGTCAAAAGTGAGAGTGTCTTTTGTTTAAAGAAACTTGTGAACTTTAGGCTGGATAATTGGAAAGAAGCTAAATCATTATAGAGTGATGAGATAGGGGGTTGAATATCAGAAGATGATGAAAGAGAGGATGGATACATCTTTTCAGAGGTGGTTTTGAGCCCACACATCATATATAATATTATTTGTGATCATGTTCATTCCATTTGTATAGATCATATTGAGAAGACAAACGAATTCATTTTTTTCTTCTCAACATATAATTTAGCTGTGTGTCTTTCATAAACTTTGGCAGACTACTAATTTCTGTAGGATATAATAATCTAAAGTAGCTCATATATAGAATATGTTAGGGTCTCGTTTTTTTTGCTTCAATCTTATGCAGTAAATACAGTAATATAATTGCAGTATTAATTAATGCAAATTGATGTGGCATCCCGTAAACATAATGTTCACGTGGTGATGACTTAGGCTTTTATTTTGAAGAAAAATATCTCCGGAAAGTCCGAGGACACGCCCCTGTTATGACGTAGGTCCAAGTGCGGAAGTAAATTGCCTGCGTTTCCCACATGGTGAAAATGGCTGCGAATGAGGAAAAACAACAGGGCCACAGACCCGGCATATATAAACAGAAAAATAAAGGCCACAAACATGGCAAGCACCGGACGAAAGGTGAAATTGAGAGAGAAAACAAAGGTAAGCCGCGTTCAGCTATAAAGTGTTACTTAACAGCTGCTGTTAGCTTGTGGCTTTGGCTTTCCACGGCTCGGCAAACACACGTGTTGAGTTTTCTGGTGATTATCGGGGTGGCATCAGTTCCGTAGAGAATGTGCTACATGTAAATCAACTATACATCTCTTTGTAAGAAATGACCCACCGTGTGACGTTGGTAAGTGCACCTAATTGCTAGTGTACATCCTTCAGTTGACCCAGGACCTTTATAGCACGGGGAACCAATCAGATCTCCCAGATATCTCTGGAGAGAAAAAAACAGTTGTCATTGTTGGCTTTTTTTATTATTCCAAAATGTTAAATGGGGTTCTTCATAACTCAAAACTTAATATGCATGTATTTTTTTTTATCATCACACATAATTAAATGAGAAATGCAACATTGTAGATTATAAATAATGCCACCCAGTATATTTGCACTGCAACTTACACTACAAGTGTATGTGATTCTATCAAACAACAACATACACATACTCAATTGAGAAGCTATTGCAAAGTTATAGCTTAAAGGAATAGTTGAGGATTTTTGACATAGAGGGGTTTGAGTTACACACTGGAAACGGAAACATGGACATTATTTCAGTCTGCAGATCTTAATATGCACAGAGAGAGGATCCCGTTTAACTGAGCTGAGAGTCTGTCAGATAGAAATGAACTGCAGCAAATGGGACAAACGAACAACTTCAATCAACTTTTAAATTTTCAGACAAACTGCTGGTTCACCGCAAAATCTCCGTCCACAGAATCTGAACTAATGTCCATGTGTCTATATCTGTAAGTTTAGTATTTATAGAAGATTTCTATTTCAAGTAAATATGAACTATTCCTCCCTTGTTGTCACTAGTTGAGAGAGGTGTCGATTGAACTTTGTGGTAACCTTTGAGGTGATACATTCTGCAGTTGTTTTTGTGTCAATACTTGCAATGACAAAACTACTTATGGCCTCAAAAATTATCCATCGAATGAATACTTTTTTTAATGAAAAAAAATGAACATTACAAGCCTCACAAAGTCAAGGCAGTCTTTGTTGCAGGGTTTTTGTATTGGATTGCACTGAACTCGACAGGTGTTTTTGATATATTATTATCCACCCAGCAGCAAAGATACTGTAGACATCAATCGTAACTTCAGTAGCCTACAAAAAGCCATGTGAATAGCTTGTTCGCACACTGTTCACATATCTACCTCAGATGTATTGACAGCTTATCGTTACATCGTATGTTTTACCTGAAGGACGCGTTCAAACCCAACAGCAGTTCAAATATTGAATTCTAAAAACTTTTACTGTTCGATATAATGAGTTTGCAGTGATTGACACAAGCAGAATGTATGCAGATATATTGTACTAGAAGGTCTTTTCTCTTTTCTGAGCAGCAAGGTTGCGGTTTGTTTGTACAGTTGAGACCTTCTTTTGCACTTTGTTTTTCATAACAGTGCAGACACTAAGAGGTTTGCTCAATAAAGCATCCAAATCAGCCTTTGGAAGTGTGCACCTACATAGATATTTACCATCTCGCACAACATAGTAATAAATCCTTGTGTTGCCCTGTCTCTCAGGGAGAGTGTCAGTGACGGCCCTTACCAAAAAACAGAGGAAGGAGCAAAAGAGGATGGACAGAAGGCACAAAGCCAGCCAGCTACGCAGGAATAAGAAAGACATGGTAAGTTTTTATTTCACTCGCATGAAGAATAATCTCCTTTCTGAATTCATGATCGGTGCTGCAGAGTGTCCGTGTTTCTTTGTCTTTTTTTAGGTCTTGACAGAAAAGCGACGTCTAGGCACCAGGGACGGTCCTCCTCACTTGGTCGCCGTGGTGTCCCTCCATGCTGGAGTCGACGCCGGTGCCGTCACCAAACTGCTACGCGGGGAGGGCGCCGGGGGCGTCGTACATCAGGAGCGATGCGTCAGTGGCGTCAGCGACAGTTTTGGGCTGCTCCTGCCTCGTTTTAAGCAGAGGTTCACCTTTCTAAGCCAAAGCACGGGTAAGTGTTGAGTGATATATAACAGTTGTTGCTTCAAAAAAAAAAAAAAAAAGTATTTATAGATTGTTCCATGTTATAGGCCTTTGTTGTACTATTTTGTCTTGGGCATCATGTTGTCCCATTCTGAAGCTTCTGTAACGGTTTCTTTTGGACAGCTGACATACACTCCCTGCTGGATGTGGCAAAGATTGCAGATAGCCTTGTGTTTCTGCTGGACTCCACTGAAGGTTGGGACAGCTACGGAGACTACTGTCTGTCCTGCCTCTTTGCCCAGGGCCTCCCCAGCAATGGTGGGTATAAACCTGAACACTCCTTTGACACTGGGATTGACTGTTGTTGCAGCAGATTTTATGCGTGATTTCAGATTTTTTATAGTGTGTATTTTCTTGTCTCTCCATCCCTAAATTCACCCCATGCAGCACTTGTGTGTCAGGGTGTGTCCGATCTTCCCGTGAAGAAGAAGGTCGAGTCCAGGAGAGCGCTGTCGAAGATCACAGAGATCCGTTTCCCCGACACCCGTCTCTTCCCTCTGGATTCGGAGCAGGACGCCACCCTACTCCTCAGACACCTGGGCACTCAGAGACAGAGAAAGCTCGGTTTCCGCTCCAGGCGTTCCCATCTTCTGGGTCAGCACGTCACTTTTACGCCCAACAGCCCCGCTGAGGGGACAAGCGGCGGACCCACCGGCCTGGGCACCCTCTGCGTCTCTGGGTACGTCCGCGGCCGCCCTCTACAAGTTGACAGACTGGTGCACATCAGCGGACATGGAGACTTTCAGCTCAGTCAGATCGATGCTCCAAGGGATCCTCTTCCCCTCCACTTAACAGCAGCCAGACCAGCAAAGACCGGCAAGGGAGATGTTGACATGCAGGTAGGTGGAGAGACTTGAAACACCCCAGTGAATATCCGCTGTTCTTAAAAATGTAAATGTCACAATATGAGTGATAGTAAGTGGGCTAGAACATGCAAAAACACTTCTATGGTCCGAGTCGACTTTGTTTTGGATCTTCTGTGCAGTTAGTTTAATCTCAACATTTCCCCATTTACCTCAGTCATCTGTGTTCCCCACAGGATGGAGGTGATGATGAGGCTCCAGTGAGGGTGCTCATGAAAGCAGACCCGTCCTCCAGGGAGAAACTGCAGGCAGAGGCAGAGGTGGACCCCATGGACGGAGAGCAGACGTGGCCAACGGACACCGAGCTTCTGGAAGCTGAAGGTGCAGAAACAGAACGTACATAGCATTTTGAGATGATACAATCGGTAAGATGAGGATAAGATCATTTTCAGTGTAGTGGTTAGAGCAATCCCGTTGATCTGGGATCAACACCAAATTATCACTGTGAGAGAGGTCACCCTGGCAAGCCTTCAAGTGACCAGAAATAATTGTATTGAGGAAACTTTGTACAAATGATGCTGGTTTGCCACATTTTCCTCGATTACAGTTTTGTATTACACCAATGTCCTAACATCTTGGAGTCAGTTTGATAGATAAACACGACCAGGGAGTTACAGAAATAATTTGTACATAGCTGTCATGTCACCTTCAGTCAGATCAAAGCAAAGAGAAACTGTACGTTGCAATATTTTGTTTGCTTACAAGCACCTGACACAAAATAATTTCTAGCAACCACAAATGATTTGTGTACTAAAATGCTGTTCTTGGCTATGTGCAATGAAACCTGCCACAATAAGACAAGTCTCTAAATGTTTCTTTGATGATTCTCTCTGGTGTTTAGAGGCCAGAAAGATCAAACGTGTGATGAAGGTTCCCAAAGGAACATCAGAATACCAGGCCTCGTGGATTGTCGACGACGACGATGAGGAGAATGGAGAGGTTGACGCAGAAAGCAGCGAAGAGGACGACGACGATGACGACATGTTGGACGAGGCCATGGATGGAGAGGACGAGGACAATAACTCTCAGGTACACATTTAGAGTATTTTTTTTATCACAGACAGCGAAGAGATGAGTGGAAGGTCACTATCTTAACCTCTAAGCCACGTGGCTCCCCTCACAGGTATACACACATAACGGGAAGGAAGCTCGGTCTCGATTATTGATCATTTTCTTTGGCGTACTCTATATCTCTATAGTTTGAATAATTCAAGAGGCCACCAGACTACGTCCACAAAAGCTGTAATTTTACCTCGCAGAACGTGGAAGTATACACACAACCCCACTTTAAAAAAATCCGAACTAACCCTTCAGTTATTTCCAAACTTAGCACGGCTAACTTTGACTCAGCTAGTGCTAGCGTTCACATTATTCGTAACCTTATTGATTAGCTTCGATTTGCTTGCTTTGGTAACCTACTTCACTGCTTTTTGCTAATGGCTCAGTGGGCGTTTTCCATTTGAAAAAAAGTGGAGCAGAACGCAGATGGACTGCCCTTTTAATAGTTTCGGCAAAAGAGGGTTCGTTTGTTCAGCTGCTTCTTGTTGTCATAGCAACGGTGTGGCTGCAGTCAGACAGCGTAATCGTCTGGAGGATGATGAGGACAGTAATCTGTGTGGAGAAGCTCTGAAGGGTGAGCGTCGTCGGTTCCGGGGGCTGGAGCGGTGCATACGTGACCCGCGGTCAGTGCACCTCGTAACCGAGAGGCACTGTTTGTTTTCTCAGTGTCTGTCGCTGGCCTGCAGTGCCAGGCTGCTCACCACCACAACAATAGTGTTTGGAGCAGGAGTCCCGAGAGAAGCCTCCTGTCTTCCTGTCCCGTGAACAGAACTTCCTGTCTGGACGAAGGGAGGGGTTCGACCATTTATTTATTTCCAGCTCTGCTTGAAAAGAAAGTCGGGGGAAGCTCTCCGTGCGCAACAGGTTCATTGCGATCCGTGATTGTTATTAGCGTTTGATGTCGAGGTTAACGCACAGGGATACGTATTTAGGAGAGGGTAACAATGGGGAAAAGGGTACTTCAAATGATAATGATTATTATTATTGCAGCGAGGATGTCGGAAAGGTTGTGAATCAACCCCACGCTGGGTGCTTTCCCCTCATGTGTCTGGCTCTGCCTGTAATCTGCCAGTTGAGGGAGCCCTTTAAAGCATGTCCTCTTTGATGATTCATTTCCTCATACAAATATATTGCCCACGGAAGTCGTGTTTTTAGATATTGTAAGAGTGAATGTCTGGAAACACCATAGACGGTCGTTTCTAGACACACTGGGAACGAAACGCAATTTAAATATATGCAAACCAGGGGTTCCCATAGTTTGAATTCTGGCAGCTCCTTATCACATACCGACTCAAATCACGGGTTCTTATTGTAGCCGGGTCAGTCTTGTTTATGTTTGGCTGTAATACAGTTTCTATATTTAAAATCTCTTTGAGTGCACTTGTGTTCCCAACATGTGCATCTGGTCATTGTTTGTAAAATATCGAGGCTGCAATTTAGAAAAAGGGGAGGCAAAAAGCTGCGTATGTATAAAAATAGCTTTTGTAATAGAGGAGTGCAACAACAGTATTCAGACCTCAAGATATGTGAATGAAAACTTCCTTGGGTCTGCTTCCACCCCAACACTAGAGGTTGTGACCATGCTATCTTATCTAAAAAAAAACAACTTTTTTTTTGCCATTTTAATTGATAGCACATAGTCAAGAGGCAGACAGAAAACGTGTTGATCCCTGTCAAACCAGGAGCTACAGTGTATCTCACAATATCACAAATTAGTTTTGGACCAGGAACTTTTTTAATGTTGGTAGTAGTCACATATACGGGGGGCAGGGAAGCTGTTTCATATTGAAGCAAATTGTTTCTCTCTGCTCAGGAGCCAGGTTCAGGCTGTGCCTCAGAAGAAGAAGAAGAGGAGGAAGAAGAGGAGGAGGAGGAAGAGTTGTGCTCCACAGAGCGAGGTGGAGCAGATCAGCGCTATGATGAACACATTGATAAAGCTGCAGAAGAAGAAGGCCTGAAACGCTACCGCGAGGCTCGAGCCAATGAGTTGTTTCCCGATGAGGTGGACACGCCCCTCGACGTGTCGGCTAGAATCAGGTCAGTTCTGCTTCTTCTATCCAGGATGACGAATAAATATTCAAGTGATGTGAATTTAGGTCAGAAGGAAAACAAGTTCTGAGAGAATTTACTTCATGCAGTTTGATCGCTGCCGTATTTCGTTCTGTTGCTGTCTAGGTTCCAGCGCTACAGAGGCCTAAAAAGTTTCCGCTCCTCGCCGTGGGACCCCATGGAGAACTTGCCCCTCAACTACTCGCGCATCTTCCAGTTCCAGAGCTTTGAACGCACTCGCCGCCGCATACTGGCCGAGGCTGCAGCTGAGGACGAGGGAGCCATGGTAAAAAAAAAAAAGAAAAGATCACTGTCTTCATGTGTAAATACATTGTGTTAGATCTTAGATTTGCAGCTTCACTGACTCTGCTTCCCCCTCCTGTTTCAGGTGGGTTGGTATGTTACGCTGCACATCATCGACGTGCCGTTTTCTGTGATGGAGAGCGTCCAGTCAGGCAGACCTCTGATGATGGTGTCTCTCTTGCCCCATGAACAGAAGGTCTGATCCACGGTTTTGACATCCGAAAGCCTTTACAACTGTCCATTTGTCACACTGACAGTCCAGTATTACTGTTATTGACTTTTCTGACCTCTTAATTTCTTCCTTTGTGCACAGATGTCAGTGATGCACCTGCTGGTGAGGAGACACCCCAGCAACACAGAGCCGATCAAATCCAAAGAGGAGCTGGTGTTCCACTGTGGATTTCGGAGGTTCAGGGCATCTCCTATCTTCTCTCAGCACACTTCAGGTAGAACACCTGTTAATCGAACAAACATGCCCCTAAGCATACTCCTGCTTTCAACCTTAATCTCAATCATTTTTAAAATCGCCCCAATGCATGCATTAGATAAACTTGAGAGCTATAAATGACCCCGTCTACACAAAGTTGGTAAAATAATAACTACTACATATTAAGGGCTCACTCACACCAGCATTAATAGTTCTATTTTGTACAAATCAATTCATTTCAATAGAACTGATGAGACAGAGGCAACTAGCAACAACTAACAGTAGCCACTGCATAACTATCAAGGATTCACTACGTCAACCAAGCACCACCAATTGTACAAAAACGCTCAGATAAATTTCAACAATTTATTGTTATGATTTTCACAATAGGCGTTTTCAGACCGGAGTTTCTAAGACCCCCCGCCTGTTTTATTGTGTCTGCACCACAAGAACTAGGAACAATAGTAGTTCTTATAACGCCGTTGTGAGGAACTTTTTTAGCTCCTATATCAGAGTAGGTACTCTCCCAGCACAAGAGGAATTGTGAGTGACGCAAGTGTACGGTGACTGGTCGAACACATGAGCCAATGCAGCACCGGCAACCACCATTTCTACAAACCCGTTGGCTGGGTAAACAACAGACAACACCAAACGCAGACAACAGCTCGTAACGAAATTAATGGAAGAAAACACGGACAAACGGACCGTCAGTGAAGTCCAGAAGTTAACTCGTTCATGAGCACACAGCCACTGAGCCACAGAACAAGGGAGAGCTGCTGGTCAGCGAGCTAACGCAGTAGCACAAAGGCCAAGGCCTATTGAAAGAGGCTGGGTCACGCGTCATCAATGCGTCATATCTTTGGGATACACCACATGCGCGGTAAAATCTTGTCAGCACTCGCCGAAATTGAGCCAATCGCAACGCACGACCGCAGCTTCAGTTACACTGCCCATGTGTCATACCCCATACCCCAAGACCAGTGTCCGCCCGTGTCCCAGCCTCCTTCAATAGGCCATGACAGAAGCCAACCCTGTAACATTAGCACAAAGGCTAACCCAGAAGCACAAAGGTTAACCCAGTAACGTTAGAAGCGTCTAATCACTTAGAAGACAGTGGGTTCAGTGCCTCGCTTCATTTTCTGGTTCTAAGACAGTGTCCTTATGCAAAAACAATTATTCGTTGTTCGATAGCATTATGGATTTGCTGTTACTTCTATTCAAACATATATTAGCAGATTGCAGAAGCAGGTGTTCTGCAACAGATTTCGCTGCTGGATATACTGTAGTAAATGAATTATTGAGTGTTGAACTGGGCTCTGCTCTCCTCTAGCTGACAAGCACAAGATGGAGCGCTTCCTCAGGCCAGATGCCCCCACCGTGGTGTCGGTGTACGCTCCCATCACCTTCCCCCCTGCGGGAGTCCTGCTCTTCAAACAAAAGAACGATGGTGAGATGAAAAGCTCTGTGTTTACTTGAGAATAAGTAGATTTCATTCGTGGTCTGGCTGCCTTGATTTTAAACTTTTGACCGTCAGTTCCGTTGTCTGTTTTTTTTATTTAATTATCCGCTTACTCTGTACTGGTATTGTGTTCTTGTTACTGTGTCTTTGTAGGCATCCAGGACCTGGTGGCTACAGGTAGTCTGCTCAGCTGTGACCCTCAGCGCGTCATGCTGAAGAGGATCGTACTGAGCGGACACCCGTTCAAAATTAACCGGCGCTCTGCGGTTGTCCGTTACATGTTCTTTAACAGGGGTAAGAGGATGTTCACATATTTTTATAGAACATTACATAACGTTTGACGTCTCTGTGGCTATGAGCGTCATTTTTTTTACCGTTCTTTTGTTTCTTTCTGTGACAGATGATATCATGTGGTTCAAGCCGGTGGAGCTGAGAACAAAGTGGGGTCGGAGAGGCCACATCAAGGAGGCTTTAGGTGAGAAAGTGTAACAACGAAACTCATCAGCAGCAGCAGCTTCTATTGTTATCTGTATAATTCTGACTGTCGTGTTTTTTTTATCTTTTCAGGAACACACGGTCACATGAAGTGTGTACTTGATAATCAGCTGCGCTCTCAAGACACTGTCATGATGAACTTGTACAAGAGAGTGTATCCTCGCTGGGCATTTGACCCCTACGTGCCCTTGTCTTTACCCTGGGTCAAGAGAGAGGTCACCGTGGACATGGACGACTTGGACATGGAATAGCGGAGGGACAACATGACGACGCAACAAAGTCACAGGACATGTATTAACATAAATACTTAAAATCAGTGTGATCACGTGACCTGTGTAATGTGTATTAAATATAACTGTTTTGAGCCAAAGTATTTCTTTGTTAATTATTGTTCATCTTGAGCCATTTTGCTACGAAGCCTTTAACTTGCTGCTGCGTCTGTTTCGGCCACTAGATGGCAGCGATGAATAAGTCTTCATAAAGCTTCTTTGTTGAGCAAGTCTCAACTTTGTTTAAAATGGGTCAAAAATGAGTGACTGCCACTGAACAAATATTGCTGTGTGTGTGTTGAGTACTTTATGATTAAATGAGGGCCGTTGTCATGGCAACTGGCTGGTCAATAATAGTTTTCACATTAGTCATGTATCAAGCCCATTACACTGGCAACTTTGAAGTCATGCAGCTGTGGCTTAAAGCCTGCAGTCACGCTAAAATGCACTAACTGGTACAAAATCATTATATAGATGATGTTTGTGATATTTGAGGGGAACTACGCCCATTTTCAAGATTCATACATGTTATTTCTATAGTATAAAACAGTCCAAAAATATTAGTAAACATGAACAACTCTCTCCCAAATCCAAAAGCTAGAGTGCCAAAACTCAAACTTGTGATGTCATCAAGTATAAAGTCTGGAACTGCTCCATAGGCAATGAATTTGCAAAGATGTTATAGATCAGAGGTTTTAAAAGTGGAAAGCGGGGCTCCAAACAGTTTCAGCTGGAGGGTCAGTGAATGGAAGTGAAAAAATATAATATTAGTTATCACATAGAATAGCCTAAATGTGTGTGATTTGGTTAAAGACACAGTTCAGAGATGAAGTTTTAGGGAATTTTACTGTTTTTCTCTGAGTCAGAACCTAATAAATGCCTTAGGACAGACCTTTTTCTGTGTATTTGGTGTAGTATGAAGTTAGGTAAAACTGCAATATTAGGCTATTTAAATAACATAATCATAATCCCATAGACATCCGGGAATTGAGCGAAACTAAGCAAGTAAATTGAGAGCTTTGTCTGAGGGGAGGCCCACAGTCTGAGACTTTGAAAACCCCTGATCTAGATGATGATGATGGCCAGGGGAATGTTCTGAGTATATGGGTACATTTTCTGTTTCACAACTGAGAACACTACAGTAGAATAAAGATCATTTGGGTATAAAAAAGTCCACAAAATCAGTCTGCCATTCATTGTCTATGGAGCAGCTCCAGATTTTATACCCTATGACCTCACAAGTTTGAGACTTACTTCTCTGGTCTCTGGCTTTGAGAGAGAGTAGCTCATGTTCACAGATATTGATTGAACTTTCCTAGGCCGTGGAAATTACATATCGGAATTCTTAATTTAGCTGGTGTTCCCCTTTAATCGTGGAAAAAGAACACCCAAGTTGCACTTTTGAGCAAAAATCGCTGCCCATAATATCTCTGAATGACTCGCAGCCTTTTAAGATTTTGACTAATAGCAGCTTGTCAGGTTCATGTATTTATATAATCTTTTATCACAAATATGCCTCAGTGGACTTTATAAATAAGACCTAATTAATCACCAGTCTCTGAATGAATTTAATACAGTATGAAACAGCGTAAATCTAAAAATACAAGACTTCTTAACCCATTTAAGCTACTTTTTTAAGCTACATGGCACCACCAACACCACATCAGTGTGAGGGCAAGAGAGCAGCTTTACAAACAATTATTCTCCAAACACACTCGTGCTACACTTTCCTGTCACAGGGTGATTCAGTGATAGAATTTACAAGCGGTGTGCCAAATGTATGAACATCTAGAAGTAGAAGTATTTATAGCACTTTGCTTACTAACAGCGGCATACACCCCTTCACACACACACACACACACACACACACACCCTGCTCCCTCTCTCTCTCTCTCTCCATGGTGGTCTGGCCCTGACCTGAAGCCTCTAGTCAACACACTCAGATCACGACCTCTCTCTTGCTTTCAAACTGAAATGCTTTGTGTCCTTCCCTGCCCCGTGCTTTCTTGCGTAGGGAAAACACTGATTTATAAATTGCAGTATTTATCATAAAGCTGAGCTCTTGCATGCTTGCAGCAACATGATTCATCCTTTGGGCTGTGTTGGGACTGCACCACAGAGGCATGCCAATATGTCTGGGAAACCAGAAGGTGAAGACTTGGGGATGGAGAGGAGAACATGATCCAAGAAACGGAGGGGAGTAAAAGTTCACCGTGTGCAAAAAAGTTGAAGAAAAAAGATAATACAATCGAGCAAGACTAATGTCTCCATTGCCCATGGGGGGCAAGCTGGGAGCTCTGGACAGTTTTGTGGTAACACTCAATTTATTTCCTACTTTAGCATTTTCTTTTTTTTTTTACATGTATTAAGGCAAGGGCACAGTAACAGTGATGTGTTGAACACATCTTGTTAAGGCCGAGGGGAGGGGTGTTCTGCTGGCCAGCAGTTCATGGCGAGGGGAGGGGGAATTCAATACCCCCTTGATGGAGAATGCTCTTAAAGTAACACATGTACAAAAACAGTTTAGATGCGCGCACTACATTTTTCCCTGACACTATCAATTTGAAACAGATAAACATTTAGCTGCTTGGGGACCAACTGCGACGTGGTAAGGCTGCATCCAGCCCATAAGTGAAGTGTGTGTTTGGCACAGGCCGCCGTCACAAGACATGAGCGCTGGTGACTTAGTGCTGTTTGGATCAGGAATGTCTTGTGGTTCCCAGTTCACTGCCACCACACTTAGTTGGCTCCCGCTGAAGATATAATGGGTGAGAGATTTTTCCGTTGGATGTGGATAAAGAAACGGAAGGAGAGAGAAGGGGGCAGCGAGGGAGTGAGAGATAAGGGAAGAGCCAGTTGATGTTCAGCGTGAATAAAACCAGAAGTGGTGGGAGGAAGCAGTCGAAAGGAATGCAAAAAAGGGGGATGCATAGAATTTGGAAATTAAAATAAAAAGTTAGTGGGTGAGAGAGAGAGACAGAGTGAAATGGAGGAGTGTGAGAGTCTAAGGCGGTGTGGGCGAGGGAATAGGAGAGCGAGAGTGGCTGGCGTTTATGGATTGCAGATGTGGCGCTATGGGGTTTTGGCAGGGGCCGTGCGCGCCTGAATCCTGCACCGGCTGGGTGGCACCGGGGTGAGAGGGAGGTCACTGCACCGCAGCACACAGCCCATAAAACACTGAGAGTAGTGGGGGAGAGGAGAGAGAGAATAGGCCTCAAATACACACTAACCCAGGACGGCAGGGCAGTGGGGGTGAGCAGATCACACTTTGGGTTCAAGCACGCACACAGGCAAACACCCTGCATATGTTGAGTCAGGCTACGAAGAAAGCCATAGGTCAATGCAGAAGAGTTAGCATGAAGTGGAGAGCTCATTCGCTTATCTCAAATGTACTAAGGATGAGCCCTCTGTAGACACCTCCCCCAACCATGAAAAATCACACCCTCTTCACTGTTAAAAGGACATTTTCCACCTCAGTATTCATTAAGGCTGAATTTATTACAAGTGCTTTTGACAAGATTACAAAAGAAAAGCAAGCCAGCCACGTGTAAAGCACAAATGTTCATCTAATGTAATGTCTGTTCTCTTAGTTTCATACTCCCACTTTCTACTGTTTCTCTTTCCATCCTCATCATTCCTCATCTTCCTTGGGAAGCACTGGTGGACTCAAGGGGGGGGCAGAGGTGCCCCAATGTTTGAACAAACCACAGAAAAAAATGCCCCTATGGTATATAAAACATGATAAAGTGCCATCTAGGGTGCCCTTCCAGTGGAGAAAACATGATAAAGTGCTCTCTAGGGTGCCCTTCCAGTGGAGAAAATGTGATAAAGTTCCCTCTAGGGTGCCCTTCCAGTGGAGAAAACATGATAAAGTTCCCTCTAGGGTGCCCTTCCACTGGAGAAAACAGGATAAAGTGCCCTCTAGGGTGCCCTTCCAGTGGAGAAAACATGATAAAGTTCCCTCTAGGGTGCCCTTCCAGTGGAGAAAACAGGATAAAGTGCCCTCTAGGGTGCCCTTCCAGTGGAGAAAACATGATAAAGTGCTCTCTGGGGCGCCCCTCCAGTGGAGAAAACATGATAAAGTTCCCTCTAGGGTGCCATTCCAGTAGAGAAAACATGATAAAGTGCTCTCTAGGGTGCCCTTCCAGTGGAGAAAATGTGATAAAATGCCCTCTAGGGTGCCCTTCCAGTGGAGAAAACATGATAAAGTGCTCTCTAGGGTGCCCTTCCAGTGGAGAAAATGTGATAAAGTGCCCTCTAGGGTGCCCTTCCAGTGGAGAAAACATGATAAAGTGCTCTCTAGGGTGCCCTTCCAGTGGAGAAAATGTGATAAAGTGCTCTCTAGGGTGCCCTTCCAGTCGAGAAAATGTGATGAAGTGCCCTCTATGGTGCCCTTCCAGTGGAGAAAATGTGATAAAGTGCCCTCTAGGGTGCCCTTCCAGTGGAGTAAATGTGATAAAGTGCCCTCTAGGGTGCCCTTCCAGTGGAGAAAACATGATAAAGTGCCATCTAGGGTGCCCTTCCAGTGGAGAAAACATGATAAAGTGCCATCTAGGGTGCCCTTCCAGTGGAGAAAACATGATAAAGTGCTCTCTAGGGTGCCCTTCCAGTGGAGAAAGTGTGAGAAATGCTCTTTGCAAACCTACAGATTCCCTCCTTCTTCCGAGGAAATCACTTTCTTTCCCATTTAATACCCGGTACAACTGCAGTGTTCTGATGCTGGAGGATGAACAATTCACTGCAGCAATTTTGTGTTTGAATGTTGACAAAGAGTGTCGTTCACACCGTGCGAACAAAAGGATTTGAATAGCCAAACTTATGTTATAATCATATTTTTTACATTTTAGGTACCAATGGCACCGGCCAATATCTTTAGGTAACCATACTGTACATTAAGATCCACAATTTGGCATTATGTACACACTGAAAAGGATAATCTCTGTTTGTTTGTTTTTTACTGCAAATTAGTCTTAATCTATTTAAAGGAACAGTTTGTAGCATTTCGGGGATCTATTAGCAGAAATAGAATAAAATATTCATAACTATGTTTTCATTAGTGTATAATCACCTGAAACTAAGAATCGTTGTGTTTTTGTTAGCTTAGAATAGGTCCTTCTTATCTACGTAGCAGGTCCTCTTCACGGAGTCCGCCATGTTGCTCCGCCATGTTATACAGTAGCCCAGAACGGAAAAACCAAACACTGGCTCTGGTGAGAGCTTTTGATCACCTTTTTTACGTTACCTGAAGGCCACAGCAGTTCTCTGACAGTCTTTCGAAACTACGGTAACGTGAGCCGCAGAGTGCAAAGCCGTGGTACCGCCAGCCGCCGTCTGACTTCCGTTGCTCCTAAAGTAGTGTTGTTATGGTAAGGATGGGCTCTGAGCGAAGCGAACGGTGTTACCACGGTTTTGCACTCGACTTCTCACGTTACCGAAATCTTGGAAAGGGAGGAGTGAGCAGAGGGGGCAATCTGTAACCACACACCACTAGATGTCGCCAAATCCTACACACTGTTCCTTTAAGTATGGTACTTGAGTAGATGTAGTTTCTTTGAAAACTCAGTACTGATTTTGTTGCAACATAAAACCAAATGACAGCACCAGTATCAGATAGTAAAACAAACTTTAGCAGGCTCAAATATTTTTGTAAATGTGATGCTTTGTGCCGTTTTGCCCGTAAAAACCCTTTGAGGAACATCCCATGCACTCTCCTGTTTATGTAGGTGCTGCTGCCTGACAATACTTTCGTATTAGGTCAGCTCTGTTTTTCTCTTTTTCTTTTGTGATATCCTTCCTCCCCTCTCTTGTTCCCCCCTTTTTCTCCCCCTTAGCCTGGTCCTGACTCCCTGGTTCCTGGGGCCTGGCCAAGGCGTGTGTCCCTGGAGGAGCCAGCGAGGAGATGGAGAGAGAGAGAGAGAGAGAGAGAGGGGGCAGCAAGGGGGTGCAGAGACCGACTCCAAAACCACAGCTGCAGCAGCCTCTCCTTCCTCCTCTCCTCTCTCCTCTAATGCCTTCCCTCCTTGCCTGGCACCCTCCCCAGCTCTGCCATTAATCAGAGGGGATGGGTATTTGGGTGCATGTGTGTGTGAAGGAGAGAGATGCTGACTGTGTGAGTGGCTAACGGATTGTTTATGTGCGTCTCTGTGTGTGCTGATAGAGAGCTGGATGGGTCGGCAGTGATGGTATGGAGAGCAGGATCTCACACAAAGCTGCAGAGTTCACCCAGAGAACAAAAGCGGGAGGGAGGGAGGTTGACAGACATAAAGCCTGGTGAGCAGATTGGGACTGCCAGTGACTAAAAGGAAGAGGTAGACAGATGATCCGCAGAAGGTTTTTTAGCATCACAAGATGAAACCGAGACATCTAAAGATGGCCCAAACCTTATTTGCAACTTGCTGATGGAGACGTTTTTGGAGAACATTCTTGCAACAGCACCTGCACACAAATACACACAATAGGGAAAGTTCATGACCTGACATGCTAACAAATTACATCAAGGTTTGCTTCAAGGTGTACGCCGCCTCTCTACTTGCCCTCCATTAGCTCCCTGATTATCCAGGTGGGAGTGAAATCCTCCCAAAAAAGATTTCCAACCTGCTCTGCTCTCGCCCCCCAACGGGCCTCCCAGAGTGCTTTTCTGCTGACATCACTGCGCAGAGACCTGGCAAGCCAATCTCTCTCCCCTTGCTCTACCATTCCCCTCTCCCTGCTTCCTGCCCTGATGATGTCACACGCCATATGGTTTTCAGCAGTATCAAGCCGGAAAAGAGATTTAGTCGGTGGAGAGAGGAGAAGGAGAGAAAAGGAGGAGGGCTGGAAACGGGGCGCAGGTCGGACACAGAAAACAAAAGGTTCGCTCTTCCCCTTGTGTGTGGAAGGTAGAGAGGGAGGTGAGGGGGGAGGAGGAGGAGGTGAGGGGGGGGGGGGGGCGAGAGGGGAATGGCTGCACTGTGTGAGGCTAATGAGGAGAGACCAGGGAGCAGAGACCATGCATCGGACAGCCATGTGCTGCACAGACGCCCGCTGGACTGGCCTACTCACATATACGCAGAGATGCATGCATACATTTTAATCAGAGTCACATACCCACACTGTAGTGCAAGAGTAGGCAGGACTGAGCCAACTACAAGGCCATGCTGGTAAATAAGGTTGACGTGTGCACTGCTTGACCTTCTCTGCTTCAATATCAATAAAATGTTCTATGAGAGTAAAGAGTTATTTTGTTCACATAACTACTTGCGTGTGAAAGGGATCGCCGGTGGTAATAAACCGACAGAGAATTATCATCCGACTACAGCTTTACGAAGTGTTTTAGCATCTTTCAACTCATTGTTTTGCTTTTCTGGCTGCAACTTCACTGTTTTGGTTTCAGTCTTGATGTTCACCAGGACCGTTTTTGTACCAAGAAGTTGTTTTACAGCAAAAAAAGCTCTACAAACCAACCATACGCTACCTGCTCAGCACCAACCAGTACACAGTTTCCGACTAGCTTGTGAACATAGTGGAGCATTTAGATTTTTCCCTCAGGAGGTGATGGGAGACCAAACCACAGCTAGACGGAGAGTGAACATTGGACTTACATTCATCACCAGAAACACAACTCCAGTTCGCCATATCAACCTAAAAGGTGATATGTCAGTGTTGTGTTTACAGCATCTTATAGTCAAGTGGTTTGTTTATAGTCAAAGTTTAAAAGTTCATTCTTGACCTTGGAAACAGCAGGTGACACAGCAATCTCAACACAAGGTCCATTTAGTAGCTGTTGTAGAGCTTTCGGTCGTATCATACAATCTTCGTCTTAATTTCCTTATTTTCCTTAAAGGTGCAGTGTGTAGGATTTAGCAACATCTAGCGGTGCGGTTGCAGATTGCAACCAGCTGTAACTTTAACTGTGTGACAAGTGTAGGAGAACTACGGTGGCCACTAATTGGACCTTGTTGTAAGATAGTTTTGTCAGCTTCTTACAGTCTTTTCGATATATACAGTAGCCCAAAGATTGAGTCCTTATCCCTCTGTTATGAAAAGTCAAAGTTTTTATTCACTTCAGTCTCAAATATAACACTATTTTGCATTCAATATCATCCAAATTAAAGGACCAGTGAGGAGGATATAGTGGCATCTAGCGATGAGGTTGCAGATTGCAAGCATGTCGGAGAACTACAGTGGCCTTCAGGTAGCGTAAAAACGCATAAGGCCCTCTCTAGAGCCAGTGTTTGGTTTGTCCGTTGGGGTACTGGGCTACTGTAGAAACATGGCGGAGCAACATGGCGGACTCCGTGAAGAGGACCCACTCCCTATGTAGATATGAAGGGCTCATTCTAAGCTACCGAAAACACAACGATTCTTAGTTTCAGGTGATTACACACTAATGAAAACATAGTTATGAATATTATATTCCATTTCTGCTAATAGATCCCCCAAAATGTTACACACTGTTCCTTTAAACAAGTTGCACAACTTCATAATACAATGTTGTATTCTTCAATTGTTTTCAGATATCTTCAGATATAACCCTTCATCAGGGTGGTATATGAGGAGATTCAACCTGTTGTACCCATCGTTGGTTTAAAGGAATAGTTCAACATTTTGAAAAGAATATGCTTTCTTGCAGAGAGTTAGATGAGAAGAGAGTATACCCCTCAATAAAGATCTTCTCATCTAACTGTTGCCAAGAAAGCGAATAAGTGTATTTCCCAACATGTAAAACTTAAGATTATATACTGTATATACTTATTTTGTAAAAATTGTTATTATATTGTCATATTTTTGTAAGCTTTCCATATTTCTCTTGTAAATCCACATGGCTAGTTAATGGACTGCATACACTGGAACTGGAAACAACCTCATATCCCACCCTGCTGAGGGTAAAAGATATATAGCCCAAAATATTTGGGGAATAAAATGGGTATGGTATGAGTGCTCTCAAAACCAGAAACTATTTTGCATTTATCCATGTCTCTCTCTGTAAAAAAAAATCCCAAAAAATCAAGTATTTCTGATCTGGCTCTAATCGTGGCGCGATAATTGTCCGTCACCAGCAGATGGGCGAACTAGAATAGCGACCGAACACACACAACAGCTCTGCTCATTCAAATGACATGCCTTGCACGCCTGTGCTCTAAAGCTGTCGCAAAGCTGCTCATTACAATGAATTAAGAGAGGTCTGTGTGTAAATGTTGAGCCTACCGTTCAATTTTTGGTGGCGAAGGGAATCCGAAGCTGGATGGGTGTGCGAGTCTGGTATGGTGGGGCGGTCACAGCGAGCATCTGGAGATATGTGTGGCCATGGAGAGAGGGATGATTGATGAGAATGAAAGAAAGAAGTCAGAGCAAAAGGCCTTGTGTGAGCAGTTGGGAAAAGTGTGGGACATTACACTCGGACGGTATGTTTCGAGGTGCTTAGATTACTTTTAGACTGTCCTGTCTATTGTCCATCTCTGTGCTGGCGGACGGAAATGGCGCAATAAGGAGGTGATTGCAATATTCGTTTCTCGAAACCTAAATTGAAACGAGGTGGTTGGGGCCTTAGAGACATGGTGACCCTGCAGTGTATCTGCTCACAGATGTCTGAGAAAGTTGGCTCCAGTCACTCAGAGCATTCACCTCCTCGTTGTGTTTTCCATATCCAACCCACAAAGCCTCTGCAAGATATATGTCACATGTAAAACCTGCGATGCTCACACTTGGAGAAATGGTGGGAAAGGTGTGTGATTTAGAGGGTGACAGCAGACTGTTAAGGGATTTGGCTGTCCAGCCGGCCTTATCTCCAGCTCTGGTTCCTCACTGAGCGTTGGTCTTTGGGGAAATAGTAGACATGTCTTTGGGATGGGCTCCCCGGGCCTGTATTTTGGGGCTCAGCTCTCACAGCTTTAATTGAATCATTGCTTACAACTAGCAATTTGGAGGCTTTTTCAGTTCATTAAAAGTTCAGCGTTTCAGGTTTGCTGCGCTCCAGATTACGGTATGTTAAATTGTGTTTTGACAGGCTGAAGTTTAACGTCCAGCGCCGGCCTCTGGAGGCTGATTGATTAGTGAGATAAAGTTTGTCTGTCTGACAACAGCTGTACGCAGAGACACACACAGAAACTGAAATTAAGCAACATTAGTTTCTATAGTATCATACTTTTTTGGTTTAACTCTTTCCTCCTCTCAAATATAGCGATGTAAACTACATCAAATATACTCTACATGCCACTGTTAACACATCAAAACTATTTGATTTGCTTATTTGCATACCTATCTATCTGGCGCTGGTTTAGCTATTAGAAAACACGTCAACATGTCTGGTCCTCAAGAGCGAAATGAGTGACCGTTCTTGGCTGTAACACCTCCTTTCGTTTTGTTATGGCGGTTCATGCAACATGTGGCCTGGAAGTTTGTTATTTATTGGTTATGATGCTTTTGTAAACTACTCACAATCTCGGCTTTGACCCTTGACCCCTATGAAATCGACCGCAGTGTGACATAGTTTGACTTGAGTAAAACCTAAGTCAATTTTTGCCTGTTATTTATTGGTTATGAGGGTATTAGTTGCTGCCAATTACACCAAAAACCTCACAGATCTCACAGATTTTTGGGGAATTTTTGTCATGTAATGAGCTATAATCTTAATAAAATGCATTTTATGAGAAAGTTTCTTGGCAAGTCTGCATATGTGTAATCCATCATATATCTTTAATGCAAATATTCACATCGAATATTTCTTCATTTTCAAATAGCCCTGGTTATCTTGAAAACGAAAATGTGCAATATATCAATATTTGAAGCCAATAAGATAGATAGATTGAGCTAATACGCATGGGGCTTTAGGGGTTGAATAAATCATAATTATACTGTTTCTAAAGGTGTATAAATTAAAACAGAAAGAAATCACGCTATGTAAATCACATAACCTGACAGACATGCAGCGTACGACGTCACTATGTGTTTTCCTTAAGTGGAAAAAACTATTTTGGAGCATGAATCAAAAGCACGCTGTCACATCCTTGATAGAATGTATCTATTCTCCTGCACAGCTCTGCTTGCCTCTGTCTGGGAGGTTATCAACAGTTCATCAAGGGAACATGGAAGTGAGAGACAATACCTTCCTCCACTCCGACAGGCTCTCGGGGTGGCTCGAATCACTTCAATGAAACACCAGCAGCACCTTGAACTCGGGCAATTTCGAGAGGAAGAGACCCAGCATGCTTTATGAGATTTTCAGCTGCTGTTGTGATCAAAACAAACATAAATAGGCCTCAGTCTGGTTTCACTGGATCACACCGGCTGACTCTTAATGACCTAAGTGATTGTGAAATAAGTAGTTTCATCAATTTCAATCTGCGGTCTTTCAAACACCTTAGGATGGAAAGACTTGAAGGGATAATAACAGACAGGCCTGTCTGACATAATCCATCCAAATAGATTAAATTAATGTTTGTAGAAAGTTAATGACCCCTGCTAACCACACAAAATAAATAAAAAGAATCAAAATGTACTTTTTTAGTGCCACTGAAGTCAGTTACCAGCAATATACAGACTCTGCATTTTCTGGAGATGCTTTCTCAATTACTTTTGTCATATGAATTGAAATAATCCAGACTTAAGTGATGGTTATAACCAAAAATAACTCAAGAAAAGAGGCATACCTGGTATCAAAGGGCATCTTTTCTTTTGCATGACAGGCTGGAGTGCAATTGATTTAGAGACATTAGAGTCATTTTTATTAAGCTCAACATTGTTAGACTTTTTCCACTATAAGTACATTTATTCAAGTACTTGAGTAACATTTTTGAGGTAATTTACTTCAACATTTTATGCTACTTTTTACCTCTACTCCACTACATGTCTGAGAGAAATATTCTACTCCACTACATTTATCTGACCGCTTTAGTTCAGTAGTTTAGTTTAGTTTAGTTCAGTTCAAATTACAGTTTTACACACAAAACATATAATCAGCCTATGATGCATTGTTATACTGAACTATCATGTAGTCATGTATGTCATAATAATGATACAACAATATAATATTATAACACTGGCAGGGGTAAAAGTACCAAAAATAAAAAAAACCGTTTAGTTCTTAAAGTACATGTTGTTACTTTTGTACTTTTTAAATGCAGAACTTTTACCTGTAATTGTATATTTTTTATAGTGTTCTGCTACTTTTACTTAAGAAAAATACTTCTTCCCTGACATTTTATTTTGAAAAAGAAGGGTATTCATCACTAAAGGCTGACTCACCTGAACTCAGTTCACTTACCTTTAATTTGCAAATTATTTTTTATGCTGAGCCTGATTTCCTTCATAAACACCTAATCACTAGGCTGATAGTGTTTTTCATATGATGCTCACAAATCAGAGGTCATAGTTTTCCTACCTTTTAATTCCCCCCTAGATCACTGCCCAGCAGCATGTTCTCCTTGATAAGACCAATGGGACTCGCTGCCGCCGAGCTGTGCGCCATTGGGTGTCGCTGTGCGCGTAAAGTCTCCGCCGCCCGGCAGGTTTTGGTCCGACCGGACCCCAACACAGTCTGAAGTGTCAGATAGTCTTGTTAACACGTGAGATATTCATTGTATGGAAGAGACTGAAAGCAGGGGAAACCGGGAGACAGAGGGGCTGCGAAATTACGCGGAAGACAGTTTTGGAGAGAGAGAGAGAGCTGGACTCGGAGGAAACGGCGGAGGGTCCTAATGAGGGAATGCCGAAAAGGAGAGCAGACATACGGCCAGAGCACCAGACATGAGTCCGAGGTAAGATTGTGATCCGGCAGGCAGAGAGAGAGAGAGAGAGGCAGGGATGGCATTCATGCAGACGTGTGAGTGACACTCTGTCACAATGAGCGGCTTTTTAGTGGACTACTATGATGAGTTTATCCACGTTTTAATGAACTTCATGTCTTTTTGTTTTGAGCCGATGGTCCTGATGTACGGTAGCCTTCTGTAACGTTACAGACAAAGCTTGAGCATCTGGATCATTATGGGCACGTCCGGCCTGAAGCTCATCTGATAGAATTTTTTAATTTTCAGTTTTTAATCTCGACATGTTAATTCACCCAAGACGCTGGAGGTGTTGTGGAGAGGATTGTCAGCACAAGATGTAGGCGTAACGTAAGAAATAAACTTGCAATTTATTATAAAAGCCACATAAATAAAATGTTCTAATAATTTATTTTGATACTGAGTAAGATGACAGTATAGGTGTACTGCAAAAAGGGGAAATTATTTGTAAAATAAATTGGGAAGCAATTCTTTTAAAGACAAAACAGTGTCTATTGTTGGCTCTATGTTATGGCATAGCTGCGTTTTTATTACTTATCATGAGAATATTTTGACACCAATCCCTTGTAGGGAAAAACTTAGAACTTGACAAGTTTTTAAGTAGGTATTTAAACATGAAAATAGGCCCTAATGTCCTTGTGTTGCCAGTTTTTGTCTGTCCATTTATAATACACTGTCAGTGATGACGTCCACATCAACATCCATGTCCAGGTGATGGGTGAAGTTTTTTTTTTTTTTAAGACACAGCAGGTGTTTCACCTGAGAGAGAGAGAGAGAGAGAGAGAGAGAGAGAGAGGGGTGTTTAAAGTGGTTTATCAAACCGCCTGTTAGTTTCTACTTAGCTAATTGTGCTCTTTAAGTGTAGCTGAGGGGGTTATTAAGCCTCCAAATCTTCTCAGGGGAGGTCTGCAAGGAGGGCGAGACACATCTTCATTTAACAGTTTTACTACAATAACAATTAAAAAGCATATTATATAAAGAATACTAACAGATGTGAATTTATTTCCTAAATTAGACAAAAAAAAAGCAATTTTGATTTAATTTTGGCCTCATTGACAAAATTAATTTAAATGTGATGGTGTTTGGGGGAAGGTCCTTGACATGAAAAGCTTTAACAACTCTTGATGTAACCAGTTTATACCCATCATTAAACTTCTCTCCAAAGTTTAAGCGCGCTGCCTGATCATAAATACGCAACATTACATACGTGCGTATAGAGCGGCTGCCTGTCTCTTTAAGACGATGTGTTGAGAAGTTCAAGTCGGGGTCACTTGAAGTTCCTGCCCTCGATTTTACCTTTTAGTTTTATTATAGACTGACATCACACGGGGCGCTAAAACACTTAAGGCGCATAGAGGCTCCATTATCATCCCGGTGCGCGTTATTGCTCCGACTCAAAAATAGCTAAGGAAATTACTAGAAAAAAAAAATAGGAGGAAACTGATGCTGGTCTAAAGCACGTATTTTTTTTTTTTTTTTTTTTTATAGGAGGGGATGAGAAAGAAGGGAGAGGAGGGGCAGAGACGCGCACAGAAAGAGGGAGAGGGAGGAAAGTGGGTGGGAGGACGGACCTAAGGAGCGACAAGAAATTCATATCAATTAATAATCATAAAAAAAGAGCTGGCAGACGCGCTCGGAAAACTGGCATGGTTTTTTGGAGGCTGGCAGTTCAAAGCTGAGACGTCAGATATGACTCCTAGGCTGCTGAGATGATCATTAAGGGAGACTTAGATCGGATGGCAGAAGACATCGGGCATGCAGGTAAGAGCTGATACGCGCGCAGGCACCCAAAACAAGAACAGGGGAAGAAGTGGTGACATTTAGGGTTTTATTCGTTAAACCGTGTGGGTGTCAGAGAGGAAATATGTTTTTAATTGAATCGTTGAAATATGAGTATTTTATATCATGCAGCGTTTTACCACGTTTTTATTCCAGTATAATTTTGATATCGATAAGGAAGGCTACGGTTATTCTTTTTTACGCATTTAATTTGAGTCGGTTGAAAATGTGTATTTTTTCCAAATAATTAATTAAACATAAAAACAGTTAATCAATTTGAAAAAAATCATTCTGAATCAGTCTGATGTAGTGGTGAATTTAGGTCTGATGTAAAAAGATGTAAAAAGTTACGAGCAGCCTGCAAAACAAGTTTCACTTGAACACATCACTTGATTTTTTTTTTTTTTATAGATCTCACCTTTGAGTTTAATTAATTTCTAAATGTTTTTTTTTTTTTTAATTTAACTTAATTTAACTGAAATTTAATGCAAAAGTTAAAGGGAACACCAACCATCTCTGTTAAAAGGGAACTTCAGTTTCTGCAGTAATAAATATAACAAGGAAGCAACAGTAAAATCATAATCATGTCTGTATTAGACGTTATAAAACAGGCCCATTACTGTGCGTAATAATGTCACCACCGAGTTCAAGCGAATACATACACGCAAAAGAATATTATAGGAATATTTTGGGGGGGATATTTTAATGCATGAATTTCTGGTTTCCAGTATAAAAGCCGAGATTTTATATGAGTGTATGAAAGGAGCTTCAGTGCTGCTGACAGCTGTGAAGAAGAACCAGCTGTCTGATGCACCTTGAAGTAGCTGAAAACAGGTCTGTTTCATGGAGGTGATTTAAGGCTCTTTTTGGTGGAGATAAAGTGGAGGAGGTTTAAAGGATGAGGCAGCTCAGAGAGGTGGATTCACTCGTGATTCGGTTTACTGTATATGTGAAGAGTAAAGTAAAGAGTAAAACGGATTAGAGACGCGGAGAGGACGCGTCCTCTCGGCGACACACGAAGTCAGCAGACAGTTTAATGCTTTGCTTGCACAACGGGACGTGAAGCACTCAGATGTTATTAGGCAATGAACTTCAAGGGCAAAAAAAAGGCAAATAAAACGTGCGTAAATTTAATGTAAATTTCAAATATATGCATACTATCGATCAGGAGAAGAAATTAGTGATGCAATTATTTTATTTAAATTGAATAATCTGCTGTAAAACCTGCAGGATGTTAAATGCATGTAATAAAATAACGACAAATTATCCTATTTAAATACTTGTTGATTTTTTACAATATTATATTCATTTGATTACACGTGATCTGCTGTTTAAAAAAGATTAAGAAGCTGTCATACTTCCGACCCTATTTTATAAAAATGTGATGATTTTTAGATGCGTGATTACAGCAATCAAACAGGAAACTGACTCTCCATGATGTTTGCTGACCTGACTAAAACTCTACTTATTCACCTATCATGAGTGCTGCTGCTTCAGGATGCAGTTTTTCTAACTTAAATGTGAAACTGTTATATTAAATGCATGTATTTGTCTCTTGTGTCACAAAAAAATGACAAAAAATAAACGAGTTGGATTAAAACTACAGTAAAATTTCTTCTTTCAAATTTATGTATTTATGTATTGCCTCATAAATTGAACATGGACTGTATGTGAACATGGTCAAATGGGTTCTAAAATAAACAAGGCGACGTGAGCATGGGCAGCAAATTGAAACGAAAGAAAAATAAAATGTCAACACAACCTTTAAAGCAGATGTGTCTGCAGTGTTTATGTGACTGAGGCTGCATGTAGAGGTAGGAAGTTTAGTCTCCCGCTTCACCCCCAAACCACAAGTGACAATGAATATTAATCTAATGCAAATAACTGAATGCCTTCACGGTAAACAATCACCATCATCTAAGTTTCCTCAGCGTGTTGACGGCTCATTAAAAAGAATGATATCAGATGGAAACAGCCAGAAAGACTCATGTAACCTTCTCTCAGGACTAGAAAAATGATTCAATTTAGCCTGTTTAACACCAAAAACAAGCTGTGGTGCAGGCTCTGAATGTGTTTACAACATTGGACTTGCTCTAAGATGTGTTCTCTGACTAAATATCATTGCATCATAGATGGCTTCCTAACAGGATGCTATGAGCGTACAAATGCCCTTCCAGATCAAGAGTTTTATAAAACATGTTTTACTGTGATCTTTCACTTTTTGTCAGACATCAAACAGTGAGCTCAGGTATTTTAAAAGGCAAGTTACAGCATCTTAAAAGACTCATTCTGATCACAAGGAGAGAAAAGAGACTCTTATTGTGTTGGTGGGAAACCCACAGCCACTGTGACTGTTGTTACCACAAGACTAAAATAGTTTGCAGAGTGCAGGTGCACAGAAATGTTGCTTTGTGCATAAGATTTTTTTTCTTGTATTGCAAGGATATATCAAATGTGGATTTTAAAGCTCTGTAAAAAAAAAAAAAAAATCTGTCTTCATAAATCAGGATGTAAAGAAGGCTTCATTCTCTGTTATGCTTTGTGATGAACTGTGTCAGGCAATACGGCGCTGTAGACCGCATACAGACGAGGAGTGTATGTGTGTGAGTACACAACGTGTCACCACGCTCCGCACAGTAACCAGCATCAGTAACAGTAAGCTAAACACCCCTTAATGCAACGGAGTGAGTCCAGCACGTTGTGGAAAGTCTTCTTGGCCTATTTCTCATATCACCCTCATCTCTAAACACGTTTGATCTGACCGACGTTGAAATTTATAGTAAAATATGAGCGTTGAGTAATCAAAGCCAGACAGAAACCAGAAGTGGAAACACTTTAGATGACAACTGGGGACATGATGGAGCGTAAACCCAACTAAACCCATCTAACCCACCTTCTTATTCATGTTGTTCTTAGATATTCATGACCAGATAATAAGTAACAAATAGCACACAAGTCAAAAATGTAGATATGAGGGCAGCACCTTTGGAAAAAAAGAAAGAAAAAAAAAAACTTTTTATAAAAAGATATTTCATATTGATGACTGTTCTCCACATGATCGCTAGCTGGACGTCATACTTTTTCTAACTTTTCATTTTCCGTTTCATTAGTCATGATATTTCCTTGTTACATGATGTTATGGGCCTGATGCTGAACATGCTTTTACAATAATACACCATTACAATTATACAAAGGAGTGACCTTGAGTTTTACAGTTTTATCAGCGGTGCATTGTAAAGAGAAGATAATAGTCATACAAGTTTTCGTTCACGATTCTCCAGAATTCCCTACGAACTCATACGTCAAGGTTTATTTTACTTAAACTCATACTTCCCTATTCTTGCGCTGAGCGAGTACACTGAATGGAATAAACAAGAAGTGAATGAGCTGGTGTCAGGAAGACCATAATCAGACGGATGACATGATATTTATTTAGTAGCTTGTTTCCCATCAGTGAGACTAACCCCTAGGGACAGTTTGAGACGTTTAATCTCATAAGTAAACTATCCTCAGATGCCACTGGTTGAACAATACTCGGCGTTTCATGCGTGCAGCTGATATAGTTTATTTTAGGCTTGATGGAACAATAAGTGTTGATATTTGAGTGTGTGTGTGTGTGTGCATTAGATTCCTGGAGCTCATCTCAACGTAGAATAGAGATCCATGTTATGTTGATTTACATCCCGTGCGCTCGGTGTTCCTTATATGACTGGGCAGAGAGGGGAGTCAAATCTTTTTTTGGATGTGTCCGACCGTTCCCCCCACACTTTTATACATGCTGTTCATCCTACTTGTGAAACATTTATCCCTTTGCTTTGTTTAAAAACTCTGCACACCACTTCTGGGATACTTTATCAGGAAGCCATGCGGTTACAAAATTTATATCTACTGCTGTTCTCTGAATTTCTTTCTTTCCTTTTGCTCGCTGCAGAGGAAGTGAATACGAAGACTTGAATTTCTGATAATGAGAAAACCATTGCAACCGCTCACCTTTAGCAAAAGATCACTTCTGCTAAGTGGCCTTCACGTGCACTTCCCACACATGAGTTCTCTGTACTATGTGCATGTTCCATCTAGTGGAACCTATTAATTAAACATGATTATGTAAACTGTTACTGCTTTTATTCATTTGCATAAAAATGCAATTTAATAAAGTGATGTTTCAAAAGAAAATCGGTTCTTACTGAATTAATCTATATCAATCCTCATGAATTTATGCATATGCAAAGGATATTTTTGTTTCCATAGTTCCATTAGTTTCCTAAAATTGGCACTCAAAGCTTTCAAATATATTTTAATATATTTTGATGTATAAATCATAGATTCCTTTTTTAAAATGCATCTTCTTGTGGTGCAAAAAAAATTCAATCAATTGTGATTTTATGCAACTGAAATGCTGACTGCCGCATGACGTTTTACAGATATCTGTTGTTGCAGGTGGCGGACTGAAGACGATGCTGGGTGCCATGGAAGTTCCAAGTCATGCTAGGGATCTCCTCCTGCAGCTCAACAGCCAACGAACCAAAGGCTTCCTGTGTGATGTTATCATCGTGGTGCAGAACGCTCTCTTCAGAGCTCACAAGAACATTCTGGCTGCCAGCAGCCTCTACTTGAAATCCTTGGTGGTCCACGACAATCTCATCAACCTCGACCACGAGATGGTGAGTCCGGGGGTCTTCAGGGTCATTCTGGACTACATCTACACGGGCCGCCTCAGTGAGGGAGACCCCACTTGTCCCACTGAACCCAATCTAGGCGCCGTCTTGGCAGCGGCCAGCTACCTTCAGCTGCTTGACTTGGTGGCTTTGTGCAAAAAGAAGCTGAAAAGAAATGGCAAGTACCCTCCCCGCCCAGGTCCTGCATTTCTTCCCTACCCAAAGATGGGGCCCAATAGCATGGGTTTAGGGAGTGGTGGCAGGTATAGGATTTCTACTCCTGTCATTCAGTCCTGCCCTCCAGGAGGAATTTTGAACAGCCATGTAACCCGGGTATCACCACTAGAGGAGCTAATTCCCCATCGACTAGCCATCCATGCTGGGGAGCTGTACGCTCCCACCTCCATCCAGGGCTCTCAGGTGTTCCCGTCCCTGCAGTCAGCTCTGCCTGCCCAGCTTGGGCGCTCAGCTCACCACGACAGGAACTGCTCCCCCAACTACGGCCTTGACCTCTCCAAGAAAAGCCCCAACTCCCAGTCCCAGCACACGCCCTCTCAATCCCACCTGGCAAACACTCACAATGACGAGGAGCGAGACGGGACGCTGAGCGGCCGCACCAGTCCCATGCACGGGACCAACGGAAGGGCCTTCCCCTCAGAAAAAATGGATTCGACCGACCAGGCGAGCTCCCTCACTCCTCCTCCTTTCCCCCATCTCAACCAGCCTCTTGGCCCGCACCTCCCCCACCTGCATCGCTCAGGCTCCCAGAGAGATCGCTACCCGTGCCCCCCGAGCCCTGACACCCCCACAGAAGGCGGAGAGGCGGGCAGAGATATGGGCAACATCTACCGTTGGGTGAAACACGAGCCACTGTCATACACAGCTGAAGATGAAGACGAAGATGAGGACGAGGAGGAAGGGGGTGAGAATGGAGAACAGCATCACAACCACCACAAGCCTGGGGAGGAGAGTGAAGGAGCGGACGACAAGAGCGGGTCCGGCACGGAGGAGACGGGCAGCAGTGAAGGCCGCCCATCCCCTTCTGGACCAATGGGGAGGTTCCACATACCGTATGAGCCAGAGAGCTTCGGGGACAATCTGTACGTCTGCATTCCCTGTGACAAAGGCTTCCCGAGCTCAGAGCAGCTCAATGCACACGTGGAGACGCACACGGAGGAGGAGCTGTACGGCAACTCTGGTGGGGAGATGGGAAACAGCAACAACAGCAGCACCAAAAACATGAGCGGTAACACAAACGGTTACGGGAGCCTGAACAGCAGCAACAGTTTGAACAGTCTGTCCCACCTGGAGACCAAGTCCAGCCAGGGGCTGAGCTCAGGGGGCATCGGGGAGATGATGCGACCCTACCGCTGCTCCTCCTGCGAGAAGTCCTACAAAGACCCGGCCACTCTGCGCCAGCACGAGAAGACCCACTGGCTGACCCGGCCTTACCCCTGCAGCATCTGCGGCAAGAAGTTCACGCAGCGGGGCACCATGACGCGCCACATGCGCAGCCACCTGGGGCTCAAACCCTTCGCGTGCGACTCCTGCGGCATGCGCTTCACCCGCCAGTATCGCCTCACCGAGCACATGCGCATCCACTCGGGGGAGAAGCCCTACGCGTGTCAGGTGTGCGGGGGAAAGTTCGCTCAGCAGCGCAACCTCATCAGCCACAGTAAGATGCACAGCAGCGGGGGGAGCGCGGGGGGCCTGACCGCAGACGGGAAGCTGAAGCTGGACTTTGCCGAGGGCATCTATCCTCTGAGTAAATATGCAGCGGAGCATCTGGGGCTGAAGCAGGAGAAGGCCAACGAGCTTCTCATCCAAGCCCAGCAGCAACTGGTAGCCGACGCAAAGGTCATGGAGAGCCTCTACCCGCTGTCCAAACTGGCCGCGGAGCACCTGGGCCTCTCCCACGACAAGATGGACGTCCTGGGCCAACCGCTCCCCCCTCCCCAACAGGCGCTCTCCGAAGCCCGCACCATTGACCGCTACTCACCCAGCTAAGACCACACGGCCTGTATAAATCAGCAATAGGTCTGTGTGCACACACAACTTGCAGTATTCTAAAGCCATTCACCTCAACTCAATATCTCCTCTGCACCTCAGACTCAGGCCAAGAGGAATCGGTCTGTTCATGCACACCATCATGTGTAGACTATAAGTGCCTTTCTATGCATCTAATGTATCTTAAAGTCCTCCTTCATAAAGGTGCTCTGTGCTATTCCGTGACCAAGACTCAAAGAAGTACAGTATTTATGTACAGTGTATGCAAACAAAAAAAATTACAGCGATTGAGCCAAAGTGACAAATTGAAAACCAAAATGAAAATTGTCTTATTTATTTTTGTATTATGATGAAATCCAAAGAGAAACTGTTGCAAGGAAACGTTGCAATCTGACCCTAAACCTGTGTACTATTGAATATGAAAAAAAAGCACATAAAGGACATGATTCAGGGTTTCGGTCCAGATCAGAGCGGAACTTTTACCAAATGAATAAGCCAACTCTTCTGGACTTTAAAGTAATGGGAGGATATATTTTTTTTTCTATTTTTGGGGTACTGGACAATTTATGTATCTCACTCTCCAGCTTCTCCAAATCATGATCCTGCTCCCCAATGACTGAACGATAAGAGCGATTGCTTCAGCATTTCGGTAAAGTCTCCTCTGTTTTTATTTCCCCCACATTTTTAAAAGTAACCGCCACATATTTGTGCCGATAAAGACTATGTGACAGTATTGGTAGCATAATCAGCCTCACACATGGTGCGTAACCCTTCTTGAGCTAAAACTTCCTCTCCATTTTTGACTAACATCCCTCAGCTTTCAGTTGTTATTGAGATGCAGCGAGCACAGCCCTGTGATCTCATAACTGGGACATGATTGCACATACCCGACTGATGACACACTAATCCCTGCTCATGATGAGTGCGGCTTCATCTCATGGTGTAGACGAAGCAATGGGTGTTGCCTCTGACATTGTGTAATATCGACAATTACGGATGCAGCCGAGCAGAAAGGCGGGGACCGGGTCAGAATTAATGGCGCAGAAATCTGTCATTTAGCGTCGAGAGCAATTACTCCGCTCGCGGCGGCCTGATGATTAATCGCGTAGTAGTCAGACGCTGCGTCGACGCTCCACTGTCCGACCTCTCGTTCGACCTCCCTCCCCCTGTAGTCTGTTGCTACTGTTGACAGGCCAAAGTGAGTCCAGCCCTTTGCCTTTAAAAGCACTCCACTCACCACACACACACACATAGCGAGCTGCTAATCTGCACCGTGATATGAACATAAGAAGGGGTTTGTGGGTCTTCCCTGGAAGCCGGCGGGCGAGCAGCACACCCCAGCTGCTGTGCCTCAGTAATCCCTGTGAAATCTCACTTTCTCCTGGACAATTCCCACCGCTCGCCGGCACCATGTCCCATTTCATGCCTGCCATCTTACCCCTCTGATCCACTTATTAACATCATATCCGAGCCTAGCAAATGTCTCCCCCCACCGGCCTCGCCTCCCTCCTTCCCCGCTGGTATCAAGAAACAAAGAATGACATATTTCTGCGTTCGGCCGACCAGCAGAGTTCCTCCAGCTTGAAAACAAAAGAGCACTTAGAAAGGTTGCGGGTTGACGGCACATTTTTGTCTTTAAAATGTTTATTCCAAAGAAGCATGCTGGCCTTTTCTCTTTCCACTTTTACTGGTCCTTGATTCAGATTAGAAATGTCTGACCACTATAGTGCCAATGCCAACCTCAGTGGGTGAATGTGAAGACTTAAAGCCATAAATACACTGTGACAGACGTGGTGAATCTTAAAGGCTTAAAAAACAAAAAACAGAGACAATGTGCCTGACTTTTGGGATTGTTTTTTTTTTTTTTTTTTTTTATGTAATTATTTAAGGGCTTCTTCTCTGTAGCATATGATCATATCAAACATGTTGTTTTCTGTCACTTAACTTTTCTATATTTTGATTTGAACTGAAAGCAGCGCACGTGAAACTGGTGCTTACCTCAGGACTGAACCCAGCATGGGGACGCTAAGCTTTACTAAACCTTTACAATTACAACACACACTTACACACACACACTTTTTTATTTTCCTTATTAACAGGGCAGTTGTCCTGTGTTAAACCTGTGGTTATTTCTGTGTTTATACATTTCTTGTTACAATTTTACGGCGGAGAGATAACGTGATATTAACATTTTTTTGTTGTTTTTATTTTTACTATGCGGTATACGTTTTCTATTGTGTTGTCCTCAAAGAGGCTTGTGCCGGTCTGACCAATTCCATTGTTTTAACATAAGGCAAAGTCATTTTGGTAGTATCTTAACTGGCTGTTTGTGAATTTCTGAACCACATTTTAGCGAGCATGATGGCATCAATCTTTGGTTTCAACCACACATACATAAGTCTAGGTTACGAGTTTGAAATGTCTCCACGAGACATGACGTACTTCCCTAAACACACGAGCAGTCTGTATGAAAACCAGCCTCATATTGTTTGACCTTTTTTCTCCAGAGGTTATTGAACTTTCAAAGACGAGCGTCAGACTGAGGCCGTACATGCGCATAGAACACACAGCTTGTTTTGGGTGATGCTTCAAGTTTTGGGACTCTTTCATTTCGCTCTGCGACATAAAAAGAAAGTATAGCTTAAATGAAACATGAACGGTGAGAACTTGGTCCACAAACGTGCATACGTGTTAAAAAAGGGGCGGAAGTGTCAGTCGTGGGAATTTCAGCTCCCTTCTCATTCACTAGTTTAAATGAAAATCCGTCTCCTCCTTTCCCCTGCCTTGCACCACTAAAATAACACAAAGTGTTTCCACTGTCACTCCAAATCTGTGCAGGAGGGAAGAGCAAGATAGCGGCTGAACATCTCTGCGGGATGTGCACTGTTTGAAATTTGCTTAATTGCATTAATGTGTGTGAGACACAGAAGAGGGGTGTGTATCTATAGAGAAAGGGGAAGCTTGTCTGTTTGTGCGTCCCTATGCCATCGGAGCGTATACGGAGGGCTGTTAATGCACGTCCTGGGAATAGCGGGGTTGGTGTGAAGGAGAAGAGCTGAGGAGCAGGAAGTGAACTTTTGGCTGGTGTGTGTTGTGCTGAGCAGGATGTGCCGTGTGTTTCTGCTCAGGGGCAGATAGAGAGACGGAGAATGGGGAGGGAGAGGAGCAGGGAGAGCGCAGCAGGGTGGACGCGAGCCATTGTCTCAGTATGAAAGCCTGTTCGTACTTCTAAAAACTCTCCATTCAGAAAACAAGTGGACTGTATCTTCTCTTTTCCTTCCCCCTTTTTGCTCTTTTGGGAATAGACCTCTGCTCAGTGTCACGGTGATACGACATCACGGGCTTTCAAGGGGCTGCACGGCGAGGAAGACGTTTAGACATTTTGTTACAATTTGACGATAATATTGTTTGGCGTCCTTCTCGTCACAGGAATTTATGACAATATTTTTTCCATATTATGTTGATAACATTTTCTTTTAAATTGGGGCACGGCTGATCAATACGAAGGGCCTAGAAACTGTAATGTAAATCACAATTAAAAAACAGGCAGTATTTTTATTGCTCTGTGGTTGATTCAATTAGCAAAATTACAAGAGCCTTGTTTCAATTTACTGGCGTAGCCACTCGCCCCTTGGGGGTTTTATGCCATATGCCTTTGGTAATGTTATTTATATGACAACCCAGAAAACGCCTCGTTGCCACCAAAGTAGTTTAGATGAAGATGTTTAGAAAGCAATAACATTAAAACAATTTATTAGTTACATTAATTGAAATAATGAAAATGAATGCAAATAGAAATGAGTGCAGTGAGACAAACCACCGACTATCAGATGTGGGTTGATCATTTTATTTTATTTTTGAGGCCACTTCATTCCTTTCTAATGTTGTTATGGCAACCGTCCCAGGCCCGTAACTTTTATAACACTAACATTATAGAAGTAAAAACCGTCTGGATGAGTTCCAGTGGCCCCGTGTAGACCAAAAAAGGTTTAATGTTAAAAAATGCTAAGCATGCCTTTAAGCTTTCTAGCAGCGGCAGCGGGCCGAGGTCACCTATGTGACTCTGACGGGCTGAGTGGTCCTGATCTGCAATCATACCGCTGTTTGACATTTATTGTATTTCACGATGCGTGCCAAAAGGACTGAAGCGTTTAGCAGACGTCGCAGATGCTCAAAACAAAACGCCGCGACAATCTTTGTAGTTTCCACAAGCTAAGCTTCTGACCAACTTTGACTTTGCCTTGTTATGAAAGCTGTTATCTGTGTGGCTGATCTTGAGAGCACAGCGCAAACATGCCACTATTGTCCAGTGTACATATTTCTTTTTTACAAGGAGTCGTGTTTAAATGTAAGCTAGAGCCAAATCATATCAATAATCAAGCCTTATTTTGGAACCAAAAAGTCAACCAATGCAAATGTGCCTTCAATATAACAAGCATTGATGATTCTGCAATAACTTGTATTCCTGTGTGTGTGTGTAGGTGTCCACATAGTGCACCTGTCCATCTACATGTCTGAACGCCTTTCCCACAGTGTTGCAGGGTGAAGCACAAGAGAGAGATTTGACACTTTCAGGAGTCTTTATTACAAGCAGCTGCTTTAGATTTATTTCCCCAAACTGCACTTTTCTGGAAAAATCATTGTATTGTGATTTTTTATTACCCTTATGATCCCCTAGAAGTCCCACAATTGCCTTTCCTCTGGCACTTTGCTCTCCTCCTCTTCCTCCCTCCAGTGCAGCGCTTGGCCACGCTCGCTCGCCGCCCCTTGTTACCTCGGAGCACATGCTTCCCTCCTCACCTCTCGCTGTCCCCTCTCTCCTCTTACACTCAACACAAACCGCTGACCCGCAGCGCCCGCCGCCTCCCTCCCTCCCTCCCTCTCCCGTGATCCACTTACTTCCAGCTGTTTTTCATGCCGAAGAAGACAGTTGTCTAAATGTTTACGCGAAGAGCTACTTTCTTTTTCTTTAAGCCCTGATCAATTTCCAAAATGAACTTCGTGGCATGTGTTAAAATACAGCAGATGACGGGCCAAATAAAAAAAAAAAAAAGTTATTGTATTCTGATCCTCGAGCCAAGAGACGGTTTACAAAGGGAGATTAAAGACAGCATATCGTTGTAGAGGAAATGCAGAATAATGTGAGGGGAAATGTTCGGGGGAAAATATGCTCAGAAAGATGCCAGTAAAGTAAACATGTATGAAATTGCACAATTGAGCCGGGCCTCGGCTGCACCAGCCAAGTCATGCACTGAGATGGAGAGAACGAGGGAGGGAGAGGAAGAAGAGAAGAAGAAACGGAGAGAAAAGTAGCCTGCACTTGATAGTCACAACCTTCAGTAAATAACAAAGAAAAGCTAGTCGCTTCACCTCTTTTTCCCCCCCACCTCATTCTGTGAGTTATTTAATTTCCCTCTTTTAGGAAATTATCTTTTGAGGAAATGAAGTTTTTTTTTTCCTTTTCATTGTTGATTGCTGCAGGTCATTGTCGAGGTCTTTTTTGTTTAAATGTTAATGTCAGCGTGCCCTCAGAGATGTCATCCCTTTTCCAGACCGTACAATTATCACCCAATCAGCACGCGACCCACAGTAGTCTCTCTGTAGTTGAATAAGGAAGGGGCTTCTGGCTGCTCGTGGCGTCTTCCATCTGTCTCTGTCTTACCTTGAAAACATACAAGACTAAGTGGCTTGAATCGTTTTGTTTACAGCATACAACTTCTGCTCCAGAAAGTTTAAATTGAAAAGACAAACAAAGAGCAAGGACAAAACAAGCAGGAATTTGGAAGAGCGAAAGTTGGTCAAGGAGGAGATGATTGTATATCACACACACACACATACACACACATATACACATACAGCTGGATGGCAGACCGCTGCTCCAGATTAGATCAGATTTAATTAGGTTTCCCCGCGCCGTTTGGAGTGTCGCTTCTTGTAGAAAAAGCCATTATATTAAAGAAAAGGTGATTCCACTGACGGCTTCCTCCCAACACACACTAAAACCTGTGCCAAAATGTTACAGAGCCTCAGGGTCCTCACACACACACACACACAGACACACAAAAAAACCCATCTATTCTGGTTTTGGAAAAAGGCTATGTGTAGAAATGATGGATTATGATCTAATGAAGATCACTATGACGTTTCGAGGTGGTTGTACCCGACTGGCTGTGGTTCACGGATAAGAAAGTTCAGCAGACTGCCACGCAGACAGTAGTAGCTGCGGATAGATGGAAAAAAGAATACATGACAGAACATACATCACAAATTTACAATGGAAATGAGAGTTTTCAGTTGGAAGACAGGATCTTATTTCAGCAGACATGTGAAGCAGAAACATCAATATTGTCCAGTGTTTCGTTTTGTGGTTTTACAAGAGTTTATACCATGAAAACAATTCAAAGCAATACATTAAAACCAAACAGTATTTTCTGCCTTTCATTGTCAATATTGATCTTACTTTGCTTTAGAGAAATGAATGTATTTATTGCATGTCAACATGTTTTATAGTTAATTTTTTTTGTGTAAATTTCAATTGTGGGTTTTTATAATAATTTCATTTAATTATGGCGTCTTGATAAAATCATGTTGATAAAGGCTTTTATTTTTGTAAAAGCCAATGTGAAAAAATGTCATGTTTGTTTTGTTTGTCACTATACTCAAAATCAACTTGGCAATAAAGTGAATTGCATAACGGATTCACAAGGAAAAGTGTCATTATTTAATTTATTTAGCGTTTTTTTTTTGCACATCCAATTAAATTACAAATAACTACACAATAATGCATAAATATAAATCTCTATTAAACATTCCATCAAACTATTTTCCAGACATTACTAAAATTATTAAAATTATTATTTTTTTTTTTTTACATTTTCTTTACACTAGATTTACCCCAATTCAAAATTTTCCACATCAAACCTTAAGTATTAGACCAGTCCAGCAACCACTTGTGTTTTTGACACATTTATTGTGCATGATATGGGTTTTCACATTAAAAGAAAAATATGATAAAAAAGACCACGATCAAGACCATTTCACAGCAACGACGACCGCAAAACGAGCAACTTCTGTTCATTTTCCTATAATACATTCGCCTCCAAGTCTATATCCTCCACTATGGAGACATGTGAGGGCCTCATTTAAGACAGGGAATTTCAAATGAATCTCATACATCACACACAGTCCACATGCAACAATGAACAGATCCATTACTCTGTCAGCAGGAGCAAAACCAGCCAGGCACGCACGCACGCACGCACGCACGCACGCACGCACGCACGCACGCACGCACGCACGCACGCACGCACGCACGCACGCACACACACACACACACACACACACACACACACACACACACACACACACACACACACACACACACACACACACACACACACACACACTCACTCACACTCACATCCTTTTCCACTGTGTGAAAATCACCTTATTATCACCAGCACATAAGAAATCATAGTGCCTTCCAGATGTTTGATATGAATCAAGCAACTTGCCACAAATTACGTCTCGACATTAAACATATTAGCATTTTTTCTCTCTCAGCTGCTGTAAATCATCAACATTCATGAACTGGAGGTGCTTCCTGAGAGATCATATTCACCAGGTGTAATGAAAGATATCATCCGCTTTATGCTGTTTGAACAGTAGGTGAAAACAAAAAGGAACAGCGTGACATTCATCACACGTCTCACTTCATTCTGTTTCCTAAACCTGGAATGCAGGCGCAGTTTTCTCCGAGTCAAAGGAAAAAATTCCAGATTATTACAAAGTGGGCTTTATTTCATAGTTGTGGCCGTCATACTGTATCTATTATCAAAACTCAACGTCCACTCACTAGCTTTTTCCAGAGCTTTCAAGCTACTAAGTGTTTCCAAGGTCGGGAATTAACTTGTCATGATCTTTTCTAACGGTTATGAGAACATTGTGCTCGCTAAATGTATTGCAGAGATCTACAGTAGGAACATGGTGACATCACTACAATGAAGTCCAATGGGGCAAGAAACACTAGATGATCAGACGGGTTGTAAACAAGCCAAACATTTAGACAGATTAGCTAAACCACTTGATTTGGGGCTACGTGGGTGTTTAGACCGAAAATAGCCTTGTGTTAAAAAATTGCAAAGGCTGCGTTGGAGGGGGCGTGTTGCTTCAGGTACCGGTGGCTAAATTATGAATCCTGCTATGAAGTCATGCCCCGCCCTACTCTACATCTGATTGGCTAGTAATCGTTGCCTTCGTTGGTTGGATTGGTTAGGTTTTAGGTATGAGGAGGGGAGATTGGTTAGGGTTAGGTTAAGAATATCAGGGTAAGCCAATCAGAGACAGAGCAGGGCAGGTCATGCCTTTGCTATAGTAGGATTCGTATATATTGCATACTGGTGTGACATGAAATACAATCCAGGATAGGGCTGCACAATTATAAAGAATATCTGCGATATGCGATTACTTTCTTGCGATTAAAGTGTACTCAGTTCTGTCTTTCTGCTGATTTCAGTATTCTGCTAAAATACAACAAATATGCTTGTTGAATACAATAACAAAGGATATCATTTCCAATTTTTTTTATTGAACTAATCGAACACTGAGCTGAACACAAAAGGCACCAATACAAAAAGAATAATAGTGACATTTTAATGTACAGCTCTCTACTGACACTCTCTTTGAACTACCTCAAAAAATCAAAAAAAGTATTTCGCAATGTTTTTATAGCGCAAATTGACATTATGATGACGATAAAAAAAACAATATATTGATTAACACGTTGAAAGGCCTAGCTGATGCCAAAATGCTGCACAGCTGTTTATACTTTGAGAGAACTCTGGGAAGTTATCACAGTGGCAACAAAGTAAACTACCAGGAATGTTTGTATGCATATATTTGACTGGCTAATGCAGCGAAAGACGTCGTGTTGAAAAGTCTTCTTTGCCAGAGCACTCTATGCTGGCACCCCCGCTGCATCAATGTACTGGCCTCATTCAAATCAATGAGGGGGCTGTGTTTTTTTCATGCAGGGCTAAAGTTGGTCTGAACACAGCCTAAAACCAAAAGTTGGAAATGTTGGTAATGGGCACCTGGCTATGTGATCAGCGAGCTAATGTTAGGTGGGCTGGCTGGCAAAGTTAGCTAACGTTGACTCGCAAATCGGTTTGGCATTTCGATGACAGTACAATCCTATACTTTTAAAGTTTGGCTAAAGTCAGAAGGCCGAGCAGGTTCATTCAACATATGCTAGCCTTTCTTTTCCTATGTTCTATTTTTAGTCCATGATCGCAGTTATGCTAAATGGCATGTGTCCTACATTTGTGACCTTTGACTGTGACCTTTGACTGTGATTGACAGCCAAAGCATAACCTGACGCGCCAGATGGTTTGTTACACAGAACCATCTGAGAAGCCGTCATTGGAAACTGTTTGGTAAAAGAGCAGGCTCTATACTACAATACTTGGCAGGTTATTGGATGAACCATCTGTCAATCTAACTCCTGCTGAAGCCAGTCGGGAGAAGAGTGAAAACGTCTTTTCCATCGTTCTTTGCTCTTCTTTCAATGAAGAAATACTCTCCAGTTCTGATAGAACTGATGCTATTACAGCATCTACGCCAACCTCTTTAGGAGCTGCCATTGTTGTTTAGAATGAACAGTCGCCTCACCGTGTTGTCGCATCACACACACATAAGCCACGCCCGTAGCTCCTCACAAGATGCAGATTGGTCCCGACACAAGCGCATTACTTGAAGATGGATTCTCGTGTGATCTCGTGATATCGTGAGAATCCAGCTGCCGTGCAAGGTAAGCCAAAGCATGCCGTGGCAAACGATCAGCGACGGGTTTGACTGAACCAACTCAAAGGGTGGGTCCAAAAATGAGTGATCTTTTAATTACTTGTTTTTGTCAGTTGCTGAAAATAGTATCATTGATATAGGCTGCTTAAACATAATCACCTGATTGTGAGGACTATATATGATAAGTTTATTTTTAAAGAGACAGAAAGTGGGGTAGAAAAACTATAACTTTTCTCACCTTAATTGAATAATGGGGATGCATTTGCTCCATTGTTCAGGCGCCTATGATGTTGGTATTAATCCCTCACTGCACAAGAAAACTGTACTAGTTAGTAAGTAAGAAGACCTACAGTAGGTCAAAGATGAACCAGAATATCAATCTGTAGTGATGGAGGTTTACAACAATTTGTTTTTGTTCTCTCTTCCAAAGAAGTTTGACTCCTAAAACCTGTTTGAATGTGGGATTGATTGTGATTTTTGCAATGCTGCTGTGCTCCAAGTACAATTTTATCATAACCGACATGATGGCTAAAATAAGAAAATAAGACTAAAGACGTCATAAATGTGAATTTTCTGTTAATATCTTCAATTGAGGGGCAGTCAGAAACCTGCCTACTACTCATACTGAGAGACCGGGAGTCCTTCTGGCAACAGGCCCGCCTACACCCTGCTCTCTTGCCTCTCTGCCACTCGGAGGCATCACATATTAAATGACAAAGGTCTAAGGTGTCTGGTGTCGGGCACTGGGTGCCCAGCTCAGCCTGGTAATGACAAGGGGGGGGGGGGGGGGGGGGACACAGGGCGGGTGCCAGTTAGAAACATAGACTTCTCTGTGTGGAGTTTACATGTTCTGCTTGTGTTTGTGCAGGTCCCCAGGGGGGGACGGAGCAATGAACTGATCAGGATGTGAGCCATGTATGCTGGGTGAGACCTTTTTCTCCCTGAATGGGAATAATAAAACCTGTGTAGATAATCAGTGGGTTTTCAGTGAAATGGAAGTTTGCGTAACCTGGTGCTTCAGATGTAGAGTAGATGGGACATGAGAAGGGCAAAGGTGTTGACTGCAGAGTCATTTAAACTCTGAGGAACTCTGATGTCGGCACACACACAGACACCTCTGCTGTCAGCACTAAGGAAAGAGGTAAGGAAGTGTGAGTTCATATCTGTGTCTGTGAGTGAACCGTTGACTGAAATGAAAAGTGTACCAATGACTATTGAAGAGAAATTACAGCATAATCAAGCTTTGTGTCTACTTTTGGACTTTCACGACTTCTCTTCAATTCCAGGAATCATAGAACAAGACCTATGGAGTGTCTTGATGCCACTTTCTTTTTTTTTTTTTTTTTCTTTTTTTCTTTTAGCTTTAATAACATATTACAGTACATTACAAGACAGCACAGTATAAGACATAAACGAACATAACAGAACAAAACGCAAAGACAAGACAAAAAATTGGGGGAGGGTGGGAGAGGGGAGTACCTGTAATGATTGGCAATGTTGAGGGGGTACATAGTGGGTTATTGTGAGTTATTGTGTTTGATCAAAACTGTGTGGGATGGTATAGAGGGGAATCAGCTCTGAATGTACTGCAGAAAAGGAGACCAGGTGTTGTTGAATGTGGTTAAGTTGTCCTTTACGGTTGATGTGAGTTGTTCTAGATTAGAGTGGTCGGTTAGCAGATTGAGCCAATGGGATACTGATAATTTATTTCTGTCTTTCCAGTTGAGTAATATGGTTTTCTTGGCCAGGGTTAATGCAATTAGTATGAATGTTTGGAGATGTTGTGGAATTGACAGTGCGGAGAGGTCACCTAGCAGAGCGATGGTGGGGGTGAGGGGGATGCTGAGATTGAGGATCTCGGATAGCTCTCTCATGACCTCCGACCAGAACCGCCAAATTGGGGTGCAGAGCCAGAATGCATGGAAGTGATTGTCTATTGCAGTTGGACAGTGAGTGCAGGTGTTGTTGTCTATGAAGCCCATATTAAACATTTTGTGAGTGGTGATGTGTGTTCTGTGTAGTACCTTGTATTGAATTAGCTGAATTTTTGAGTTGGATGACATGGCGAATGTATTGTTGCATATGGTTTTCCAGTTGATATCTGATTGGTGTCTGTTGAGGTCTGATGTCCATTTGTCTGTTGGTATTGAAACTGTGTTGTCGTGGTGTGAAAAGAGTTTGTATATCTGTGATAGCAATTTTTTGGGTTGAAATGACTTTAGTTTAAGTAATAGCGGAGGGGTGAGGTTGTGGAAGTTATGAATATCAATTTTCTTATTTATGGTCTCTTTCAGCTGTATGTACTGGTAGTGACATTGGTGGGGTAGGTTGTATGTTTGTTTAAGAAGGTCAAAGGTCATGAGAGAGCCACCACTGAAAAGGTGACCCAGGCTGGTTACTCCTCTCTGCTTCCATGCAGGGAAGTTGATAGGTTCTTTATTGATTTTAAACATGTGGTTATGCCAGATAGGGCTGAGAGTAGAGGGAGATAGTTTGAGGTTGAGTATGTCGTTAGCTTTCCACCAGGCGGTGAGAGTGGTATTTATGGTGCAAGATTTGAAGCAGGTGAGTGTTTTGACTGGTTTTTCTAAGAAAGGAATATGGTGAATGGGGAGATCCTTACAGATGGTTTGTTCAGTATCGAGCCAGGCAGGATTGGAGTTGTTTGTCCAGAGTCGGATATACTGAAGCTGATGGGAGAGGACGTAGTGGTAGAAATTTGGTGCATCTGGTCCGCCGTACTGTTTGGGTTTTTGGAGTGTGGTTAATTTGATCCTAGGTCTTTTTCCTTTCCAGTAGAATCTGCTAACTGCTGAGTTTAGAGAGGAGAACCAGCCCGGGGGTGGGTTAACAGGGGTCATGGATAACAGATAGTTTATTTTTGGGAGAATGTTCATTTTAACAGTGGAGATGCGGCCAATTAGTGAAAGTGGTAGCTTGTTCCATCTATCCAGATCTTCTTTGATATTGTATAGTAGGGGAGTAAAATTGAGTTTGAATATGTCATTTGGGTTTGTTGAAACATGGATTCCGAGGTATTTAATGGGTTGAGTTGTGTGCTTATAGGGTAAGTCCCCAATCTCAGCACTTGATGCCACTTTCAATATTATGTCATCATTCACACAAGTTTCTCAAGAAATGTCAAAAGGTTTCGCTGAAATCTGTGTTTTTCGTCTCTCAAGTTAAATTTCCAAGTGATAGCTTATGTTTCCTGAGCTTGCATTAAGACTCATTCTCTGTCATTCACATCTAAGTCAAGTCAGACCAAGTCAGTTCAGTTGATTTTTCCCCCCTAAAACAAGCAAGTGCAACTGGATTTTACACAATTATAGTTTAAAATTGGCATCCTCTGAATTTTTTTACTTTACTGCACTACTCCAGAATAAAAGTCCTGCCTTTAAAATAAAGTAACATTGGAGCTTAAACAATCCAAAAAGTAGGAAAAAATAATGGGGAAGTAACACTCTCACTGTGTACACGGCCGATTTTAGACACTAAATGTACTTAATTGTACATTACAGATGCAAAAAATCTGCACTTTCTGTAATTGTAGTGCAAGCTCTCTACCACATGGGTTTTAAAAGGCTTGTGTTTTTGGATGAGCGAAAACAAATGATGCACACACAAAACAGAGAAAATCAATATGAGTTAATAGAAAATGTACATTAATACATGTAGACAATTAGAACTTCACCCATGTGTTGTGTGGTGTGAAAAACAATGGCTGAATTCAGTTTGTTAATGGCTTTCTGCTTGATGCTTTCAAGAGCACAGCTCGATCTGCTGCTGGTTAGCCTGGCATGTTCTTTGTGGGTTTAGTACTTCTGTGATTGTCACAATAGTTTGACCATTGCTTGACCTATTGAATGTGTCCAAAGGTTTTTAGTTTGAGTCTTGGATGACTGTGGCCGTGTAGCTTCTACAAATTACTTTATGTTTTGATAGGTTTGATGTGCTGTTTCAATAATTTTACCTTGGTTGGTATGAGAGGGTGCCATAGGCCAGAGAATCAGGAGAAAACTGCGCAGAGGAAGTGGTGTTTATCCTACACAATGTGAACTATTAATAGGTGTAAAAAGATGTAGGTTATCAATAAAAGCATAAATGCATCTAAAAACAACTCTCATTCCTTTAAGGGGAGTGTGTTTTGGTGCAACGAGCCCACTGTTCAATTTAGTTGGTGAGAGAAAGAGGAAAACATGAAGGACACACCAGTCCACTTAAATGGCCATCTTCGTGACCTTTACATGTTGTATCTCACGCCATGTTTTACTCCTCCTCTTCTTCCTCTGCCTGTCTATCCCACCCCAGCTACATTTCACTGCTTGGATTCCCACCGAATGGAAAACAGCTGGGTCGGGGACTGCCAGAGCACATTATGCCCAATTCTTCAATGAATTCCCATCTACCTCTCCCCTCTCCTCCTCTGTCCAGTGCGCTCCCTTGCTCCCTGTCCTCATTTAAGGTGGGGCCGCGCAGCTGAAACAAAAGAAAAACAGCCTGTATGAGAACATGTTTCTCACCCACATATGGTACTCTCTCTCCCTCTCCCACTTTCTGTGAATTTGTTTCCCAACCTTACTCCCTGGTGATACTCCGGTGTTATGGCTAGTTCTGCTTCTGACAAGCTGAAAAACGTGGAGATATAGTGCAGCTGAGCTGTACGGCCAAGTATGCATGTAGTTAAGTAATGTGTCAGAGTTATTACTTTGCCCTCGTACCCAACAGATCACCTGCTGCGGCAGATGTGAAGACAAAAACAGACGTAAAAACTGTGCTTGGATTTCTATAAGAACAATAATATCTTATAAGGTCCATTTACACAGCGCTGTAGAATAAAGTGTTTTTACAGGTTTTTTTCAAGAGATATGTGTGAGTATGAGAGTTGCTCAGTGGTGCATGAAGCCAAAATGGCTCGACTGCCGAGTGATAAAAGTACCCGGATCTTCCGGCGATCTTCCACGGGGCCCTTTAACCCCGCTTCCCAAACCTCGGTCCAGCCTCGGTCTCGGGCTCATTCACATGAACGGCAGCAGGAAAATAACTCTGGATTCGGCTATGAGTGCATTTTACAACTTTTAGGACCTAATGATTTAAATAAGGGCTATTTAAAGGTCCAGTGTGTAGGATCTGGCGGTATCTAGCGGTGCGGTGAGGAGATTGCAACCAATTGAAGCCTCTCCCGTTTGCTGCCAAGCGTGCTGGAGAGCTACGGTGGCCAACGCGAAAACGCGAATGGCTCTCTCTAGAGCCAGTTGTTGTAAGAGTAGCCTAGGTTATTTAGAGCAGAGCCTGTGCGTAGTGGCGACGGGAGCGAGTAATGTTATTGACTCCGGCCCAAGCAGAAAAAGTGCAGAATTTGGTTTGTTCGTTCTGGGCTGCGGTAGAAACATGGCGGTGCAACATGGTGGACTCCATGGAGAGGACCCTCTCCCAAGTAGATATGAACGGCTCATTCTAAGGTCACGAAAACATGATTCTTATCATCAGGTAATTATACACTAAAGAAAACATACTTATTAATATTATATTCCATTTTGCCCAATGGCATCACCTGATGGACAAAGTTCTTTTGAAATATGAAAAAAAACAAAGTCTTCCTTTTACATGTTAAAAGTTTAAAGCTGAATGATTGTTTCGCCCACTTAGGGACAGTGGAACAAGCCAAAAACATTGACATATTTTCACCTTGTACAGTTATAGCAAATATGTTGGCAAGCAGTTGCCTATTTACACATAAAGCAGATAAGGAACATTAGCCTTCATTTGGAGCTGTGTTTCTGGCCACCACCCTGTCTGCCATTTGGTGCTGGACAGATAGCTTTCAGTGGGTTTATCAGGTTTTTTTTGTTTTTTTTTTCTCGCTGAAAACAGTTGCCTTCTGTAGCTGGAAATGAGAGTTATGCTTAGGGATGCACCGATCCGGCTTTTTCAGTCCCAATAGCGATACCTGGGCTTTGGGTATTGGCGGATACCGAGTACTGATCCGATACCAGTGTTTAATTAATAAGCTGTATGCCTCACTGTGTGGAAGTGACTAGAATCATTCTTTTATGTGTAAGGCAACATCAGGCTTGACTTAAAGGAACAGTGTGTAACATTTAGGGGGATCTATTAGCATAAACGGAATATAATATTAACTAGAATGGCACTCGAAGAGCGCAGACCTCCGCTAAGGTGCGTGACTTTAAAAACAGATCAAAGCTCACAGCTGGCGGTACCGTGAGGTGGTCGGCTTATTATTAACACGGTGTGTTTCCGTTTAACGTATCGGAGGATGCCTCTCTCATCCAGCAGCCTTGTTATGTCTGTATAATGTTACTACCTACGTACAAACTACGTTTGTCGCTCATCCCGTCATCTACAGCTTTTTTCTTTCTCACCACAGACGGCCAGCAGCTGCCGCCGCACCTTGGAGTCTCGCCACACATACATACACGTATCTCTCTGCTCTCAGAAGGAGGCGGGGTCATACGCCGGTGAAAACATAACCTCCTTCAAGGCCAGTAACAAGGCCCTTGGCCTTGGCGGAGATAATAAATATGTTTTCTTTGGTGTATAATCACCTGAAAACATTTCGTTACCTTAGAATAAGCCCTTTATATCTACATACGAGCGGGTCCTCTTCACGGAGCCGGCGGCCATGTTTCTACAGTAGCCCAGAACAGACAAACTAAACACTGGTTCTAGACAGCGCCATTCGCATTTTTGTGTCGGCCACTGTAGTTCTGCTACAAGCTTGGCATACGGGAGGAATTTCAGTTGGTTGCAATCTGCAATCTCACCTCTAGATGCCACCAGATCCTACATGTACACTGCAGCATTAAACATTCCTTTCCTAACTTAATAAAACAAAATGTAACAAATAAATACATAGATATATAATATAAACTTACTGAACTGTTATTTATTATTAAAATAATAAATCGTACACCAGCAACTTGGTAAAATAATCCTTAAAGGGACTATATGTAAGAATCAGAAATTGCTTGTTAACACCGACACCTGTG